>JAJHZJ010000786.1:3099190-3623717 GCA_023548195.1 Bettongia penicillata ogilbyi
GCCAGATTGAAGTAACTGAACAACCGAGTCATGTGAGTGGAGGAAAAGGGACAATTCTGAAGACATTTTGTAGGCTGAATCAATAGGACTTGACAATCATTAGATATTAGGTGTGATGGAGAGGGAAGTGTTGGGGTTGAGTCTGAGGTTTCAAGCCTAAGTTAAATGTAATAAATAGAAAGTCCACAGACAAAACTGTAGTGCCAGTGATATAAATATAAGATGATTGAGGCCATTCACAAAGATAAAGTACATTATTGCTTGATGGCAAAGAACTGTAAATGGACACCTAACAGACCACAGTTGGAAGCTTAGAATGGAGTTATGGTGTGCAGGAAGCATTACAGAGGGATAGCATGCAGAATGAGAGAAATGATGATTTCTATGTCTTTGGATTTCATCAAATCCAATCTAAAATAGTATATTTAATTCTAGAAGCCGTATTTTTCCAAGTGTATTGATAAACCAGAGCACCTCTGGCCAGTGTACTCAGTATGATGAAAAGGCATAAGTATCAGGAGAAGGATCTTAGGATATTTTGCCATGAGAAAATAAGACTTAGCAGGACAGTCTCAGATATTTTAAAGTTTATCTAATTCAAGAATATTTATGCTGCTTGACCCTAGAGGACAAAACTAGGAACAGCAGGAGGTAGGTATATTGACAGAAAATTAACTTGATGCAATAAAAGCTTCCTGCTTTATTGCAGCTTCCGCTATGTAGAATGCACTGCCTTGGGACAAAGTGGGTTCTATCTCTTCCGGCAGAGACTGAATCATTATTTGCTGGGGTTGTTGTACAGGGGACTCCTGTTGAGATGCCATTTGGAATAGATGACCTCTGAGGTCCTGTCCATCTCTGGGAATGTTGCATTCCCCATGAGAGGAAAATAATTTGCCATGGCTGTCAGGGCTGTGGATTTGAGATGTGTATAGGGCAGGAGAAAAGGAAGTTTGGAAAAAGTCAAGTTATTCATTTAAGGATTGAATCCATAACCTTGGCATGAGCGGAGAGAAAGGAATGTAATTCTGTAATGTATTAAACTCATTGTAAATGTGCAGAACAGTTTTATGCCTATGGATGATAAGATATATAACTAAGGATAAAAAAAATAAAGATAATAAAATATAATAAAGAAAAGAAGAAGAGAATGAAATAGGTGAAACAACTGAACAAAGAGCCGCATTAAGCCTGGAAATCCAAGATTGATGTGTTTGAATGAACAATTTCAGCTATAAAGGCAAGGTCACCCTTGGACACCAGATGTGCCCCCACTATCCACTTAACATATACTAGGCCATTAAAAACAATAATAGTCATGATAATATGACACGCAAAATCCAATAGACTTGGAAATGCTTTTGACTCATAGACATGTTCCTAGGTAAACTGAATTCACAGTGATATATGATACTCCTCGAAGAACATTTTCTATTTCCAGCTAACTCTTTTGATATTACATTATGCTAGATTAAGGAAGGACTAAAAGATTTATATAAGTAAAAGGAAAGAAAGCGGGACAGTTGAGTGTAAGAAAATGTAAAGTGTGCATATGTGTGCGTGTGTGTGTGTGTTTGCATATACCTGAAATACAGAACAGATTGTGATTTGGCATATTGCCACACCAACAGAAGGAATGAAAAGTAAGCAGTTTAGAGACTTGGAGTATACATCCTGTTAGGTGGTGTGCTTAGGCAACCAACAGATAATGTTCTGCCCCAGCAGCCTGTTGGGAATCTCATTACATTCCTATTGCTTGCAGCGTGTTCTCAGTCCCACAGTCCTGGATAAATAGAAGGCAGCTGTTTTGATGATATAAGGCAGGGGTAGGTGATTGGGGTACAGCAGTGCCAGCAGGCAGTTTGCTGATGCTATTATGAGTGGTGTGGGAGAAGATCATCTGGGGCATTTTCATGAATCTTGGGAGAGCTGAGACAAGCAGAAGTTCATCTCATGAACTGTTTAAGAATATCTTCTATAAAACTTGGACTCAATCAAAATGCTGCACCCAAGGACATAGAAGGCCACAGGCTCTCTACCCCCTGACTTGGGTTTTCCCCCACTGTGTTGTTATTGCAACATTTGTTAGTATCTTTATTATTCTTGGTTGTGTGGTATTTTGCTCCTGAGCCCGTACAGAGTGAACCATCGTGCAAAGCAAAAGGTAAAATTGTGAAAACTGATCTTGCCAAGTGCAGGCTATTAAAATGGCCCAATACCAAGACTTTACACGAAAAGCAGGGTAGATGACTAAATTTGTGGAACAAAATTTTGGCCGTTGGTCAGGAGACCCTAAGATATCGATGTAAGACAGATAAACAGCACATAGGTGGGCTGTTAACACAGGTTCACTCTTGATCTGGCCAGACAGGAAAAACACTAAGAAGGGTTAACAAACTTATTTTATTGTAGTCTAGTTTTCTTAGAAGAGAATTGCTGATAATGAGAGCACAAACTCCTAGGGCCAGTGAGATGGGGTCAATTGAGACGCACAACTTGTGTATTCCCCTAAATCCCCTCAAGTCTCAATGGGGGCTAGTTGAGGCAAACACAGATTCCCTCAAGCCTGGATGGAGGCCGATCGAAGCACACACAGCATTCCAGCTTGTGCATTCAACCCTAAGGTTCACCTTTCACTGATCAGTGACCACCTGCTTTATAGGGCAATAGACAAAGAAGGCATATTGCCAGCTATAGCCTCACACGTTTACATTATCTAGTGAAGTATCTCACTGCACAGCTGCAGTGGATGTTTATATTATTTACTTTATATTATTTATATTATATTATTTTATATTTAAATTTAAACTATTTATATAGTTTATATTATTTGTTGTTATATTAAACTGTAATCGTGAGAACTCATATCTAATATCTAGGAACAAGAGACTGCTATTTCTATGGATCCTGGGAAACTGAACTCTAAGAAATAATAACAAAAATCCACTTTCTACACACTAAAATTCACCATCCATGCAATCAACCAAGTATAGTATGAGTCGTCTTCTCATAACTGAGGTCAAATCTACCACACAAAGCAATTTCACTAAATGGTCACTAATAGGCAGTTTAAGAAATTGACTTTTTTGTTGTTCTTGCTAGTTTAGTTTTCTTTTTGACAAAAATTGAAGTATTACCTTGTAGTCAATTCAGGAGCATCAGTGAAACCACAAAATTTCCCACAGGCATAGACCTAGTTAAAAGGTAATATTCATATACGATAGACTTCTAGGGTCCTGCACTTTTAAAGGAAAAGAGATTTGCAAAACAAAATTAAATATTATTTGTATTGACTGAAATGACCCTGAGGTCTTTGAATCTCACTTATCTTACACTTTTAAGTATATAGGGCTCTAGAAATGGGGAAGCAAGAATTTAGGAGAATAATGCCGCTTAGTTCTTGATCTTGGGGATTGTATGGAGAGTATCTCAGCAAAAGCATAGAAATTCAAAATAACTTGGCACTCTTTTACCATTGTATTTCTGTATTCATCTGTGAGGAGTCAAAGTGGGCATAGAGACATAGAAACTCTCCCATTGGGCATGATCATGAGAAATATGATTGGAGTTTTTCCTTGTCATTTTTAGTCAAACTTGTTTTTTTAATTTTCTAGGCCAACTCCACAGATCACTTGGATGAAAGTGGGTGGAGATTTGCCCAAGGGAAGAGAAGAACGAGAAAATTTTGGAAAGACTTTGAAGATTGAACAGGTCACTCACATAGATAAAGGACATTACCGCTGCATGGCCAAGAATTACAAAGGGACTGCCATGCATGAATTCCGAGTCACAGTGGAAGGTGATTTTCCATTTTGAATAATTTCTTATGTTTGAATATTGTGTGTATGTGCAAATGGTGTGTCTATATAGGGTCCTCCAAAAGTAATTTGATTTTTAATAGATCAAATCTGCCCTGAGATTTTTTGAACATCATGTATATCAATATCTACATGTACATACATGTGAATTGCATATACTTATATAATACATACATGTGTACATATGTCACATTCCACGTACATATGTATATGTGTGCATGTACACATATATAAATAGATATGCTTGATATAGGAAATGAAATACAAGAATTAAATTAAGCAAAGCTATCATATCACTAGATTTTGCCTCATATTCCCATTTCTAAAAGTTAGTCAATCCACCCATCTCCCTCCAATAAATGTTTATATTAAAATTTTTATTCAATTCCTACCTACCACAGCTTTTAGAGTTTGGTCTTGGAGAGGGCTGCGATGGGGTCATTACATAGATTGCCTTTTATCATTTGCATAATGAGAATAAACCTCCCTTGTATGGACTCAAAGGCTGAACCTGATCCTATAAATCCTCACAAGCAGCTTGATGAGTCAGTGGTGGGACTAGCCCATTGTTTACTTTGGGTAAGTCACCTAAATGCTCTAGACCTCCTATGAGGGCATTGGACCTCATGGTCCCTGCAGCCCCTTTGAATACTAAATTTTTAAGCGTGGATGATGTATTTCAATGACCTGATACGCCTAGAGAAATTTGGAAAAAATTACTCATTTATTTATTCCTTTATTTGTTTTCTTTCTTCTCAGTAATATCTTTGATTTTCTTAGTGTTTAAACACTTAAACAATATGTGGAAGCATGAGTCATATGAGCAAAGAATAATAGATTTATAGTTGAAAAGGGTCACAAAGGTCATCCAGTCAAGTCTCCTCGTTTACAGATGTGGAAACTGAGACACTGAGGGGATATCACGTTCTTATGATCTCCATGCTTCTTTTTTTCTTCTCTTTAAAATAGATATAATAAAGAGAAAAGTAGATATCAGATGGTGCATCATCTTTTAGGCAGCACAAGATGAGTTCTGAGTGCAGTATACTATGCTAGTCAGATCCTAATGGAATTGGGTTGACTGACATGTATTTGGGGACTGAAAAATTTACAAAGAATGAAAAAGAAAAGATTTCTAGATTTGCTTTCTTTTGTTGAGTAGATGCTTAGTCAAATTTGGTTAAATTGTTAAATTCGTAATTAATTATCCATGAGAGCCATTTGGTAGAAGTCACTTAGGCATTTGGACTCTGCACAGCAGAAATAAAGGTTTCTTGTGACTTTGTATTTTGAAGATTACTCAACCTGATAATTTGAGTCAGTAATGGCTTTGTTTTATATGATTCTGTTAACTGCAAAAGAATTGTCATTTTTATAGTGGCTTTGTTTATATAACTCTTTATGGTTTTTAGACAAAGCTATTGAAAGGTATAGTTGTTTTTAAGTAGGGAACTTTCTTGCAGTCTCACATACAACCCCTTACAAAATACAATTTTTAAAGAAAGTTGATCTAATTTCACTGTTTGGATTGGCCCAGTTTTTTAAGTTTATTAAAGTAGAAAGACAGTTGGCATTCATAATTTAAAATACAAATGGCATCTTGACTTTCTAAAATGTTTAGTTTCCAAGACAAACACTATTTCGATGTTACAACCTAGTGTTTATCCTCAGATAAAGTGCTATAGGCAGGGTGAAAACCAGACCTGAGAGCATCATTTTTCTTTGAAAGAACAACAAAATGATGCCCATAAAGGTAAACGCACTAAACACCCGAACTGTTTACCGCCTGCTAATGGCCACATACTCTTGTGTTAACTCAAACCTTCAGAAAGAAATCCAGAGGGAGAGGGTTAGGAAGTCTTTGCATTAATATTCTATCCATCACTTCTAGGATTCTCTAATGGACAAACATATTACCAGACTGTGATACTCTGTATAAAATGATATTTTCTCTTGCTTATATATCTATGCACACATAAATTCCAGACATGGATAATTGTTCGCTGCTACAGTCCTCCAAGTTGCTGACTATTAGAAATCCTTCCAGATGGTCTGGAACTTTGCTACAGTAGCTGAATATTTTAACAATCTGGCATGGTTTTCTTGACTGCAAAATTGAAGCTTTCAAATGAATTGAAGGAGTTACCAAAAAGAAAGAAAGAAGGAAAGAAATGAAAAAGGAAGGAAAGAAAGGAAAAAGAAAAAGAATGCAAAGTTAATTAAGCTGTTTAAACTCTTGGCTATAGGATTCTAAATTCCCATAGACTCCTTGAACAAATGATCTTCACTATTCATAAAACAACTACTAACTCTATTGAGATGTAAATAGTGTTTTTATGAGAATCCTTAAATCCTTCTCCCCAAAGAAAAACTACTATAGGTATCCCTTGGTTCTATGTATCAGAAGCTCTGCTTCACAAATTCAAGGGAAAAGCCAGCCAGAATCTAAAAAGTCCTCCTTTTTCTAAAGTCTGAAATCAATAAATGTTCCCATTAATCATATGGGGGGAGCAAAGGGATGCACTCACTTTTGATGGATGTCTTCTATCTTTCTGATCTTTTTCTTTCCCTGACTATCCCTGCAGAAAAAAAAATCAAGATTAACTTTATAGCAAAACACTAATTGGACTTGACCACCAAGTCCGTTTCCTTATCACCCTGGTGACTACAAAGACACATGTTGTGTCAGGATATTTTTGAGGTTATCCCTTTCTTCTTTTGAACAAAAAACCCAAATCTAATTCTCTGACCAGGATTTTACCACTACATGCAAACATTAAATGTTTGCAATTCTATAGTAGTTGTAAGCAAAATATCAGGGTATTTTCATTAAAGATATAAAAATATTTTCTGGCACTTTGTGGAAGCTACATGAGGGTGGGATAATACAATACTTGTTACTGCTATTGACATGACACCTAGATAAATGAATCATAACCCAACAAGAAACAGCTCATCTCAAAGAAAGTGAGAAGTGAGTTTCTGAGTACAAATGACTGAATTTTATCTAAAGGAATATTGTGGGTTTTTGCAGGTATGATAACTGGCCTACATGGGGTATGGTGGAAAATTTCCCCAGGATGGGAAATTGGGCAAAAGGGGCAGAGAATGAGGAAGAATTCCATACCAGAAGAAAGGGATGGAATGAATCTGAAATTGGTAGATAATTAAACTTCCCAGGCCACTAGAAAAGGAGCATGACATTATTCTAACCTTCAACATTCCCAGCCCTCCAAAATAAGAGAGAAACAGCAATAAAAACAAAACCAAAACCACACACCATGAAGTCAAATACCCATCATTAATCAAGAAAAATGACTTCCTTTTCTTTTTTAAAAGCTCCCTATAACTCATGACTAAATTTATTTCCTCATCTGAAAAATGTGGAAGTTGGAAGTTCATCCAATTCTGCTACTGTAATCCTATGTCTATAAGCCATATAATTTACGACATCCAAACCTTAAGATACAACACACATATACACATTAATTATTTTGTATAATCCTGTTGAAATGTGTTTGTTCTAAAAATTAGAATCCAAATGTTAATGAGAAGATATTAGAATATTGAAAATGGTGGCAACTTTTGGGATAGGGGGCAGGTGGAGAGAGAGAGAATGATATTTTCTTCACTTTCTGTTACTCAGGTTGTAAGCTTTTCAGGACAAATGGTAGTGAATGTGTTCAGTTTCATGCAACTTACAAGATTCTTGGCACCATCTTTTATGGCACTAATGTCTACCCAATTAGTGGTTTCCACTGTGATCAGTTCCTCAGTTAGAGAAGTGGAAATACTTAGGAAGCCCACTACTTCCTTAACCACAATGATGAGAGAATGTTACTGATAATCAGTAAACATTTATCATTGTTTAATTAATTAAGGCACTGTGGTAAGCACACAGAAGAGAAAAAGAGATAAGAGATAAACCCTTCTAATGGTGGAGCCAACATGTAAACTAATATGTATAGAATAAGCTATATACAAGATAAATAGGAAATAAAAGAGGGATGGCACTAGAATTAAGAGGGGTTGAGGAAGGCTTCTTATACAATATGGGTTTTTAACTGAGAATTAAAAGAAGTCAGGGAGGTTAGCATTTGGAATGGAGGTGGGCGAATGTTCCAGGTATGAAGGGCAGCCAGTGAAAATGCCTGTAGATGAGAGATGGGGTATTTTGTTCATGAAATAGCCAGGAGGCCATCATCATTGGATGAAAACGCATATGATGCAGAGTAAGGACTAAAAAGACAAAAAAAGGTGGGAAGAGACTTGGTTACGAAGGACTTTGAATGCCAAGCAGAATATTTTTGTATTTGTTGCTGGAGGCAATAAGGAGCCGCTGGAGTTTGTTGAGTAGGGGATGACATGATCAGATATGCGAAAAGGTACCACTGGTGCAAACAGTGTGAAGAAAATGAAGGTTTTCCTTAACAGCGTATATTGTAGAATGGGGTTGCCACTGGAAATAGGACACCTTTCTATGTGTCCTAGAGAGCAGCTTTAGCCTTCTGTACTACTCCTATCACCACCATCACCACCACCAAGATTAGCAAAATTCTTTACATTTTAGCTCACTTGATCCATATAACTACCTTGTGTGAGGTAGATACTATTAATCATGATTTTACAGATGAAAAAACTGAAGCAAAACAATTCAATGACTTGCCTGTGGTCATAGAGCTGGGATATTTTTGAGGCCAGATTTGAATTCAGGTCTTCTTGGATCCATCTTGCACTCTTTTCATGACAAACTAGCTGCCACCTAAATAAGGTCCCTGGTCCTATATCCTCCCTCAATCAGCCTCTTTCATCTCCTTTTCCTTCCTCTCTCTAATACTGCATTCTGGTATGTTAAAAAAAATATGCACTTTCATTAATGAATAGAATCAGACATTGTGTATTTTATACAACTTAGTAAATTATTTGTCTGAAAGTAGAGTGTGTCTTTTGCAAAACACCCTCCTATTATCAATAAAGAGCTGGCCCTTGAGTCAGGAAGTCCTATCTTGAACATGTTTTCTATGTGATCCTGGACAAACATTCAACTTCTAAGGGTACTAGGCAATTCTCTAAGATGAAATATTTCCCAGAAGTTACTGGTCTTCATTCATAGAGAATATTCTTATGTAGGAATTCTCTATGCCAATGCAATCACAGTTCTGTTCCCTGTTACTAAGCAAACATTGGATAATATAATGTAATTACGTCTTAACCTGAGTCAGAATGAAACCTCTTTTTATTCTTTCACTGACAACATTTCTGTCATGTTGTGTCACTTTGGATCCATCATTGTCTTAAGAATTGAGACAAAATGAAGATAAAAAAGTATTTATAATATACATATGTGTATGTTTACTTATATACAGAGATAGTAACACTTGGTATATCTATATTTATCTACATACATGTATTTGTGTGCCTATATGTATGTGTGTCTGTACTTTATGTAGCAGCATAGGCAGAGAAAATAACTGTGGATAAAGAGATTGAAGGAAAAATTAAGTATGGTTCATTCAAGAAATGTAAATGTTAGGAATGGAAAATGATAGGATAATTAGAGAAATTAGAGAAAATTATGATTTTTCTGGTGTGTTTATATTATGGTAATTTCAAGATTACTTGCCGTATACCCTGTAGTGAGATAGATAGGAGTAAGTTAGGTGTGTGACCCAGCTGGACAGGATACTTAACCTCTCAGTTACCTTATCTGTAAAATGAGGCAGTCAATCTCTATGACTTCTCACATCTCTTCCATCTCTAGGCATATGAGCCTATAAATCTTATGTTTGTGACATATCTTTGCCCGTTGGGTGAAGTGGACAAATATTTGCTCCTGTATCTGAAAATCTGAACTCTGCCCCTTTGTGTAAAGAGTACAGCCAAGATTTTTCATGTCTTTGAAATTTGCTCATGTATAAAAATGAACGGGTTAGTTTCTATGAGATTTGCAGTTTCTTTCAGTTCTAAAAATTTGATGATTTTGCTGTCCTAGAACAGATAGTGATAGACAATGGGAAATACCAGTTGGAATGGAATAGGGATGGGGATGACCTCATCTTGATGAAGGTCCCTTGAAATATATCTTGACTTGTACTGTATCTCTGTTATCCATTTCCTAGCAGGTATTGTAATAAGACCAATTTAGTCTGCCAGCTCCTGGAAGCTTTAGGTTTTAGGGAGTCCTACTTTCTGAATAGCAAAAGTTTTATACATTACTTAAATTAATAATGTATCTACATTTAATGGAATATCATTATTTGGGAGAAAAAAAACCTGAAATCAAGTAAAAAGGCATTTTTCATCCAACTCAGATGTGAAATTGAATATGAAATGCCTTTAGAAGTTAGGAAGATTCCATGTTAGCCATTTTGTAGTTTACCAAATGTACGACTTCTGAACGTACATTTACAAAAGCATAGCTCTTTTCAACTGGAAGGTGAATAATTCTAACACCCTACCCACACCCTAGGAAACAATTACAAAATGAATTTTCTTGCTCAGACTTGAACTTACCAGGGTTGCTTGTGCACCCTTACCTCATGTGACATTTCTGTCCCTTTCCCTTTTTCTTGTGTAAACAATTTTGTCTTCGGTGTTTCTTCTTGAACTCCACTCCTAATGACTTTTCTTGAAGAATAGAAGCTCAGTTTCATGGGAAATGGTCATCCATCAGCGCATAGGGTGGGGGAAGAAGTCTTCAGAAATTATACAATTTTCAAATAAAACCAAACCATGCAACTTTAATCTCTTTTTTTTATTCCTGACACAGTGCTATATTCAGGGTTTACACAATATGATAATGCTATAAGTTTCACTTTGATTCATATCAAGATATTGAAGGCATTATATTACCTCATTCTAGAATAGGGACAGGAATTGTTCCTGTTATTTCCTTCATATAGAGAACTTCTAGATAAGGACAGTCTCTACCAAGGAAGCCCAATACCTTCTGTGAAATGTTCAGTCTTAAGAGAGCAAACACTTAGAAGTTAGCTGACTTGTCTAAGACTACATGGAAAATTTAGGTCAAAGATGGGACTTGAACTCAGGTCATTCTGGTTTAGTGGACAGTTCTTTATCCATAAGACAAAGTGATTTGAAAGCAAAACAAAAGAAAACAAATGAACAAAACCTTTCAGAAAAATGGTTTAGTAAATTGTATAAAGATTTACAGGGAAGCCTTTTCAATCTTACTCTATTTTTAAGTGTTTTGCCATTTAGAAGACTTTTCTGAAAACACAAATCTTGAGACATGTGTCCTGTTTGTCAGACTTCCAGAACCAGACAGTAGCACGAAATCAGTGGATTGTCGTTGGTCTTTTCCATCTCTAGCTCTCTGCTGATGAGGAAAAGTATTTCTGAAACTAAGCAAAAATGACCATATTTTCATATTTTTAGTAAGTTATTTTCGTTCTGCTTGATGATCACCAAAAAAAGATGAAATGTTTCTTTAGTAAGTCATATTTATTTTGCCACTCCTACTTAGTGTTATTAGGAAAGAGGGAAAAAAATTCTGTCAGGAAATCCTTGATGGAGTCTGCCATCTGCTGGGTGATCTTGGGATTTCCAATCTTGATAATAAATGAATTTTAACTCGTTTTGTTCGTCTCGTTTATTCTATTACCAGAACCTCCTCACTGGACTAAGAAACCTCAAAGTGCTGTGTTCAGCATTGGGAGCAGTGGGATCCTGCTATGTGAAGCCGAGGGAGAACCTACCCCTGAAATAGAGTGGAAAATCAATGGCTTACCTGTTGATCGTGAGTGCTGTTGAATTCCCTTGCCTATTAAAATCCTTGAAACTGACAGCTTAGTGGGATGAATGGAACTCAGCCATTGTGTCTATCCAGACAAACAAATCTGAATTCAAAAATAGGTTAGCTTGCTCTATGCTGAAGTTTCCTATTCTAAACTGAAGTAATTGATTCTCCATAATATAGGCTCTACCTTCTGACTTTGCCAGCACTCTCGATAATGTCATTTTTCCCATTGATCAAGGTTCAAAAGGGCAATATTTGCTTTGATTTTTATCACTTTCACCTCTTGAATCTTATAAGTTGCCAAGTCCAGTTGTTTTCTACCTTGAAGTATCTCTTATTTTGTTCTTCTTTCAACTTCAACTGCCAGTAGCCTAACTGAGGCTTTCATTAACCCCAAGCCTGGACTATTGAAGTCGCCTCCTTATCAATCTCTCCATTCCTCATCATTTTCCTCTGAAATTTATCCTTTAAACCATGACCAGGTCAATAACATATCTGGTACAATAACTGCCCTGGCTATGTAGATAGATATACATGTATATACATACAGATAAATATAGATACAGACATATTCACACATATGTATATATGTATGTGTGTGTATATATATATATATACATACATACATACATATACACATAAACACACACACACATATAGCCTTCTCTTATTCACAATTGAAATACATAAACTCTTTAGGTTGGCATTCAAGATCTTTCTAGCCTGCCACTAACCTCACTTTGCCAACCTTATCTTATAAGATTTCTTTTCACCAGTGGCATCAAACTCAAATAGAAACAGATCTCTTCGACATATATTGACTTAGAAAACCACAAATTAACATTATCTATGTTTTATTGTCTTTTTATGTTGTTAAATTTTTCCTAATTATATTTTAAACTATGTGAGGCTTCCCAAACTTGGTTTTAGGGCTGTGAGTTTGAGCCTCATGCACCAGTTAAGTTTGACTGCTTATGATTCCATGCAAATATCCCAAGCCTTCAAGTCTTTGTGCTTTTTCCTATACTGTTTCTTGTACCTAGAGTGCCCTGCTTCATTTCCATCTGTCAAAATCATACCCAAATTTGAAGACCCAAAGAAAATACTATTAAGAAATTTGGAAAAAGTATTTTTTTTCATTCATGGCTCTTTCCATAGATTTCACTCTGTACCTCTTTAATACACTTTGTTTTATTTTATTTTTTCTATTATAATTATTATTTATATATTATCCTAGCTACAACTTGAAAGTGTCATGAGGTCAGGATGGCAGGACCTGGTGTCATTTCTATTATATATCACACCATTTCCAATTCCAATGCTATGATCGTAGTGATGAATAAGCACTTATAAAATTGAATTGCAAATAAGGTAGTACATAAATGAATATTGAACTATGTGAAGACTTGATGATATATATGGTTATTCAGTTTGAGTCCTCAGGTATATTTATTAAGCAAACAGGAAGAGAAGCAGATCTAGAACAGAATAAAGAATGATCCATTCCCATGGGGAGAAGCAAAACGTTTGGAGTTCTTTTACTTAGGGGAAAAAAAATAACATAAGCTTAGGACTTATATGTAAGTGTATAAATTATTCTTTTCACAAAGTTTACCAGTGAAACTAGCAAACAAGCAATCAGCACGTATTTACAGGTATTAGGTACTAGGAGCGCAAATGCCAACAATGAAATATTCCCTGCTCTCACGGAGCTTACTGTCATTGTGATATGGAGGTCACCCTGAGACAAGTAGAACGTACACCCTAGTAGCGATTACTGCATTGCAAAACCTTTGTGGATTATCAGTGGTGGACCATGTAGCTGGTAAACCAGGACTTACCTCCCGAGTTTCAGTGTGGCACCTTGTCACCAGAAAATAGATCATAAGGTCCTCACAGATCGATGCCATTATTTTGGATGGAGAACCTATGTTGATGAAATGATATGCCTTTCAAAGTGTATTGAAAATAATTCTGTAAATGCAGCTGAAAATGTTGAATTAAGTTGCCCTTTCTTGAATTTTTACCTGATCTTTAAATCTTATTGTGAATATGGCCTTTTATGTGAAACCTGAGAGGTCTCAGGTGATGATGAACTCTGCCAAAAACTGTCCGTAGTCCTTTGTTTCACAGTTGCTCTGATGTCCTTTCAATGAATAGTATATTTTATATTATTGAATGAAAATTCCTTTAGGGCAGGAGTTACGTCATTTTTAGCTTTTTATTCCCAGCATTTAGCCCATAGTAGCTGCTTGATAAATGCTCCCTCACAGCAATTATTGATTCATCAATTGATTCTAGTTGTCTGTTTTTGACTGTTATTCTTTTAAGATCCATTAGGGCAGAAAGCTTATCTAAACTTTGTAATTTCCCCTGTGCGTGCCTGGAAAATGCTCAGCAAATAATAGATGTTCAATGAATGCTTTTTGAATAAATGAATCCATCAATGGTTTCATGATTTAAAGATAAACTTATATTAATAACATCAAAGGTCTTGAACCTAAAGACTGGAAGGAATCTTAGAAATTTTATGAAGAAGGAATCTGAAATCCCAAAGTCATGGGGACAGTAAATACCATGGTAGAGATTCAAACACATTTCTTCAGATTCCATATACTGTTCTCTGTCAAACAAATTATGTATGAAAAGTGGAGGAGAAATCCATGGATGTGTAAAGTCTTGAGGCACTGTGATATAGCGTACATAGAACTAGACTTGAAGTCAGGATAGTGGGTTTATATAATGCCCAAGATGATGAATATCTGTGTGACAATGACCAAGTCACTGTCTCTGTCACTGCCTCAGATCCTTTTCTACAAAGTAAGAAGATTGGATTCAATGTTCTTTAAGATACTTTTTAACTTTAAATCTAGAATTGTATGATGCTCCCTAAACCTCACTAAAGTTAATGTTTGCAAATGACTCTAGCATTAACATTTTCAGCAGATCTGTTTCAATGAAAAAAAACACACATAAATACATACACATGCTTACACACACATTGTTCGTCCTTTGATTATAGGTAAAACTCGATTTAATTTTAAGGCAAATCTATACTTAGAATTTTTTAACCAGTAGAAGGATAGACTCAAGATATCAAGGCATTCAGCATATACATGCATGTGTGTATATGTATATGTTTATATATACACAGATATATATAAGTGTATATGCATGCATGCATGCAAATCTACATATATGTGTGTGTGTGTGTTTCTCTCTACTTCTTGAGAAAAAAATCTGTATATGGAACAATACATAAAAAGAGTGCCACAGTGCTGGGCATCCTGGTGCTTCAGATGTATTAAATTGTTAAATATCAAAATAAGGAGCTCTAAAATTCTAGAGAAAGGTGAGAATTTACTGTAAACAATAGTAGCTACTGAAGGGAAGTAGAATTTTAGTTGGTATGCAAAGGGTGGGTAGCATTTGAAGAGGTAGATAATAGATGTAGGTGCATCATTTGAGGTAAGGGAAAAAGCAAGGACAAACGTTTAAAAACAGGAGTAGAGTTGTATTAGAGAAGTACAAGAATCCTGGTTAATTCAATGCAATACAGTAAGTATTAATTAAATATTCATAATGTGCAAGACATTGTGTTAGAAATTGGGGATGCAAAGAAAGAAAAAGAAAGTCCTCCTCAAGGAGCATTCATTTATTCATTCATGTATTTGACATTCTTCTAGCGCTTAGTTTATGAATTCCTTTTGCTATACACTGATAAGGAAAGAAATGATAATATATATTCCCTGCATCTAGCAGATGGAAATAAGTCCTACACAGATAATTGTATTGCAAATTATAATATGTTCCTTTGGTGACCTCCTTAGCTCCCATTGTATTAATTATAAGCTGTATCTATACAGAAGACTCACAGATCTATGTATGCAACTCCATTCTCTCTACCGACCTTCAGGATCATGTCACAAACTGCCTCCTGAACATTTCAAACATGATGTTCTGGAGACATCCATATTCAACAGGAACAAAGAGAAGCTCATTGTCTTTCCCTTGAAACTGAAGGAAAGCTGAATGTCCTTACTACTCTCAGAAACAACCTGTAATGCATTCAGTCAGTTCAGTCAACAAAAAGTTCTGAAGTACTCTGTGCTAAGCACTCTATTAAGTTCTGGAAATATAAAGAAAGGTGAGGCTACATACAAATAGCTAAGCACATACTATAGATAGATAGAGATACGAATATATCTATGTCTGTATCTATCCATACATCCCCTACATATATATATATATATATATAAATAGATAGATTTATATATCTGTGTATGTAGATAATAGCTGTATGTGTGTGTGTGTGTGTATATATATATATACATATATATATATATACACATATACATATTGTATCTATACTTATATACATCCTGTCTAATCTTGGCAAAGCTGGTTAAATTCGATAAAATTCACACATACATATACAATATATACATTTTATATTCATTCCTATGCATATATAGGCATATACACCTCTCATATCATACCAAGATATAAATGTACTATACACATATATACACCTGTATTTATATACAGTGCATCTGTATATAAGTATATGCACATATAATATACCTATATGTTTAAATATATGTAGATATACACATGTTTGCATACACATGCTCATCATACACATGCATGTGCGTTCATATACATGGCTTTGTGTGTACATACATATGTGTCTACATGTATTCATAATCTAAGGAAGAATGAAGAATCCAGCCAACATGTGATAAGGAATTGATTCTGATTGTGTGAATGGAAAGAGGAGGATGTCTGTGAGAGAGGTTTTCAAAGCAAAAATTACAAGATGTGACACAGTGAATATTTGATGTGAATTAAAGTAAGGACTGGAGCATGGTGCTGACTTTGCAGGCGTTCATGACTGGGAGGGTGGTAGTACTCACCAAAGTGAAAGAAAAGTTTCAAAGGTATGAGGAACAATGAGTCGTTTCAGATGTATGTGGGCTACCCAATTCAAGTTACCCACAATTCCAGTAGACATGGTTGCCCACAATTATGAAGAGAGAGTAGAACAGGAGATATAGATCTGGAAAAGATCTTCATAGAAATGTAGTGGATAAATGAGAATTGACGAGATCATGTAGGGATGTGATGTAAAACTAAAAGAAAAGAGATTCCTGAAAAGAGCCATAAGGGACACCCATAGTTAGAGGGTGTGGTATGGATGAAAATCTAACAAAAGAGAATGAGATAAAAAGTCAGACAAAGAAGGGGAGGAGAAACAGGGAAACAGACAGGAGGGGAAGAACCAGGTAACAGCAGTGCAACCAAAATAAAACAAAACAATTCCTTAGAGGTATGAGTGTCCAGGATGAAGTTATGAATACAGTGGAGAGATCAAAAAGGATCTGGGTTGAGAGCAAGTCATTGCATTTGGAAATTAAGGGATAAATGATAAATTTGGAAAGGATAGTTTCAGTTGAATTATGAGATCAGAAGTCAGATGGTAGAGAATTAAGAGGAGAGGAAGAAGGATACTGACACTTTGTCAAGGGCCTTCTCAAGAAGTAAAATCGTGGAAAGGAGATGATAGCTTAGGGGATGAATAGATCAAGCAAAGGTTATTTTTTTTTTTCAGGATGAGAGAAACATGGGCAGATTTGAAGGCAGCAGAAATGGAGTCAGCAGATGTAAAGTCTTACCTTATTGAAATGTGAGGGCTCTGAGAGTGGAGATTGTTTATATCCTTATTTTGTAAGCCTATTACATAACGCAGTGTGACATATAGTAGATGCTTAATAAATACTTGATGACTGATGTTTCACTGACTGATGAAATGTTAAGAGAGCAAATTAGGGGTATACATCTTTCAGCTGTAAGTCCAGGGACGTTAGGTAATTCTGTGTGCTAAGGTTGGAGATGTAGATGGGACCCAGAATATTCATGGTCATGAAATGTAACCATAGTTTAAATATGTATGGATTTCAATTAATTAAGTTCAATTTTATAAAGTGAAGGGAAAGCCTGGTATAATAAAGTATTAGGTATAGATTCAGAAAGATCTATGTTTCATTCCCACCCTTATAAACTTCCTGTTTAATCTTGGGAAGGCTAGTTAAATTCTATAAAATACATATGCATACATACATTCACACATACATATACACCATATGTATACATTACTATATATGCACTGACACACATATGTAGGCATATGCATATATCACACAAGCATATTTTACTGAAATATACTAATATATTCATATATGGGAATGCCCACACATGTATGTATATGTGTATATAACATGCTTATATATACACACATATGTGCAGGTATATACACATATATACCTATAAGTATGTATATATGTTATATATGAATACAAATTTATATATGCTTATATATTTGCACCAACAACTTTTATTAACTAGCTACAATGTATCAGTACTTGAGTTAGGTGCTAGATATACAAATACAATAACGAAACTTACTCTGCCCTCAAAAACCTTACATTCTACTATCTACAGGTTATAGATAGAGAGCTAGCTGAGATTATTAAGCATGAGACTAAATGCTAAATATTAACAGATTAGAACAAGTACAACCAGTAAATATAAAGACAATAAAGACAGAGCTTTTGGAAACTTTGTTACAGAAGGGATGGTGATTTTCTGTCTCCTTTATACGTGCAGAGTGGAAGGAGGCCACCAAAAAGGAGGACTGGTCAAGAAGGTTTTACCTAACTAAGGGAAGAAAACTGGGAATATGGTAGAAGATACAATAGGGGAACTTTGAATGAGAAATATCAGGGATTATTTTACATGTACTTTAAAAAAATATTGTCAGATGGCATTAATTAGTGACTTGTGAGTACATAATGCATCCTAATTTATTGAACTTACATACCTTAATGCCTTTCAGAAGAGCACCCCCTGCCCGGTATTGTGTTCTTTCCAGGGGAGATCAGTTTCGTCAATATGCAGTTGAATCATACTGGTGTCTACCAGTGTGAAGCCACAAATGTACATGGCAAAATTCTTGCCACTGCCAATATCAATGTTTTAGGTAAGTGCTCCTCTAAAACAGATTACATGTATGGTCATGAAATTGCATGTAAAGAAAACTTTTACCAGCAGCACATTCTTATTTGATTAATGAGTTCAGCTTGCATTTTAACAGCATCAGCATTTAAGGGTAAAAGAATAAAACTCAATGCATATGACTCAGTTTTTTTCTCGCTGTCCTTGGGCATACGATGTCAAAGAAAAACAGATGCTTCCAAATATGTGTTTATTTATATGATGGTTCTGATTTAACAATTAAAAATATAGGTTGCTCTCATATTATTTTCCTATTATATATTGTTTATTATCTTCCATAAGTGTGTTCTAAATTTTTAAAATATATGGGAGTAAATGACACAAGATATATGATTTCAATTGTATTTTCACTTAGAAGACAAAATATTGAATTTGAATTTTGCTTTGATTTGTAGATATTTCTCCACTGATGCAAACTCCAGATAATGAAGGGTATGCTGCTGTCGCTGGTTACAATGCTTTCTTATTTTGTGAGGTTTTTGCCTCACCTCCTGCAGTGATTACTTGGTGAGTTTGTTTGATTTTTCCCTAAAAGGGCACTATTTGGAGAGTACGATACACTTACTACCTATCATTGCTGGAAAATTGTAATATCCATATATGTCTATCTGTATCTATATCTATGTATAGAAATGTAATTATCAACTCTGTATTAAATTTTAATGATGTTTTTACAATGTTTTATGATAAGCTTAAGATTGTAAAGAGATTAGAAAGAGATCAGTTTTTGATTTGTTTCTGAGAGCTTGGGGTAAAGGCCAAAGGCTTTTTTTAGTCCTTTTCAACTATTTCAGTTCTTTTAAATTACTATAACCCCTTGAGTTAGGACCCTAGCAACAGGATACTAACTACACCAAAGTATTGATGTGGAATTCAGAAAGCTTCATTTACCATTTCATTTCATATGGGTTCCATTTAGCACCCTGTAGCTATAAGTAAATATTTTTTTTTAAATGAAATAAATTTTTTTAAAAAGGATTTATTGAGCTCTTAATATAGGTCAACTTCTGCTCTGCTTTAGGAAGTTTATAATGTAATCAGAGAGGCAACTCTTGTGACCATCCACCATTTATATAAACTAGAGATTAGAAAATAGAAATTAGCTCAGGTATATCATCTGTTCTCTCTGGTCCTCAATCTTGTTATATTTTCAATGAAGTTATTGGAATAGATGATGCTGGAGGAGCAATACAGCTTCAAAAATCTATGATTCATTGGTTAGCTAGAGAGAAATCAATACAATTCATTTCAGAAAACATTCATTAACCTGTACTGTACGAAAGACACTGTACTAGCTGCTGAAATTAAAACAAAAGAAAGACTGAAAAAAAAAGATTGCCACTCCCCTTAATAAAGTCAATTTTGAGTGGGTTGATTTTTTTAAATGTAAAATTGAGTCATTAATTAATTCATGATGTTAATGGTCCATAGGCAAAAGCCATCAAAAGTTGAAAGACTTGAAGGTCCACATTACACAACGCATGAAGATGGAACCTTAGAAATCAAAGAAACGACACAAGAAGATGCTGGCCCTTACACTTGCTGGGTGAAGAGTCCTCGAGGAGAGGTGGCAGTTACTGCCTTTCTGTCAATTAGAGGTATTTGGCACTTTTTATTTCTTTCTAGGAAATTTCACGTGAGTATTTTTTTTCATTTAATTTTAATTTTCCCAAAGAAAACAATAGAATTTATATTACAAGTCCATTTCCTTTCCAGAAAATATTATTCAAGAAGAAACCAGATAACTGTAAATCATGTTTAATAATAAAGCATGATTTAGAATATGCTAAAGATTTGTAGATGTGAAGTTGTTCTCAAGGGATGACAGAAAATGAGATTTTTGTATTCCACTTTTGGCTTTGCTCTTTCCTGGTCATGTTATTTTAATTTTATACATTGTAAGTAACTGTTCTCCAGGGAAAAATTAACATACAGATAGCATTCAAAAACTGAACATAGGGAGTACTAGACTTCATTTTACAAAAGGGCTGTATGGCCTATAGGATGGAGAGCTTTCCCATCTCCTCTCACTGAGCTGGTGGTTCTCTCTCTCTCTCTCTCTCTCTCTCTCTCTCTCTCTGTCTCTCTCTCTCTCTCTCTCTCTGTCTTTCTCTCTCTCTCTGTCTCTCTCTCTCTCCTCATTACACAATGTCACAGAGTTGAGTAGAAGCAACTTAGCCTTCTGATGACAGTGGTGCCATTTGAGTTAATCGACAGGAAGCACATTGATTAGGGACTTGTTTACAGATCACAAATAAAAGTTCTGGGACTCTGCATACCATCAGTTTTACTGTTGTTTGGGTTTAGAAATTAGTCAAAGAACCCTTTTCATACCAACACAAAAGCATTGAGAGTCTGTTTAGTAATGGAAGGAAGGGAAGGGATCCAAGATTGTACTTTCACAGACTATGCATGTTTCTTTGTGTGTATGTGAGTGTGTGTAAGTGCCTCTGGTGAAATTAGCATCATAGGATAATCATACTTTTTTTGCTTTTGCTTTTTAATACTTTATCAGTTCTCATGGCCATTTTTATTGCTTTTTTATGTTTTAAAACATCTGGAGTTTTAAAACTTCTCTATCAACTTAAAGCACAGTACACAGAGCACTAGACCTTGAGTCGGGAAATCCACCCTCAGACCCCATAGGACCCTTAGCAAGTCACAATCTCTATTTACCACAGTTTTCTCAACCGAACAATGGGAACAGTTACAGCATCTACCTCACAAGCTTGTTGCGAGGATCCAGTGAGATGCTGTATGTAAAGCACTTATGCCTGACACATAGGAGTACGTGTGTGTATTTGTGCATGCATGTATGCATGTATATGCATAGGTACACATAGGCATATGTGTGTATAGGTATATACACATATGCACATATATGTATATATATTATGTGGATAAGTACACACATATACGTGTACACATATGTATATACATGTGTTGGTATGTATGTTTATGTGAATTGTGAGTATGTGAAATACTCCAATGAATCTGTGATGTAATTTATTATGAAATCTCTGACTAATGATATATATCATGATGACCCATAAATGAATATTATTCGATGTGACTGTTGTCCATATCTTCCCATAAATTTCACTCAGGGAGTCCCCCTAATGTGCGGGAAGTGACTTTCTTTCCTTTCTCCTATTATTGCAAGGATACCTGTGGACTGCCTGCCTATACATACCATGTGCCTCTCAATTGTTCTCAGTTATTATCTTTAAATATTTGGAAACTCTTATCTTATATACTTTAATGCCATGCAGCAACACTGCTAGAATATGGGTATTAAAAAGCTTTGCCTTTTTTTATTATTTAAATTTATTTATTTTGTTTTTAGTTTTCAACATTCATTTCCACAAGTTTTTGAGTTCCAATACTTCTCCTGATCTTTCCTGTGCCCCCCACCCTGAGATGGCATTCAGTCTGCCCTCCCTTTTGTCATCATCCAGATTTTATCCCCTTCCCCTTTCATGAAGGGCAAGATAGAGTTCTATAGCTCATTTCCTGTATATCTTATTTTCCAGTCGCATGTAAAATTTTTTTTAACCTTTGTTTTTAAAACTTGGAGCTCCAAATTCTCTTCCTTCTTCCCTCCCCACCCATTGAGAAGACAAGCAATTCAATATATGTAATAACTGTATAGTTATGCAAAACACTTCTGTAACAGTCATACTATAAAAGAACAATTGTATTTACTTCCCTCATATCCTGCCCCCCAATTATTCTATTTTCTCTTTTGACTTTGTCCCTTTTCAAAAGTGTTTGCTTCTGACTACCACCTCCCCCAATCTGCCCTCCCTTCTCTCATTTCCCTCTCTTTTTCCCTCCCCCCTACTTTTCTGTGGAGTAAGATACCCAATTGGGTGTATATGTTATTCCCTCCTTAAACTAAATCTGATGAGAGCAGGGTTCATTCATTCCTTCTAATCTCCCCCTCGATTGTAAAACCTTTTTCTTGCCTCTTTTATGTGAGATAATTTACCCCATCCTATCTCTCCCTTTCTCCTCCCAATATATTTCTCTCTCATCCTTTAATTTTATATTTTTAGATAACATAACTTCGTATTAACTAACTCTGCGCCCTCCATCCATCCATCCATCTATCTATCTATCTATCTATCTATCTATCTATCTATCTATCTATCTATCTATCTATCTACCTCTACCAACTATCCTCATACTGAGGTCTCATGAGTTGCAAATATCTTTCCATGTAGCAATATAAACAGTTCAACTTTAATAAGTCTTTTGTGATTTTTCTTTCCTATCTATCCTTTCATGTTTTTCTTGATTCTTGTATTTGAAAGTATAATTTTCTATTCAACTCTGGTCTTTTCATCAAGCAAGAATGCTTGAAAGTCCTCTATTTCATTGAATATCCATTTATTCTCCTGAAAGATTATACTCAGTTTTGCTGAGTAGGTGATTCTTGTTTTTAATCTTAGTGCTTCTGACCTCCAAAATATCATATTACAAGACTTTGATCACTTAATGTAGAAGCTGGTAGATCTTGTGCTATCCTAATTGCATTTCTACCATACTCGAATTGTTTCTTTCTGGCTGCTTATAATGTTTTCTGTTTGACCTGGAAATTCTGGAATTTGACCATAATATTCCTAGGAGTTTTCCTTTTAGAATCTCTTTCCAGAGGTGATCAGTAGATTCTTTACATTTCCATTTTACCCTCTGGTTCTAGAATATCAGATATGTTTTCTTGATAATTCCTTGAAAGATGATGTCTATAGGCTCTTTTTTGATCATGGCTTTCAGGTAGTCCAATAATTTTGACATTATTTCTCCTGCATCTATTTTCCAGGTCAGTAGTTTTTCCAGTGAGATATTTCACATTGTCTTCTATTGTTTTCATTCTTTTGGTTCTGTTTTATAATTTCTTGATTTCTCATAAAGGTATTGGCTTCCATTTGCTCCATTCTAATTTTGAAGGAATTATTTTCTTCAATGAACTTTTGGACCTCCTTTTCCATTTGACCAATTCTGTTTTTTAAGGCAATCTGCTCATTGGTTTTTTTGGACTTCTTTTGCCATTTGGATTAGTTTATTTTTTAAGGTATTATTTTCTTCAGTGTTTTGTAAGCTGTTGACTCAGTTTTCATGATTTTCTTGTATCTTTCTCACTTCTCTTCCTAAGTACTCTTCTATTTCTCTCAATTGGTTTTCAAAACCTTTTTGAGCTCCTGCAAGGAACATGGAGCTCCTCCATGGCCTGCAACCAATTCATATTCCTCTTGGAGGTTTTCAATTTAGAAGCTTTGACTCTACTGTCCTCCTCTGGTTGTATGCCCTGATCTTCTTTGTCATCAAAGTAAGATTCTGTAGTCTGAGTTCTTTTACAATGTTTATTCATTTTCCCAGTCAAACACTTAACTCTCTAATTCTTTGTCAAGGTAGGACTCTGTTTCCAGTGGAGGTGGGGATGAGGGTGGATGTACTGTCCCTTGCTTCAGGAATCTTGTATTAGCTATGTGGCTTCAGGGATTTTGTATCAGCTGTGTGTGTTGCCTGAATGGGGACCCAGCTAGGTAACTCAGCTCATCCTCTCCTATCTATCTCCTCCTCCCCTTCCTTGCCTTCTCTAAAGGAAAGTAAATTTGGATGGTCAAAAGATGCCCAGTTGACTGGGGTTTTACTGGACAGATAGATTCCTCTCCTCTCCCCTCCTTTTTCTCTTCCCTCTCCTCTTTTCCCCTCCTCTCCCCTCTCATCACCACCACTGGTCCCTAAGGGCTCTTCTCTACCTTTCTGGCATTCTTAAGAATGATTATCAGTAATGACCATTGCTGTTTCCCTCCCAACCTGATGTCTTTCTTTTCCTTTGCCTCATTAAAGGGGTCATGCCATGGGTACTTCTTAAACAGGCCTATTCAATGAATGAGCATTACCTCACCCTAAGTGAGTACCTGCATAGACCTTGGCCTAAAGGGGCCAAGATCTCCCAGTGCACCTTGGGTCATCTCCAGTCATTCTGATGAATTTCTGGTCAATGGATTCAGATGACTCTGTAGGAGAAGTGAGGCTGGTGACCGCACAGCCCTCCCTCACTCAAAACAAAGGCAAGTGCAAGTCATGTCACCATTTCTCTGACGGCATGGTCTTCTTTGACAATGAAGGATGAACACAACAATCAGCTTTGTTTTCCCCCACTGTCTGCAGGTCAGAGCTCCAGAAGCAGCCTCTGCCACTGCTGGTGCTACTGTTGCTGCCTGACCACCGCCCCTCCCTCCCTGGGGCTAGGGCTGGACTTGGCGAGCCTCAGTGTTCCTCTTTCACCCAAGTCCCACAGAATTTTCCCATTGACCCTGTTGGTACTTGTGGGTTGAGAAGTCTGAAAACCACCACAGGTGTGACTCAGTCCCCTGAGGCCCGTTCTGGAAGGTCCATTCATGCGTGGCCCAAGTCAGACTGTGCTCTGCTCCCTGCCTGGCGTAAAAGACCCTTCCTGTCAACTTTCCAGGTTGTCCTGGGCTATGGCTTTGTTGCACTCTGCCATTCTGTGAGCTCTACATGTCTAGAATTTATTTAGAATCATTTCTTGGCGGTATTTGGAGGGCTTTGATGGAGAGCTCAGTCACTGCTTGCACCTCTGCAGTCTTGGCTCCGCCTCCTACCTTTCTTTTCTTGGGAAGATTAGAGTCGTTAATGGAGCTTTGTCAATTCTTAAAGTCCTTCGCACTCTTCCTGTTCAGCTCCAAGTAGGTCTAGGTTTACTGTCCTTCCTTTGTTTTAATTAATTTTGAATGTTTTCATTTCGATTTCTTCCTCCTCTGATGACTGCAAACATATTGAAATCTCCCTGGAACTTTGAAAGACCCTAGCTAGGGTCTATCACCCCATAAATATCCTCTATCTCTCCTCCTTTTGTCAACCCAACTGCTTGAAAACCGCCCTCCATTTGGTGTTTCATCTTTCTCCCTTCTGACTCTAAATCCTCAGTTGTTTGGCTTTAGTTCCATCACTCCTTTGAAACTCCTCTCTCCAATACCAGTGAACTTATAAACTCCAGTTCTAATGACCTTCTCTCAGTCATTATTGTCCTTGACCTTCCTGCTGAATTTAATTATCCTCTTCTATATACTCTCTCCTGTTTCTTTTTGGGTCATTGCTCTCTCTGTCCTCTATTCTATCACAATCTCATTTGCTGATTAGTCATCTATGTCTCGTCCACTGCCTCTGGGTGTTGCCTAAGGCATTGTCCTTGGTTGTCTTTCTCTATATTCTCTTACTTGGTGACATCATCCACTCCTGTGGGTTCAATTATCATCTCTATGCAGATGACTCTAAAATTAATATATACAGTCCTAGTTTCCCTCCTGAGATCCAGTCCCACATCACCAACTATTTTAAACTTGATGTCTCAGAACCATCAAATATGTAGCACATCCAAAGGCAGTCATTATCCTTCCCCTCAAACATGTCCTTTCGAACTTCCCTATTACTGTCAAAGTTACCCCCAGATTCACAATGTTGGTGTTGCTCTTGACTTTTCACATTCTCTCACCCCCACATAGAAAACCAATTGCTAGATCTATCATTTCTCTCCTATACGTTCCCTTCTATCTAAGTCACCATCTTCACTGAAACACTCATTGTCACTCTCCTGAACTTCTGTGATAACCTCTTTTTTTGGTCCCCATTCCTCAAACCTCCTCCCCTTCCAGTCTCTCTTCCCCCAAAGTTTCCAAGTGATGTTTTCTAAAGGACAGGTGATCATTTCATCCATGTACACAACAAACCCTAGTGCTGCTTTTTTGCCTCTGGAATCATAGATAAAATTGCCTTCGACATTTAAAGCCTTTCACACCTTAGCCCATTACAGTCTTCCCCATTTTCTTATGCTTTATTCCCCTTTTCACACTCTTTCTTCCAGCTTACTTGCTGTTCATAGATGGCACTCCATTTTCCATTTGTCTACCTTTCTACTCTGTGCCTGAATCCCAAGTATCCTTCAAGACTCAACTCAAGCAATACCTTCTTCATAAAGCCTTTCATACCCCACCACAATACCCCAGTTGCCAGGTTATCACCTCCCAAAATGATCTCGTTCATTTTTTATATATTCTGCATGTATTCATATGTGTAAATGTTGCCTCTCTCATTAGAATGTAAGCTCTTGAGGTAACATTCATCTCTATTGGCAAATCCCTAGTGCTGAGCAAAATACTTGAAAAAGAATAAGAACTTCACAAATCCTTGTTGATCAGTTGAACTATATAGTGTACATATGCACATACTGAATATTGATGAACAATCTCTATAAGTTTTCCATCCAAAAGTGTTATAATCCGGGCATCAGTCATGCTTTATTAAATTGGGATTTCCTATGGTAGCCAGTTAGGACATCCTCTTTTGAGTGGGCATAGATCATCAGGGTTCTGAAACCTGACCAAATCTGCACAATCTGTAGAAAATAACATTTGGAGGGCATCAACATCTACAGTGTAACCTTCTTCAACCTGAACATGGTGCTAGGCTTCCCAAACCAAAATGACATACACTTTTGATGAATGTGCATCTCATTTTGGGCCTCCTTGTAAGTTTATGATAGAGAGCGAAGAGTATTATGTCTTGTGCCTTTCTCAGAATTCTGAGTGGTTTTTGAATTGTGCATAAGACATCTTTTTTGGAAAAGGCATTTTAAAACAGTTTTTAATCTATCAAATCAAATGTGATTTAATCCTCACTATCAGCAAAATGAATATACACAATATAATCTTTTATTTTTTACATGTTTCAGTTAATTATGCAAATGATAAAGGTGTGGTCTGGTTCTGAATATTTATTGTGAAAGTCTACTTGTCCCCTATTAGGATTATCACTGAAGATGCCACTTATCTGTGTAGATACTTTATAAAAATGGTATATTGATAGGGGAGTAGGTATACAAATTGGTAAGTGCTGATATATTTTTCTCAGTTATCTTTTTTTGTGGGGATATAGAGTTGAGGATGTTAAAAGGCCTCAGGTTTGGTTTCATTTTTTTTTAATGTATTTGTTGTCTCTGAAGCCCTCAGGTACCTTAAATATTGATCCCTCAGGGCTCTCATCATTGTTTCTCCCCCATATCTATTCTGTATATACTTGGTCCACTCAGGACACTTTTCCTATCTTTCTTTTCTTTGATACTGTTTCTGTCTCTTATATGTACTTATCTGAGTCATGTGGTTTGCCTGTTTGGAGGTTTCACAATTGTTGATGGTGGCAATATTTGGTATTGTATTACAGATCTTTTCTGATTTTTTCCCCCTTCTATTTGAAGCCTTTTTTCTTCTTTGTCTTTAAATATCCTAGGGATGACTTTGCTTGGTTGAATCTCTTGCTAGTCATCCTCTAAGATGCCTTTTCTCTTCATTGTTTCTTTGTCTTCTGAGGAGATACTGCTCACAAGCATCCATCAGCCATCTCTGTAAGATTTTACCACCAATTTATATTCTAAACCAATGTTCCCTTGGCTGACATCTCTTTTGCCTTGGCAACTAAATCAAATATTTGTACACTAAAGCACTTTCTATGTTCTTTTGGTCATGTTGGGGAAAGGGATTTAAAATGATTGCCCTTCAGTATGAAATTATTATGATTAATGTTGCCATCGTTCATGATGTTCATTTCTAATTTTTCATGACTGACTACAGAACAGAGCTAAGTGGTAAGAATGGATGAAGTACTAGACTTAGGTCTCAGACACTCACTAGCTATACAACCCAGGGCATGTCCTTCAACTGTATTCTCTCATTCTCTCTCTCTCTCTCTCTCTCTGTCTCTCTCTCTCCATGTATATATTTCCTTATGGTGGTTTGCTCTTAAGTTTTACAATTCTTTACAATTCTTATCTTTGCCCTGATAAATCTGACTGCAGAGAGATTGAAGATTCAGTGATGATTGCTACATAAATAACAAGACATCTTTTTCTTTCTAACAATAAATATGTATATATGTATGTATATATACACACATATTTATATATACATCCACATATGTGTAGATATGCACACATATATGTATATAGACATGTATACATATACACATATGTGTATACACTCACACACACACAAATATATACTTTAATTTTCCAGTGTTAATTGTTTCTCACAATATCCAGTGGCTAACAACTCTTTTCTCAAATTAATCATGATTTAAGCACGAGACTTCTACATAATCTACTGATCTCTGAACCTTCTTTTCCATGTATCTTTCAGATACATGTATATGCATATTTATGTGTTATATATATATATGTGTGTGTGTGTGTGTGTGTGTACAGGTGTGGATATAGTAGTTTAATGTATTAAATGCTAGACTTGGTGTCAGGAAAACTGAAATTCAAATTCTTCCTTAGATATTAGATGTGTTACTCTGGCTAAGTCAATCTATTAGCCTCAGCTTTTTCATTTATGTGCCAGGGTAAGAACAGCACTTACCTCACAGGGTTATTGTGAGTATGAGCATATGTAAAGCACTTTGTGAACCTTAAAATTCCATATGCATGTTTTTTTAATTATATACATAGATAGAGAGATATAGTATCTGTATAAACATAGCCATGTGCACATAGAGTCATCATGAACCAGATTTTTGTTAACTATTTCAAACTAAACCACACTTAGAGATGATATTTTTCATTTGGAATTTTGACTTCTTATGCTGACATGGAGGTGACACACAAGATGTTAATGTGTAGATGTACACACATTTGCTTGGTTGTATTTATCTCTTTCAGTCTATTGCGCACACACACACACAAATGCACGGGCATTCCTAACAATTAATTTTAGTTAATCTTTTACTTTTTAATTATATTATATAGATATTATTTAGATTACAAAATATGTAATCACATTGGAAATGCCAGATTGGTTAAACCCATTCCAATACCCAGTCAATATCTAACAACCAGTATAGAAAATGTGAGAAGACACCATGCCCTTTCTAATGTGATTCACGTTAGGTTTCATCCTATCCCTGAAACTGTCTTATCATAAGTGGCATTTTATTTTTACTCCAAAACACTAACTTATGTTAAATTTTAATTAAATTACTGTTGCCAGTTTTTTAAATTATAAATATAGCCTACTCCATTTTGATTTTGACAGCTGTTCTCCAATATTGATCAACTTCAATGAAAGTAAAATTATAAATTATTTACTTAACTTTTTGATAGCATCTAGTTATTAAAGAATGGAAACACTCATCTATACATTTCCTCATTTGAATACCATTTGGCTTTCATGTGTCCACATCTGGAAATCCAATGGAAAATTAGATGCTTCACCTTACTTTACTACAAAGTTATAAAAGGGGGAATCATTCAGTAGTTAACTAAAATTGTAATTTCATTTTGGTCTTTTGCCAATTGTCTTCAGAACTTCAAGTCATCCATCCTTGAATGGGAAACCATTGACTTTTATTTTGTTTTTAGCCCAGTCTCTGATTTCATTAGAATATACAATACCAATTGAGAAAAGCCCTTCCACTTCAGTGATTCAAATTAGCACTCTTCTGCAATTTACAATCCTAGAGAACTACCTGGCGCACCGAATGGTTAAGTGACTTGACCAACATCATGTGGTCAGTTTCAGACAGAACTTGAGTACAGCTATTCCTGACTCAAAGGCCTTTTCTCCGCTACTACCCAATTCCTCTCGGGAAGTTAATAGTGACAATAAAAGAATTCAAGAAAAATACCAGCACCAAATCCAGTATAAAGACTTGCCATATTCATCTGACAATGGTGTCTTTAAAACTGAATTCAATTCTAAGCAATGTCTTTGTGTGATTTCACAGATGCTACAAACCTTACCATTTCTCCCCTGAATCCTCACATCATCAAGGCCCATTTGCTAGTTTTGCACTGTGAGACAGAGTGTGATTCCCATTTGAAGCACAGTTTGAAGTTATCTTGGAGAAAAGATGGGGAAGCCCTTGAAGCTAATGGAACTGAAGATATCAGGTAATCAGTGGGGATATATCCTCTATTAGATGGTAAGTTACATAGAACATAAGAAACTTTGCATTTTGAGGGAAGAATTGAAAATTATATTGTTACTAAAAATCATGAAATAAATACCTAAAATCTATCAATGATCTCTTTGCAAATCTTTGCAGATAGAACTAGTAAGCTTTTTTTCTACCAAAATGTATATTCTCTTGTTTGTTTGGTTTTTTTCCTGCAGATATCTATATTAGAAAAGTTAGATTGGCCTATTCTGTTAATGACGAGAGGGTCTACATATTGCCCCTTATAAGTATCCTTTACTTAGGTATCTGAATGTATAGATGAACATTTGTTAAGGGGCAGAACAAGTAAAAGAACACTTGCCACCTTCCAAGCACTGTAGAGTAGACAAGAATATAAAAATGTTTAAGAAATCCAACAATTTTTAGTTTGAAGTAACAGACAGCTTGGCTCCTTTTCTGTTGTTGGGCATCTATAAGAGGTTGTTTTGTCAGTGTTAATGATTTCCTATTTGTCTGTCTGAACAATCTGTCATGAGAAAATTATGTTTTTGTGGAGCATGAAAGTTTCAGAGATGCAGTAGAATGTATTGAAAGCAATATTTGACTTTTTTCTACTATTATTGAAGAAATATTTTGAGCACTGGCATTGAATGCAGAGGAGCTTTATTCAAATCTGTCATTCCCTAGAGACAACTAGGTGGCACTGTGGATAAAGTATGTTCTTAGATTTTGGAACACTTGAATTCAGATCTTGCCTCAGACACTTACTTGTGTTACCCTGGGCAATTCACATGACTTCTATCAGCCTCAGTTTCCTTCTATAAAATGAGAATGCAGTAACCTGTCCTGCACAGGGTTATTTTGAATACCAAATGAGTTAGTATACACAAAGTGTGCTGAAACCTTTAGCTAGATCTATAAAGGCTAGCAACTCTTCTCTTCCTCCTTTTTATTCTTGCTTTTATCCATCCTCATCCTCATATTATCATCATGACCATCATCATTGTGCTGAGGTCTAGGCAGATAGCAGACCTTTCCAAGTCCAATCGTTGCTGTTCAGTTATTTCAGTTATCTGATTATATGTGATCTTATTTGGGGTTTTCTTGGCAAAGATACTAGAGTGGTTTGCCATTTCCTTCACCAATTCATTTTACAGGTAAGGAAACTGAGGTAAACAGGGTTAAGTGACTTGCACAGAGTCACATAGATAGTAAGTTTCTGAAGCAAAATTTGAACTCAGGTCTTCCCGACTCCAGGACTATGGAGTTCTTGATTCCAATCCTGCACTTTATCCACTACACCATGTACCAGCCTAAATTTTCTCAAATATAAAATGTAGAGGCTAGACTAGAAGACCTCTGTTGCCCTTATATATCGAAGGAAAATATTCTATTATTTAGGCATATCCCTATTGGTACATAAGGAACAGGATGCATAAATGAAAGAATCCCAAGAAGAATAACATGATGTACTTTTTAGGTGACATTTATACATGGAGAGGTACACATAACATTTCTTTGATGCTTTTGCATATTTTATTTAGAAAGGATTATAAAACCTGCCAACATTTTGCTGAAGAAATTATATATTTTTTCTCACAGTATCTAGTACTGTGAAACTATCATTATAATATACCAAACATTCTGATTTCTGAGATTAAAAAAAGTCAAAGGAATCACATATGTTTTAGGAATATATTAAAAGAGTCTTAGTTGGAGGCAGCATGATTGTGGAAAGAATTAAAATCAATCTCTAATGCAGTATGTCCAAAATCAAGCCCATCCTTTTTCCACTTACCAGTCTGATACTCTTCCAAACTTCCCCATTTTTTGTGAGGCACCACCGTCCTGGCAGTCACCCATGTCCATGACTTCAGAGATATCTGAAGCTTCCCACTGCCTCCCATACTACTCCATATCCTATCAATTTCTTAGTCTTGTTGAGAAAGCTCGGTGGGAGAGTGGATAGAGCACTGAAGTTGACATCAGAATGACCTACCTGAGGTTGAATCTTGGCTCAGATACTAGCCGTTACCCTGGGCAAGTTATTCAACTTCCCTTAGCCTCATTTTCCTCATTTTCCCATAGTTTTTAAATTGTCTCTCCTGGATCTATTTTCCAGGTCAGTTGTTTTTCCAATGAGATATTTCACATTCTCTTCCATTTTTTTCATTCTTTTGGTTTTGTTTTGTGATTTCTTGGTTTCTCAGAAAGTCATTAGCCTCCATCTGTTCCATTCTAATCTTGAGAGAACTATTTTCTTCAGTGAGCTTTTGAACCTCTTTTTCCATTTGGCTAATTTTGCTTTTGAAAGCATTCTTCTCCTCATTGGCTTTTTGAACCTCTTTTGCCAATTGAGTTAGCCTATTTTTCAAGGTGTTATTTTCTTCAGCATTTTTTTGGGTCTCCTTTACCAAGGTATTGACCCGTTTTTCATGCCCAGACGTCTCTCTCACTAACCTGTAGTGTCCATGGGTGGAGGGACCTTCGTGGCCGCCAGAGGTTCCGTCCCTGAAGCCTGCTCAGACCTGCTCCTCTGGGGCCGCGGCCAGGGCAGGACAGGGGTGGGCTTTGCTTTCCGGGGTGCGACGGACCCCTGGGGACCACTCTCCAGGGCTCTCTGGAACGGAAATCTCTTCCACTGTGTTTCTGCGTGCCTTGCAGTGATCCAGAATTTGTGGGAAGTTCTTCTTACAGGAAATTTATGGGCTGTGGATTCGGAGCTAGCATACGTGAGTCTTTCTACTCCGCCATCTTGGCTCCTCCCTTTCCTCATTTTCCAAACAGAGATTACTCACTGAGTCGTTCCGTGGATCAAATGAGCTATGTAAACCCTTTGCAAACCTTAGAGTGTTGTATAGATATAAATCAGAGAAGAATCTCAAAATAATGGATAGAACTAGATTTGGAGCCATGAGGACATGTGTTCTAGTCTTGTCACTGACATATACCAATTATGTGAATATGGGCTTTTCACTTATATTCCTGATAGACTGAGGAGATCTCTGTGACTCTAAGCCTCAGAGAAGATGATGACACGAATCGACAGATATGATCTCATATATGAGTTATTTATACTCATTAATTTATAGATCCAGTCTAATCACTTTCACATATCAGCTGTTATTGTCGTTTTCCATCCACCTCATCTCAAAAATTTTACTAGGTTATCTTCATTTCCTCAAGTTTCAGAAAATGTGGTAGACTCTTTGCCAAGCTATACCCTCTCTAATTGTGCCAAACGCTTCTTTATGAGAAAGTATATTGTCCCATTAATTGATCTTCTCTTTTGTATCTCCGTGTTCTCCATTTTTCCCTTCCTTGTCTGCTTTTCCTCTAAAGTGTTAAGATATTTAAAATAACAGCATCACTCTAATTATCATCCTTTCTCATTTCCTTCCTTTGACAATTTTATTTTTAAAAAAAGAGAGTGGATTTCTACTACCTCCATTTCTTTACCATCCATTCATTCCTTAGGCTTCTAACCTCTTTTTTTCATCTACCATCAGTACTGAAACTAATGTCTTCAAGGTTAATAATGGCCACCTCATTTTCAAATCCACTAGCTTTTTCAAAGTCCTTCTTTGTTACAATGCAAGGTTGTTACAATATCAATTCTTCTTGTCTACTGCCTCTTTCTTGGTCCGCCCCCTTCTTCTGTGATACTAGTTTCCTTTAGCTCTCCTAACTCTGGCTATTCAACATTCACTTTCCCTGGTTACTTTTCTTCATTTTGGTCCCTGAATGTTTTCCTCATTCAAGATACTGTATTTTCCTATATTCTCTCCTCTCAACCTCCTCCAATTCTCTCTAGTCAATAATTGTACTGCTTCTGTATAATTAAGACTCACATCCTAATCACTCACCTGTGACTCCAAGAAGCTGTAGCATGTGCAGTGGCCACATCTCAGTAAAATTGGCTTGGCAAATGGGGTTAAACCAGGTTGAGGGTAACCAATAGACCTCAATCCCATCAGTGAGTTAAGGGGATTTCTGCCCCATGCATGTGAAAACTTCCTCTGTCAGAATGGGTAGATGAGAGCAATTTATTCTAAAAACTGTGAAGGTGAATGAAGCCAATGCTGGGGCATGCCCAAAGATTAGTCAGACACTGAAGCCACGTACATTGTCCACTGCATCCCAAGGCATGGCAATCATCCTGACTTTTATCTTGACATGGGAATTCCATGACTCGAAGAGAGTGAAGCTGATGATCTTGTGCAACTCTGCCTCACTTAGGTCCAATTCATGGTCAAATCAAGATATCATCCTGTGATATCATGAGTACTCTTCAGAAGTTGAAGATCACCAGCAACAAGCTTGGCATCCTTATTTCTAATCCTGAAGTTTTCTATTATTACAATGTTCTTATTTTAACTGCTTCAAAGAGATCTTCAAACCTCAAATTCAACATGTATAAACCCAAACTCATCATGGTTATCATTTTCACTCAAACACATCTCTCTTCTTAATTTCCTTATTGGTAATTATATAATGACTTTTCCCAGTCATTCGGTCTTAAATCCTTGGTTTCGTCCTTGAGTATTTCTTTTTCCTGCCCCCACATGTCCATTGAATTAGCAAGTCCTATTGAACCTTTCCCCAATTTATTTATTACATCTGCCTCATATTTTTCCCTTGCACAGTAAATGCTCCAAACTCCAGTTCGCATTGCTCACTATCTGAATTACTGCAATAGGCACAGGTTGGTCTCCCAATCTCACATCTGTCCCTTTTTCAATTCTGTTTTCTTCACATAACTCCCAAAATGATCCCATAACTACTCTGTTGCAAAGCCTGCCTCCCATTGCTAACTGAATAAAATACAGTATCTATATTCATGGCCATCCTCAATAAGGTTTCAACCTACCTTTCTAGCCACATCTCAATACTTTAATGGAACTGGATTGCTTATTTTTCTTTGAATTTCTCTTTTATTTCTCCATCTTTTTTTCTGCATTATTCTCTTTCCTAGAGGAGAAGCTTCAATGAAGAGCTTCCATGAAATCATGTCCAGAAAAGTGTAGCATTTGTTTCTGAATATTTGTTTTCCTTTTTACATTTTCGTAATTGCTCCTTTTTTTTTTAGTCGGATAATTATTGAAGAAGACAAGCTGACTATATCAAATGTCACTTTAGAGGATGAAGGATCGTATTCCTGCCATGCTAGTACTGCACTTGACAGTGCCATGGCTACAACTCAAGTGACCATTATTGGTAAGTCTTTCATTGTTTATTTATCATAAGAAGAAATATATTGTGATTTACCTCCTCCTTCCCAATTAAATGATTTTCTTAACAATTAGATCTAAAATGCTGGCTTATTGTGCTTGTTAAATTCTTTTTCCATTTTTTTCACTTTATGAAGTTAGCAGATGATTAAGTTTCTGACATTTGGGTGTTCAATTTTGTGCTTGTTGGAAGCAGCATGAAACACCGGACTTTGGGTTAAAGGGTCTTTGGAATTCAGACTGGGTGCTGGGAAGAGCTTTAAGAACCATCTAACCCAACCCTTTCATTTTTCCATGTAAGACCTAGACAAGTTATGTGTCTCTTCTGATGTCATATAATGGGTAACCTTTCACAAAGATTATAGGATCCTAATCATATCATTGGAAGGGAACAAAACAGTCACATAGACCAGCTTCTCACTTATGCGGAGGAGCACACTGAGGCTCACAAGGTCATGCAGGTGGTATATAGCAGATACGCAAACCTAGCCTTATGACTCCAAATACAGCACAGGTCTTTAGTGGTTAAGTTTGGCACTCATGCTCAGGAGGACAAAAGCAGTTGCAACGCTTTATTAGGTTTCTAAGCTATGAGCCAGAATGAGTTGGTTAAAATCTTGGGCCTTAGTTTCCTTATCTGTAAAATGAGTGGTTGAACTAATTAGATAGCCTCTAAGGTCTATTCTAGTACTAAATTTGTCCTATGAGTTCCTGTATGATTTCCTACTTCACATTTACTCACATACTCCATTCCCAGATATAAAAAAGAAATATATGATTTCTTTTTCTCTATGTAATTCCTGCCAAGCATACAAAGAGAAAAATACATAAAATCTCAGCTACTACTCACTTACATTAATTAACCTAATTCTTTTCTTATTTACTTTTTTCATTTAAAAACCAACCTAAATTACCAGTGTCAGGATATGGAGATATTATTTCTAAATAGGCAATATTATTTCTAAACATAGGCATCTACAAACAAATGCATATATATACATTTGAATTTTTTTAGTCTTTATCTTTAATAACAATACACTAAAATTATAAATATACATATAATAGTTCTTCATAAGATTGTCATAAGATGATATCGGCTACATCGATTAATGGTTTTTTCTAAGAAAATTTCAAAAATTAAAAAATATGCTTAATCTTTCCCCCCTATATGAATATGACATTTCATGGCAAATTGGATGATATATTCTGAGGCAGCTCTCCTTTCAACTCTTTTCTGCAAGCCCATCCATCTTTGTTTCATTCTATTTTCTTTACATAAGAGTGAATAGATTTTACTATTAGATGTGTACCATGCTCTAGTGGGTGCCTCTGCAGACTACATGGGCCTGTGCACACACAGTGTCTGCAGAATTGGAGGTAGTGTGGGGCAATGGAAAGACAGTTTGTATTCAGAAGACACGTGCCTGAATTTGAGCACTGCTACAGGGTATTTTTTGGAGCTTGAATTTGCTTTTTTCTACAATGAGGGCTTAAACGTAATAACCACAAAGGTCATATCAGTTCTAAATTTATCATCCTGTGAATCTAAACCAAACATTTCCAAAGAATACTAAAATGTGAAGAGATTATTTTCTTTTTGTCCCTAAGACAACAGAGGATTGAGCCCTCATCCTTGTTGGTCACATTTTGAGAACTTATCACACTTGTATGTATATGTGTATGTGTCTATACATACACACATACCTACATATAAGTGTGTATATTATTATATGTATTTGTGTACTTATTTCCCAATTTCTGAAAATAATTTGTGTCAGATATTTCAAAGGACTTACTGGAAGTTTTTTTAATGCTATGTGTGTAAAGGATATACCAGTAATTAAGTGACTCAGTGAATAGAGTGCTAACTTGGAGACAGAAAGATTTTTATTTAAATTTTGCTTCATATACATACTAACCGTATGATCCCAGCCAAATCATTTAGCTGACCTCAGACTCAGTTTCCTTATTCATAAACTGGGGAAAACAAGAGCACTTGCCTTTTAAGGTTGATGTGAGGATACAACAAAGTGACACATGTATATGCATATATCTGCATACATATGAATGTATATGCATATATCTGCATACATATGAATGTATATGCATATATCTGCATACAAATTTATGTATCATGTTTGATATGTCATCTTTACCTGTCAAACTCAGATAGGCAAATTACTGGAGTGGCTATAGCATGATGGACTCTTCAGGAAAAGCATTTCTTGAAGCCCTTCTAATAAGTGAAAGAGAAACAGTCATCTCTTTCAGGAAGGGAGAGTCCATAACAATGAAATAACATGGCACTGAGATATTGAGATAGTGAAGGATGGCTGAACATTTAGCAATGTGACCTCAGAGCCATGCAAACCAGTGTTCAGTGCCTCTCTTTGATATATATTGACAGTGTGACCCTGAGCAAGTCACAGTCTCATGGTGCTCTGGGAAACTCTTTAAGCCTGCAAGTTGCTGACAGTGCATTGGTAGAAGAAGTCTGGCTGAACATATGGCTTGGCATATAATAGACTTTTAATCAATGGTTAATAATTATTGGCTGATTAATTTTACTAATCCAGGAGCTCCTTACACCAAGGAAATCACAAGTATAGTCCCTACCCTGCACTAGACATTTCCATGCACGGGTTGTCTCCCCCAATAAAATACAAGTTCCTTAGAGAAAAGGAGTTTATTTTCTCTGCCTCTCTCTGTTTCTCTGTCTCTGACTCAGTGTCTCTGTCTCCCTATCAACATACATAATGGTAACATGTTTATTAGTTATAATTGAAACCCATCAATCTACTCATAGAAAGGAAAGACTATGTTTTTATAATTTATCATTTTTTTATTTTCTGAAAGTTTGAGTCCTCATGTCTTCAGCAAGAATGTACACACACCCAAACACAACACACACACACACACACAACTACTACTTTATAGTAATATATTTTCTTTTCTATAAATTTTTATCCAGATGTTCCTGATCCACCAGAAAATCTCTATCTCTCTGAAAAGCAGAACAGAAGTGTGCGGTTGACTTGGGAAGCTGGGGATAGCCACAACAGTGCCATAACTGGTAGAAAATACTTCAATAATCCATTTCTCATTATACCTCCCAATGCAAAATTTAAAAAAAAATGATGAGAAGTTCCTCTTTGCTATTATGTGACCTAACTGATGCACCACCTTCATTCTAATTTATATATCATGCAGGAAATAACTCATTTAATTGGGCACAAGTATGTCTAATTCTATGGCCATGCCTTTTTTTCCTAGAGTTCATTATAGAGTTTGAAGGCAATAAAGATGAGCCAGGAAAGTGGGCAGAATTGACTAAAGTCCAAGGAAATGAAACGACAGCCCTGTTATCATTGGCACCATATGTGAAATACCAGTTCCGGGTAATAGGTGTAAATGCTGTGGGAAGGAGTCTACCAAGTGATCCTTCTGACTACCATGAAACTCCCCCTGCAGGTAAATAGATAATGGTACTCTGTATATTTTAGCTTAACCTCATCTTATTAAAATAAAAGGAAGCCCATTAGAAACCATCTGAAGATTCTTCCCCTCTCCCCTCCACACAGACGTACAGACAGACAGACAAGCACACACACACACGCGCACACACACACACACGCATTTATTTCAAGAAACAGATTAGTTATAACTTTGGGTCTTACCAGAAGTGTAGAAACATCTACTAGCACACGGCAAGAAGGATACAAGGAGACACACTTATCTTCTATACTACCACTCAAGTTCCTTTTTATTCTGTCCTGAGAGATATAGCAGCATATATTATTCCTAAAAAATTAGTGATACCTATTACTGCAAGTTGACTTTACGTGGCTATTAATGGTTAAGATTGCATTCCGTTACACCTAGGAGGACAAAGATGGTTGGAAACCTTCATTAGTGTGCAAAGCCAGGATAAATAGAGCATGGCATCTTTGTAGGTACTAGTGTAGATTTAATGTATAAGAATGGACGTAGGAGTTAGGATTTAACCAGTTACTTTAGGTGCCTCTATTCACATTTTCCCCTTCCTCCCTCTGGTGAAGGGAACCTTATGTAACTCTATCATTAACTTTGGAAATTCTTGTGAGTTGAGAATGTTCAGAGTATTCAACAAGTCATGCACTAAAATATATAACATTATTGGTGAAACAATGATGTTTTATCCATATGTAGGAAATTAGAAAAAATAAAATATACATTTCCTAGGATGATAAAAAGAGCTGTATATAATCATGGCTATTATTTAGTTATATAGAAAGCTAAATTTCAAATTGGAATTGATTTATATTTTTTCCCAGGTTTTTTTTTTCCTAAAAAGGGAGCTTCCTAAAATAAATCCTTCAACTTCTTTGGATTTTCCTTCCACCTAAAATAATTGGTTTGGGTGTGTTTGATGTGCATTTTGTATAACCCCATAATCCCTGGTGAACCCCTCAGGACTTCAGTCTTTTTTGAACTTCAAATAGGAAAGTTCTAAGATTAAGAGCCCTCCTTTGGGTATTTATTCTTTGCGAGTTCTTCCCCAGTATGATCTTATACTTGTTCCTGGCCTAACACCAATGCAGGAATCTGTTTGCTTGTGAAATAGTGCAATAGAAATAAGAGTCAATCATCTGTGTAATTTATTTTACACTAAACTTGTTACATATCTCTTCTGTTAGCACATTTTCCATTTTTACATAAAAAGGCTCTCCTTTTGAAGGAGTCATTCTGTATTGTCTGCTTGGTTTCCATTTGAATTGCTTACTTCTTTCCCATTGTTTTGTAGGCTCCCCAAGATGATTTATTGTACTGAGCCAACTGTTATAAAAAATAATCACCCTGACATTATTTGAATTAATAACACTGAGCACCACTTTAAAGCAAGGATTTTTAATCTTTGTGTATGTGTGTTATGGAACCTGTTGGCAATCTGGTGAAAGCTAATAACTTCTCAGAATAATGTTATTTAATGCAGAAAAGAAAACTATAAAAATGGAACCAATTATATTGAAAAAATTACTTGTTTTTCCTATACATATATATGTATATGTATATGAAGATGGACATATATACATATATGTATGTGTAATGTTAATTGTACACATTTTTTGTATCAAGTTGTCAGATTTTTTATTTAGTTGATTTTTCAAGCAATCAGATGGGAAATATGTTGGAAACATTTGGGTCAATATAATAGAGGAATGTGAAAAAAGGTGAAATTATATTAAAAACAATCTGAAATGATTAGAAATAATTAAACTAGCTTCCATATTTATAAATGTTCTCTTTCTTTTTAATAAATTATAATACCTTTGAAGGGAGTAATGGTGATTCCTATGTAGACTATCAGATGATGAATGGAAAGGTAATTTTAGTGTATGTGATTTTTCTAGCTCCGGACAAGAATCCAGAAAACATAAGAGTTGAAGCTTCTCAGCCCAAGGAAATGTTTATCAAATGGGAGGTAATATGATTATTCCTTTTTGGTTTGTAAATTTTTGTTTCCGTAAGTCTCTTTTTAGATACGGGACACTAAATAGCATGTTGATGATTGTACTGGAGCAACTGGGTGCTCCTGCCCATTCTAGCTGGGTCAGGTAGGTGGCTTAGCAGATAGAGCACCAGACTTTAAGTTAGGAAAACTAATGTTCCTGTATTCAAATATGACCTTAGATACTTACTAGCTGTGTGAGCCTGGGCAAGTCACCTAACCCTGTTTTCCTCAGTTTCCTCATCTGTAAATGAGGTGGAGAAGGAAATGGCAATCCACTTCAGTATCTTTGGCAGGAAAACCCCAAATGGAGCTCCAGAAGGTAGGACACAACTGAAAACCAAGTCAACTGCAATCAAATACTATTCTGTATGTATTTTCTATACATATTTAAATGGGAACATGTTGTCTTTCCTAGTATGAGACTAAACAACCTGAGGTCAGGGATTATCTAATTTTTGTGCTTATACTCATGGTTTTTAGTACATGGCAGGACTTAAGAAATATATATTAGATGATTGATCAGTTGACTAAGTACCAGAAACTATACTGAGTTCTGGAGTATACAACTGGTCCCTGATATCAAGCATAATATATTAAGCTGGGGGGAGACACAATGTACACAGAAAATAAAAGTACAAAACATTTAATGCAAATACAAAGTAGTTTGATGGAGAGTTAAGGAAATCTGGGAGGATGTGACTCCTAAACTGTGTTTTGAAGGAGCTAAGTGTTCTATAAAGTGTATATAAGAAGGGAGAGGATGCCAGGTTTGGGAGGGTTCCTGTGCAAAAAATCATGGTGGGAGTTGAAATGTCCTTTTTGGGGAAACAAAAAGAAAATAGTTTTGCCAGTATTAAGAACACACAAAGGGGAATAACATAAGTTGGGCAAGATATATCAGATATGAATTGTGAAGGACATAAAGTGCCACTCAATACTTTTGGAGCTATCTGATAGGGAAGAAACTGGAGGAAGGCAGGCTAGTCAGTTAGGTATTGAGATAAAGCACACAAAGGGAAGAGGGATGGAAGTGAAGTGATAATTGTGTCATTAAAGAGTATAGGGCAGAAAAGAAATACCATTGAGATGAAAAAGGAAAACTTGACAATTGACGGGATATGAGGGGTGATGGAGAGTGAAGACGTGATGATAACAGGTTTTGAATCTTTGAATCTATGGTGTGCTGTTCATATTTCCAATACAGAATAGAGGTATAAGCATTTTTCCCTCACTTGTTTTCAATATATGACCATATAGCAAACACCTCAGATCAGTCAATATAACATGAAAAAATATAGTCAATAGTTATAAAGAAAAATCATAATTATCCTTAAGTATGAAATTATGCATATATGTGTATATATATATATACACATATATGTGTGTGTGTGTTTGTCCTTTGTTGCTGAAGAAGACCATGCCATCAGAGAAATGGTGATGTGACTTGCGCTTGACTTTGTTTTGAGTGAGGGAGGGCTGTGCAGGTCACCAGCCTCACTTGTCCTGCAGAGTCATCTGAATCCAGGGACCAGATATTCATTAAGATGACTGGAGATGACCCAGAATGAGGCAAATTATATATATATATATATATATATACACACACACACACATATACATACATACACACATATATGTATATAAATACATATGTATATATGCATACATATATATACATGCATATATATGTACCCACCATAAAGAAATAACATCTTATAATTTTTATCGAAGATTATTGCTAATTTAGTAATTCAGTATTGGCCTTCCCCAAAGCCATTGACCAAAGACAATAAAGAAAAAAAAGAAGTATGAAAACCTGCTTATTTCAAAGGGGAAATTGGTCAGTTTCCCAAATGTGGAATATTATTCAATAATAGGACCACAGGTGAATTGACTGTCATCCTCCTTACCATCAAATGAGAAAACCAGCTGACTTTGCTTGGGGTCTGCAGACTAAGTTATGAGGAATCTGGGGTACTTTGTCTTTTCCCTCTTGCACTTAAACCCTCCACTCTCAGCTCTTTACTCACACTCACAGCATGAGTTCAATCCTGGGTAACATTAAAAGAATAAGGAAAAAACTATTGTCCCATCTCAATAAGAAAACAGTCTCAATCTCAATCCTAAAGGGAAAGAAAGGAAAGGGAAGTAAATAAGCATTAATTAAGTTTCTACTATGTACAGAAACTGTATTTAGCACTTGACACTAGGATTAATCCCCTGAGGGTCAACTGGAAAGCATTTCTTCAACACCAAATGAAAATCCTACTTTTCTGGGTGAAAACTCCTTTATGATTAACTCAGTGCATAAGGCCTTCTTACGTGAGGTCTGGACAAAATGTCATCAATGTGCTTTTCTGCACAGAGTACACATAAACTATAGTCCCTAAACCAATGGAGATTCTTTTTGAGGTCCAGGCAAATCGTCTTTAGGTCCCTGTACTTTAAAAAAGATAATTTGAAATTTCTCCCCAGTAGGTTCCCACTCACCCCAAATTCCACACTCACCCCAACATAGAATGAGTTTACTCAGAGACTAAAGAAAACATGGTGAAGTAAGTTCCAAATAAGGGTGAACCTATAAGGGAAAAGGATTAAATCTTTAGGATTGATTGTACATTTGTAGGCTGGTACACAAATGTTACACTCTGGATATGCAGTCCTTGAGAATTTGCTGTGCTGATAGATCACAAATTCTGACCTGCACCTAAGCTCCCATACCTCCAGTGACTTCATCTCTGGGTCTTTCAAAGTTGATAAGGTCTCAGCATGCAATATTCCATTTGGAAGATATATTCCTTTAGTTAAGGCAGAGTTGACATAACAGAGACAGAAGTCACAGCAGAGCCTTGCCCTCACAGGCCATATGACAAAGGGCTGATTTGGGAGATAACAGGCTGAGGTATCTCTTTCCACTAATGTTTAGAGCAGATTTTGCCTTTCCCTTAAATTGTATAGAAAAAAAGTTAGTTAAAAAATATTCAAAAAAATGAATGAGTGAGTGCCTTCTGAATGCATTCTTAGTTCTGGCTCAACATCTCATGAAATGGTTCCTCTTCTTCATAAGGGGACACTAAATCGTTGGAATATCTATAAAATAGGTAGAGACTTCCATTCCATTATAATGTCTTTTCAGAAGAAGACTATTCAGCTTTTTCCACATCTTGCACATGTTGCGAGAATTGAGCTCCCATTGATGGGACCTTTGTTACACTGGTGTCTATTAGATATAAAGTTCTCTTCTTAAGTAATCACTTATTAATGTATTATATGATTATGAGGGGTCTCTCCTTTTCTACTTTTTGGACCTACTTAAGGAGAAATAAGTTCTAAAGTGTTTTCTGAATATTAATTCAAAAGAAAGTTCACCATATCTATAATATACTTGACCACTCAGTCACATATATATGCACATGTATGTATACATATACATATGTACATGTATATGAATATATATATGCATGCATATATGCAAACATTTTAAAATATTTGTGAATGTTGTTCTTTAACAAGTATTGATCTGATAATTTATAATTTCAAAAGTAAATGAGAGTTTTATAACACAAAAATTTATAAGCATATTTATCACCATTACTCTCTAGCTGAAGTGTGCTATATCGCCTCAGGACTTAGAAAGTAGTAAAATTAAATGTCTCCAAATTGGAAATCTAAAAAAAGTGTTTTAAAATATTGTTTATTCCTATACTGTGCTGAGAGTAGCATAGCAGATGCTTTTCTGTCTTGACAACAGCTTAAATTGAATATTGGAAACCTCAGCCTTCTTTACTCCTCTAGAGTATGTCAGTCCAACACTAATCTCAACGAAGTGCTAAAGTTCCAAAGGGTGGATATTACAATTAGTCAAATTACAATACTTTGTAATAATATAATGGCTTGTTGGGAAAGCAAAATCCTTTATAAACATTAATTCATTAGTCCACTCCTCTGGGAGGGAGGTTGGCTAGTTAGTATTCTCATCCTTGAATTGTCTGTATGAAAACATATTCTCAGAGCTTAATCACCAAGATCTGCTGTCATATGAAGAAACAATAAGGAGAGCTATTGAGTGTTCAGTCTCCTCCCTTAGCCATATTATCAGAATTTGAAGGATCTTGAGGTGTTGGAGTCCAAATGCATACATAACCCCCACCCCTACCTGATGAATGGTCATCCAAGTGATATGAGCAGTGATTGAAAACCATTTATGTACTGAAGCAGCCTTTTCCACTTTTGGACATCTTCAATTATCAACATTTTTTGCACCTTACATTCAGTAAAATGGTATCTCTTCCACTCCCAGTTCTGTCCTCAGTGTCCCAGAAGAGCTAGTCTAAGTCCTTTCCTATGCATATCCTTCAGATAACCTTGTTTTCCAAGCTCAATATTTCCAATTCCTTCAACTGACACCCATATGTTTTGGTCTCCAATGCCTTTTGCCATCCTGCTCTTCCTTCTCTGGTTAGCTTAACTGATCCTTCTACTTAGAAATGTCATCTCAATAATATATCAGCTGTAGTCTAATCTGAAGAGAGTGCAGAAGATCTTTCACAGTCTTTCAGTCTCTCATAATGTGAGCTAAGACTGTATTAATTTATTTTGGTTACCATATCAAATTCAAATTGAATTTTCACTCCTTGAATAATGTGGTGGCTCAGTGGAAAACATGAATTCAAATTCTGCCTTAGATGCTTGCTAGCTATGTGACTCCAGACAAGTCACCTATCCTATTTTTTTCTATAAAATGGGTATAATATTAGAAGTTACCTCATAATATAGTTCTGAGGATCAAATTTAAAAAATGCATAATGCTTTGCAAACCTTGGAGCAGTATATGCATGTTAGCTATCATCATCATTACTGATTATTATTATTTCAATAATTTTCAGGCAGCTAGATGGTATAATGGATAGAGAGACAGAACTAGAGTAAGAAAGACCTCTGTTTGCCTCAGTTTCCTCAGCTGTAAAATGGGAATTATAATAGCATTTTTATCTCTCAGAGTTATGAAGAGCAAATGTAATAATGTATGTAAAGCAATATGGTTATATAAGTGCTAGCTATTATTAATTTATAATAACTGTCATTAATAATAATATACTAATAATAACGATGAGATTCATGGATATTGTTTCTGAAGCTTGCAGTCTGTTCTTTACTTTTGTAGCTGAATATTTGAGCCCAAAAGCATGACTTTACATTACATCTTTGAGTCTTAGTTCCTTGTTTTAGCCTGCCATAGGTATTTTGGATCATCCAACAGGGTCACTTCTTTTTCAGTTTCAACTTCATTGAAAATTGGATACATACCAACTCTACTTTTACTAACATCACTGTGAAAAATGTCAAATGGCACAGTACCAAGGACAGGTCCCGGGGTATTACCACAGTGGAATTCACTCATTAAGCTGAATTTGACCTAATAATAACAATTCCTTGAGTCGGGTCAGTCAAGCACTTCCAAATCCACCCAACTTTAAAATTATTCTTAAATACATTTTTCCCCTCTAAATTTATAATCATATAAACTCCTTTAGGGTAGGTGCTATTTTGCTTTCATATTGTATCCCCATCCTAGCATTATCCTTGCCACATTTCTGGTATTTAATAAGTGTTTGTTTACTAATTTGATTAAGATATATTCTGTTTGCTACACTATCATCTGCACATTCTGTCTTCAGTCAATTAAGAAGTAAAAGTCCACAGCATCACAGTAGAGTGGAAAGGGTACCAGGTTTGGAGTCAAAAAGATTTGGATTCATACCCTGCTTTTATAGTTATTTCTTGTGTGACCTCAGATAAGTCTCTTGCCAAGCTGAAGTTCAATGTCCTCATCTGTAAAGTGAAGGGATTGAACCAGTGGAACCCCTGAGAATTTTATATAGATCTCATGCCTTTTAATGAAAGAACCCATAGTGTATCTACCATTAATAGCCTAGAAGAAGCTAAATGCAAGAAAATGTGAAGTCAAATGCAATAATCATAAAGTTAATAGTAAAAGTTATATGGAGTTTAATGGAATTTTTTAAATGAATAAGTAAATTGGAGAAATTGAAGGCATAGTAACAGAAAATGATCATCTTTCTCATTTTAGATTTAGCAGAAAAGGACATCAGCCTTTCAGACAAGAATATCTCACACTGAACATGATTCAGATAAAAATCAAATTTATGCTAAAATTTTAGAATTGTTATCATTTAAATGATAGTTTTTCAAATACAACAGAATTGTGAATTACCACTCTTTTTTAAGGGTCCTAAACATCCAAAACCTAAACAAATGAACAAAAAATATGTCATTTGAAAACTTAGACAATTATATAATTTAATTAGACTTGGTGCTTGCTAAATAATTAGGGTTTATCAGGAATATGTTCATATTCCTTTGAAACTTCACCAGTGAATTATTTTCAAAATTCTGGTGGTTTTGCTTTAAAGGGCCCACAAGATTCAAAATGTCAAAAAATATTGAGCTCTATAACTCATTTGTTTCCTGACATTGGTCAAATAATTTAGCCCTAAGGGCCTCAATTTCACTATCTCTACTGTGAATTTGAGAACTTGTGTGATTTGCAAAAGGGTTAGCGGGAAGTGCATTACTGCCACCTACATGGTGTCTTGTATCCCTGATGCCAGGGGAGAGCTACCTGGTCGGAACCTGCCCTATTTCCTTGCTTTTATTTTTTTCTGACTTGGATCTTTGGGCAAGAAATTTCCTGAAGAAATGTGATTATAGAGCCTTACTGGAGATCTTTTGAATACCAAATACATACCTTAATGTATCTCCTGGAAAGAATGGGCGCAGCTAGGCCATAATGTTACAGTTATAACTCTATGTCTGGTTATATTGGTAGATATAAGATTTAGATATATTAAATTTATATATGCACATATCTACATACATACACTCATTCATTACATATAGTTACATACACATGTGTACATATATTCTGGAAAGTAGATTGCTAAACATGAGTATCATCATGAGAGGAAAATAGCATATGACACAATTTCATTTCTTTATCTGTTCTAAGATAAAGATATTTAAAATAATGGACTCTAGTTTGGATAAAAACTTTTGGCTCTCTGAACATAGCAACATTTATCTGGGCATTCCTGAATCCCTGCTGAATTTATGTCACTCTTACACTGAGAGATTTCCTGGGGCAAAAATTCTCACTGAATACAAATAGAGACATTGCCAGGGGCAAATGTCAGCTCTGTTTTATCAATGAGTAAAGTTTTTCACTCAGTTATAACCATAGGTTTGAAGTGATTTCTTTAAATTGTATTTATTTGAGGTCATTGCATTCATTCCTACTGAAACATAGTTAATGTCCTTAAAACATTTTAGTTATAGGATCATAAAATAAATGGCAGTCTGGGGCAGACAACTTCTATTACAATATGAGCATAGATCTAGAGCTCAAAGGTGCACAGAGGCCTTCTTGTCCAAACCCTTTATTTTATAGAAGAGAAAACTGAGTTTGTCATTTGCCCAAGGTCACACAGGTGATGTGTCAAAGGCGGGATTTGAACTGAGATCCTCTAACTTCGGTCAGCACTTCCCTTGTTCAGTTCAACTCAGTTCAGGTCAGTTCAGTTCAGGTTTATTGAGTGGCTACTATGTGGCAAGCAATGTATAAGATTCCGAGTTTACAAAGATTATACACACACACATACAAACATATATATATATATATGTATATATATATATATACATATATATATATGTTAAGGCCCTTATATTTCATAGAGTATCAATTAAATATTCATGATGATTCCTTATATTTGATATTTTTTAAGCAAAATGCTTTATATACATTCACTCATTTGGCCCTCTTACTTGGTCTTGGGGATAGATTATGGTGAATGAAAAATAAAATATTGGATTTGAACTCTGATGAAACTGGATTCAATGCCTGGGTCTGCCACTTATTTTCTATGTGATTTGGGACATCACCTAACCTCTCTGACCTCCATTTCTTCAACTGTAAAATAAAAGTGTTGAATTTCCTTAAGTCAGTAGTGTTGGACTCAAATAGAAATGGTTGCCAGCCAATCACATATTGACTTAGAAAACTGCAAGTGAACATCATTGATGTTGTATTGTGTGTTTATTAAATTTTGTAAAATATTACCCACTTGCATTTTAATTTGGTTAAGGCCACATTTGGGCTACATAGACATTGTTCCTCATCTTTGACACCTCTGGATTAAATAACCTCAAAGGTAAATATGCAATCTTATTGAAGCAGAGGCTGAATTGGTCTATATTAGCTATCCTAAGGGATTTCTGGGAATATTTACCTTCAGCTGCAATAAAAAGAATAAGTAAAAATACTAAGTAATGTTTTGGATAGTGGAACACAAATACCTGATGGAATGAGGGGAGTTCACTTTTCTAAACAATATGGAATCATATAGATTCTAAAACATCATATAGATCTAGACATCAGCTTTGCAGGACTATTATAAATACTCTCCAACCTTGATTTTGAAAGTATATAGTTGAGTTGTGTAAGCCAGAAAGAAAATTATATGTTGCAATATATTTAATTGAAGTAGAACACATTAGTGACTTTTGCTAACATATCTGTTGCTTTCATATTTTCCTTTGGAATCCTTTGGAAATACTATCATATGAAGGCATATAAGTGATCAGCTGAAAACTGAGTGAAAATATTTGGTTTTCTATTTATCCTTGATCTTGTGAAACCACATTATATCTCTTATATCTCTGTTTTAAAGCTTTCAAACACATATTACATTAAAAAATAAATGTTCCCTTCACACACACACACAGACAGAGAGAGACAGAGGCAGAGAGAGAGAGACAGAGAGACAGAAAGAGAGAGAGGGAGAGACAGAGAGAGAGACAGACAGAGAGACAGAGACAGAGAGAGAGAGAGAGAGAGAGAGAGAGAGAGAGAGAGAGAGAGAGAGAGAGAGAGAGAGGGAGAAGGAGAGAGAGAGGGAGAGAGAAGTGAGTCAGTGAGCTGGAGACCTTCCTAAATCATTACTAAGGATGTGACTACATTTGTGGCGCATAATGCAGAAAGTTAAATTCTAATAATGCAAATTAGGATTTACACAACTTCTGGCTTCAAAGATAGGCAGCAGGGGAAAATAGGTTAACAAAAACTCTTCTGACTTAAAACTTGCAGAAAAATTGATCCTGGGATCTATATTTTTTTCTTTCTGCTAAGCCATGTATAAACATGAGACTGAAAATTGAAGTTAGCTAAGAATCCTCTAGGGAATTATTTCAACAGCTAAATAAAGATGGTTGAAATTATATTTCTATGGATGAGAATAGCTTCGGGGGATTTTAACTCCTAGCATAGGGGACTGTGTGTTAGTACTGAAGCTCTGTAAATTAGAGGAAGAATTAAAGGTCTCAAGTGTAGGGAAGAAAGGAAGAGTTTTAAAATTAACAAGTGCCAAAAATAAGTCAGAGAGGTACTTAAATTGTGTTTTGGTGTTCATATTTCTTTAACTGTCTCAGTCTATTTGTTCATTATATTTTCAATAAAGGACATGTAACTATTATTACTGTTGGACATTTTTTGTTTTAGTTAAAAGCTCTGTCACAGGAAATCATATTTAAACAGAGAGGTATATTTTTATCATCTTTGCTTGAGTAAAACCTATCTGTGGTAAGTTAATCTGTTAGAAGACAACATGATGTCATTAGCCAAGTACTGTCATCTACCTGGTGGCAGTTCACTCAAATTGGCAGGCAAAGTACTTTAAAAAATATAAAAGAGCCTTTGGAATATGGGATTTTTGAAGTTCAAACTTACAAAGCAAATGGCACTAAATTAGCACGTTTTTGGGAACTGTTTAAGAGTCAATCAACAGTAACTATTAAGTACTTAGTATGTACCTAGCATTTTGGTAAATACTGACAGAATAAAGAAAAATGGCAAATCCTTCCTCACAGAGTTTGCTCTCTAATGAGGATACAAAGTTATCACTATTATATATTTCTTTCCCTTATGAATAGAACCTAGTAGTCAGAGAAAGTAGGAAAGCTCTTTTGTAGAAAGTAGCACTTGAGGTGAATCTAGAAGGAATCCAGGGATACTAAAAGACCGAGATGAAGAGGCTGCGCATTCCAGCCATGGGGCGAGCCAGTGCAAGAACATCTCTGAGAGATTGAGTCATATATCTGAAAATAACAATAGCAATAAAAACACAAGTTGGTCAGTGTCACCTGATAATAGAGTGTATTGAGGACAGTAATGTATAAGCCAGCTGAAAGACAGAAAGGGGCCAGATTGTGGAGAGAATAATTTATATTTGAACGTAGAAGTAATAGGGAGTCACTGGAGTTTATTGAGTGGGACCAGGAGGTAATACAGTTAGATCTGTACTTGAGGAAAATCCCTGGGAGTTGTGTATAGGATGGAATGGAGCAGGAAGAGATGTAAAACAAAGAGATCAATAAGAAGGCTGTAGCAATATCTCAGTAGAGAGGTGATAAAGGCCTAAAATAGAGTTGTGTTTATATAGGTAGAAAAAAGGGGACACATGGGAAATATGGTCAAAATAAAGAGGACATGATTTGTCAGCAGATTGGGTAAGTAGAATTACTGAGAGTAAGAATTGCAGTAAGACATGGAAATTAAGGACATGAGTCATTGGGTAAGGACAGTGACATTGACAGATATAGGGATGCACAGAAGAGCAGTGGGTTTGGGTAAAAAGAAAATGGATTTTGTTTTGTACAATTAATGAGTTTGAGATGCCTCTATGTCCAAATTTCTAATAAATAGTGATGTAATTAATATTAGATTTTTGGAAAAACCTGGGACTTATTTACATAGACATGCTAATGGAACCCATCAAAGTTGATGAGATCAACAAGTTAGAGAATAAGGAGAGAAAAAAAAGGTCCAAGACAGAACTTTAATTCAACATACTTTGTTTCTACTTGTCTCAAAGTAGTAAACTGAAAACTGAATTTCCATTCATAATATAATCACCATTTTTCCCCCTGAAATATATTTGAATTGGTTTAGGAAGCTCCCTCGTAGAAATTCCCATTTCCCCCACTCCACACCTAGGGGTATTAAGGAAGTGACTTTTCCAGGGACATGTGGTCATTATATCTCAAAGGCAGCAGAAACGGGACTTATTGACTTTGAGGCTGGCTTTTCATCCTCTTTACCACATTGCTTAACTCTAAAGATGTAATTTTGTGATTGTATCATCAAACATGACAGTATATTTCTTAATTCTTTTCATAGCCATTGAACTCTATGGAACAAAATGGACCAGGATTAGAGTACAGAGTAACATGGAGACAACAAGGTGTTCCTTCAGAATGGTCTGATGAATTGGCCACAGATAATACCTTACGAGTGATGACCTCGTCTGTCTTTACTCCTTATGATGTCAAAGTTCAAGCAATCAATCAACTTGGCTCAGGGCCTGAGCCACAAACCATAACTGTATATACTGGAGAAGACTGTAAGTGACCTCTTTTCAAAATTAACTTGAAACTTACAAGTATTTGAAAAAATTTCAGCACTATTTTAACATTATCATTAATCAACAACCGTTTACTGAACATCTACTTTGTCCAAAACACTGTCCTTGTCTCTGTAGCCAGGGCACAAAAATCAGACAGTCAGTCAACAAGAATATATTAAATATTCACTATATGTTAAGCACTGACAGTATAAATGCAAGCAGAAAAAAATACAGTCTCTGCCACCAAAGAAATAATATTATAATAATGGAAAAACACAAGATAAGAAACTGAAAAGAGGGAAGGAGTAGATAGTCTCTATTCCAAAACACTGAAAATCTAGTTGAAGAGGGCACAGCATTTAGAAAAAAAGATTAAGATTTGATAATATCTTCTGAGTGCTATAACTTGCATCAAGTACATATGCACATATTAGGAAAAGACAGATGACTATGTACCACAGTCTTTGTGGCAAATCCAAGATGAAGTACAAGAAAACCATTCTTTATCATTCAGACACAATGTTTGCTTTTAATTCTAGTTTTATTTGGATTTTTTTTTTAAATATGTATCCCTTAAAATTTCTGGTATAGAGTAGTAGATTTGAACTCAGAAGACCCAGGTTACTATTAAAATTCTACCTGAATTTACCACTTGGATGATCTTAACCATTCAGTTATCTCTTCCAGGCCTTCTTTTCCTCATCTATAATAGCAATAGTCTTTAATTAGATGAACTCTGGTCCTTCCAGTTCTAAATCTTTGTGTCTGCGAAATATAGTCTTACTATGATAGCAATTAAAGACAGGTTCATATTTAGGCATCCATGATCAAAACATATTTTATAATTCAATATATCCTTGAAGGGGAAAAATATGTTCTCAGTAGGAACATCTCTATCTGAAGAAATCCAGTTTGGGAAATTAAATTTCTCACTTTTAAAAAAATGTCAGTTTTAAAGCTTACTAAGTTTTTAATCTTGAGTAAATTAGATTGCCAATAACTTTTTCATGAAAATCCTTTGTTTGATGGCACTCAAAACAAAGACAGCAAATTATAAACCTTCCAAGCCAGAACTGGAAGTTTGTCAAGTTCCCAAATAGTACCGAAGTATAACTACTCTAGCTTGATCCAGTCATAATAAGAAGAGATGAGAATTTTCATCCTAGATAAGGCTTTCCTATTTAAAAACTTATGTGAAAATGTCATCGTCTTCACAGGATAATAGATTTAAAAATTTAAGTGACTTCAGAGGCCACATGTTGTGACCTCCTCCTTTTACAGTAGAGGAAAATAAAACCCAGCAACATTAAGTGACTTGTTCAACATCAGAGAAGCAAAAATGAAATTTGAATTCAAATCTCCTAAGTCCAAGTTTATACTTCTGTTCAAAGAACTAAGCTGCCTTTCCCATCTCTTTATGAATATCTAATTGCAGTATGATATTGCTTTGAGCATTAACACTATTTTGCCTTTTCGAGAAAGAGAAGGAAGCATTCTTCCATGTAATGATGCCTCAAAAATGGTGATGTTGGAATAATTTAACCTTCTAGCTAAATTACTTTACATTGTAAAATGCCTTTGTGTCTTGAGTTACCTTTGACTGTAGAAGTGGAGTCTACATTTTTTAAAGGGCAACAGATGATAAAATGCACCCCTGTAGCCTCAGCCTCTGAAAAGATTGTAGCTTCTAATGTTCATGTGAGCAAAGATCTGATATTATAGGGGGAAAATAGAGCAGTCTTGCTATTTTTCACTCCATAAATGATTGTTTTAAATGATTCAGTTAAATGGATAGAATGATCCTAATCTTCACATTTTACCTTTAGATGCCCTGTAAGATGCCTAACAAGATACACATTAAACTTCTCTTCTCCTCTGCCCCATAATGTTTATTTAATGTCTCTCTGATGCAGCCTACAATTGTGGTAGCCTTTCAGGTGGGACAGTTTTCATTTTTTTAAAGGATTTTATGCTTTAGACATTGCTGCCTGATTTTAAGTAATTGGACCTACTCAAAATAATAAGGAAGAGCTATTCTCCGAATTATGTCTACCTGAGCCAAAGACTCTCCTCTGACATGTTCTTGCTATGATCTGGGCGATTTATTTTATCTTCTGTGTCCCAGATAACTCCATAAAAATCCATGTTACAAAATAGATGTTGCTTTGCAGATTTGAGAGAATGCTCATTGGAGAATTCCTTCCACTAATGAGATTAGAGGCTTAGACTGATGGTTTGATTGATTGTAAAGCCATCTATGTTCTAGATGGAAGATTTGAATTGACTTTTCTAACTCCATTTTCTGTTCACTTTCATTGGCAGCACACTGCTTTATCATACTAATAGCTGCATTGATTCTTTAAATATAAGACTGTTGGTATAAGACAGGGACAAAAAACTTGTGCAACATTTACAAACATATATTTCCCCTCTTACTGTTTTCCTCCAACTCCCAATTTCCCTGAGTGTAAATGTAAGATGTCATCTTTATCCTGCCTTTGACACACAGGTTGTGTGATCCTGTTCAAGTTATTTAAGCTCTCAGTTCCCCAGGAACATTGACAAGGCTATTATTTCAAAATAGTTACTGACCTTCAGTGATTGAAATAATTCCCTTACTGGGAGTTCCCTTTACCAGTGAAATCAAAATTTCAAATGACAACTAGATGAGTAAGCTAAAAGAACAAAAAAAAAATCAAAAGATCTTGACAAACCACAATTCTGAAGACTCCGAATAGAATCAAATAAGGTCGGGTTGGCTAAGTATAAATGTAAAGTTTTATATACAGGTTTAAAAATAGACCAGAATTATATGATGGCAGCAGCCCAATTATAATGTCTTGCCTACCACTGGTAATGCAGGTTGAATATAAAAATATCACTCAGAAATATATTGGATTTAATAGCTTTTGAAAATTCTTTCAATTCTAAAATTATTTTCCTGAATCAAAAGTTATCTTAGTCAGGTCCCTTATCTTCTTTTGGTCCCAGTTTCAGCTTTAAAATGTAAAGGCTGGTCTAGATCAGGGGTGGGCAAGCTTCAGCCTCAAGGATACATGGGACGTTCTAGGTCCTTATGTGTGGCCTTTTGACTGAGTCCAATTTTTATAGAACAAATTCATTTATTAAGGGGATTTTTTTCTGTGAAGTTTGGATCAGTCAGTGGGCTGTTGAAGACCTACAGGGCCACATGTGGCCTCAAGGCCACTTGTTTCCCATCCCTGGTCTAGATGATGTCTAAGTTTCATTCTGTCTCTTTATCTATGCTCTTATTAAATAGAAATTGGTTATGAAGAAAAAAAAACTAATTTTGAATGTTTCTAAAAAAACTTATAAATTTCATTTTGACTGAGGCGTACTTACTAACAAATATTTATGAGTGTTTGCCATGCCTTTTTATTGTTTTATTTTGTTAAACATGGACCCTGGCACTCTATGTTATCAAAAAAGTAATAATTATTTGGCTCATTTCTTCTTAAAATTATCTTGATTTTTACAACAATTTTACTGCTCCATAGCTTAACATTATGCAGCTGAATGCCTGTAATATATATATAAAGGAATATTGATGAATCTTAGGCACCTAATTAATGCTATTGTTCATTTAAAATTAGTTTTGTACACAATAGTATTTTTGTACCTCATTCCTGATTCAATGCAATCAGCTATATACCCCTGAGGAATCAGATATATGTACTAACAATTCTTTGGGCTAGCTTGAGAAATTCCCATTAAGGAAATTTTCTAATGCAGAACAGCACCTGGTCTATGATGTATCATCTTAGATATACACGTATTGATATGCACATGCAAATATGCATACGTATTTATAATCTAATTTGAATATACTGAGGGAGAAAGTGAAAGGTCACATGGACAAAATATATCATAAGTGAGATTTCACTTGGGATCTCTGAGGTTCTGAGGTTGGCTTTCTCCCATGCTACACCACCTCTATGATAAAAAGAAATAAAATTAAAATAAAATACTGGAGAGTATCATTTATGCAACATAGTGTAATTATGTGTAACTTTCATTTAATGACATAGCTTTTTTGGCATATGTTGTCAGACTTCTGTAGGACTCTCCAAATTTGAATGCACCCACCTTCACTCACTCTGTCATCCATGGCCAAAAGTCCATGCCATAATTAATCCTAATTGTCATTTTCAAATGCAAAAATAGTAGTGACCATATTAACAGATTAATTTTTCATATAATTTGGCCTAGTGGGGGAAAAAAGTGAGAAGGTAGGGCAGAGAGTGACTGTACTATATATGGTGAAGCTATAAAACCTTTGAGGGATTGCTTAAATGGCAAACTTGGAGGCGAAGACTACGTTGTCTTTATCTTTTTACCTTTCCGTGTGCCTCGAATAACTTATGATTTAGAATAGGTGCCTACTAATATTAATCACAGTAATAATCATTGTAATTATAACTAGCCTTATCAAACTCTTTAAGGTTGGCAGAGCACTTTACATACATTATCTCATTTGATCATCAACACAACCCTGTATAGTAGGGGCTATTGTTAACTCTATTTTACAAAACATTTTTTTTAAAGAAGGTATAATACCCTTGGAAATGAGTAAAGATCCAATCCATTAGACTTCAAGGCAGTATTAGTGCTACCATATTATTACAACATTATATGAAATTATAGTTATTTTTATATACTTATTATTGTAAATATTTGAATACTGATAAAGAATATAGTTTGGATTTCGAAGTATTTTTTTATTTAAAACAAATGTTCATGAGGTCTCTCCTCCTTGGTTTTAATATGTTATAACAACCATATTTTTGAAAATTATCTTATTGATTCCAATTTAACAACAGCATACTCATATGAAATTCTATATTTGTGTCTGTGTATGTGTGTCTTTACAGATCCTGATGCAGCCCCTTCACTGGTATCAGCAAGAGTTGTAAACAGTACCCTAATTAATGTCACCTGGGATAGAATTCCAAAAGAGAGAGTACATGGACATTTGAGAGGATATCAGGTTTTATTTCCTATTAGTTGCATCAGAATATTCTTGGTTTCAAAATAAAGCTGATTGAATAGGTTGCAATGCAAGAAAAAATATGCCAATGAATTGTCATTCTTTTCTTTTTTTAATTTCAGATCAACTGGTGGAAAACAAAAAGCAGATTAGATGAGAGGAAATTCCCCAAAGAAATAAAAACTCTAAGACTGCCAGGAGACAGAAGCTATGGAATGGTTCCTTCACTAGACCCATTTAGTGAATTCAAGTTAACAGTCTTAGCCTACAATTCCAAAGGTGCCGGGCCAGAAAGTACTCCAATTTCTTTTCAAACTCCAGAAGGAGGTAAAAGAACAGTAAAATATGTGAGAGTCTTTCTCCCCTTAGTTCTTCCCTTAGTGTAACTCTTGGAAAGCATAGTCCTGGATTAGACTTGATCTATCACAGTTCTTCATTAGTGTTCATAATCATTAGGGGTTTGATCAGTTCAGGTCAGTTACATGTCTTTTTAATTTCTGTAGTACATTTATACTTGTGACATAGTAATTAGACACCTGAAACTAGGCAGTTCTAAGTTCAAGGCTATCATGTGATCACGGGCTATTTTTAATTTAGTAACCTCGAAAAATTTAATTTACTTAGAAAGTGCCAATTTTCTTAAGTAGAGGGAGTCTCAGTATTAATGCAGGTTCTTGTCTAATTTCTATCTCTCTCCTTTGACTGTCTCAAATGGGATGTCCTATATGGAGACATACAAATTCATGTAACAGGACATATAGGTGAATAAACCCCAGTTTGCATGAGGGGAATCTTCAATTCACATGGTTCTGTACCAGGGTCCTGCTTGTGAAATTAAAAAGACTGCCATCCTTACCATCACAGCTGTCTCTGTAGTTACTTTCTGGAGTCAAATTTAACAGCTTCTAATATGGGAAGAAGACAGTGAGAATATACCATTCCAATATAATGGTTGAGTGGTGACCCACACTCTCTCTGTGCCGTCACACTCTCTGATACATCTGCTGTCTGCACTGAATTAGATTGTGTGGTGAATTTGACTTCTGCTGGATGTACTTGTGTTCGTCTTACCTGTTTCCATGTTCTTGGAAGCCAAGACATTTCTTTGTCAGTCTAGATCAGTTTTCAAAGCTAATATTAACACAAAGTCAATAAATTAGTGAAATTAAGCATTGCAGTTCTAGTTGCAGAAGAAATAAGCACCTAATGTGTATCACCTGTAAGTAATTATTCTATATTATCCACCTTAAAATTACTTCTAAATCAGTCAATAAATTTTTTTTAGGGACTGATTATGATCTATGCATTGTACAGCAATAGGGATAGAAATCAAATCCAAAAGAAAGGTCATTACTGTCCTCAAGGTCCTACCTTTCTAATAAGTAGACAGTACCCATTGTCTAGGTCTGGAGAATTAAGGATGTCCTCTTTCCCAAAATGGAGGTTCTTAGAAGAACTCATTAATTTGAGAAGACACCCAAAGGAGCAGAGCCAAAGGGAAGCTGAAGTGTTGTGATGGGGATGGAAAATCAAAATTTGCTAGTGTCAGAATCTTCCCAGTAGAAGAATGAGAATATGTAAAGGAATTAATTGTATTTTCATAGTTTGACTTTTCTCATAAATTCTAAGTTGACCTCTTTTATTTCAGTACCCGAGCAGCCTACTTTCCTCAAGGTTATACATGCTGATAAGGACACTGTTGTATTATCCTGGGGACTGCCCAAGAAAGCACATGGCAATCTAACTGGATACAGTTTACAATACCAGATAAGTAAGTAGAAATTTGAGTTTTGTAATGAGTATCTGAAGTGAATTGATTATATGTTGGAGTAGATGACATAAAATGAGAAACTAGGACTAGGCAATACTTTGGCCATATGATGAGAAGATAGGACTCGTTAGAAAAGACCCTGATGTTGGGAAAGATTGAAGAAAAGAAGGAAAAGGGGACAGCAGAGGACAAGATGAATAAATAGTCTCATGAGGAAAAAAATGAACATGAACTAGGACAGACTTTGAGAGACAGTAGAGGAGAGAAGGCCTTATCATGATGTGGTTCATGGAATCATGAAGAATTGGATGGGATTGAATGACTCAGCAATGACAAAAGACAATTCTAATTATAATTTATCCCTAACTGATTTGATTACTATAAATTTTTGATAAATTTAATGTACAACCAACTCAACATTTTGTATGAATTTATCTTATTTGGGGGTTAACCTGAACAGTAATTTCTACATAAACATATGCCATTATAGTTTACATTTTAACTTCCTCAATTAATATTTTCTTTTTCTATTACCCTAAAACATGTTTACATAGAATCCTTGTTTTATCCTCATTAGGGAACGGATGTATCATACAGAATGGTAAGAGTCTGGACGACAAGTTAGGAAAATACTGAATTAAAACCTTTCTAACTATTTACATAATCTTTCTCTCTCTCTCTCTCTCTCTCTCTCTCTCTCTCTCTCTCTCTCTCTCTCTCTCTCTCTCTCTCTCTCTCTTTCTCTCTCTCTGTCTCCGTCTGTCTCTCTTTCTCTCTCTCTTCCCCTCCTTTCTTTCTCTTTCCCTCTCCTTTCCTCTTTCCATCTGCCTGTTTTATGCATATATATATATATATTTAAAAGTCTATCTATCTATCTATCTATCTATCTATCTATCTATCTATCTATCTATCTATCTATCTAGTGAATTCTGGTGCTACCACTTACTGTCTCTGTGGCCTTGGGCATGTGATATTACCTTTGACTTTAACAACATTTTGAATGACTGACAGAAATGCAGAAAAAAAAACACGACTGTTTAGAATGATTAGCTAAATGAGCAGAAAGGAGGAAGTACATGATAAGATGGAAATAGTTGGAAGAGAAAAATCCTTTGCAAGATATTGCTGCTTAATCTTTTGACAATAGTTTGCTGATATTACATACATATATATGTGTGTATACATACATATATGTGTATATATACATGCATATGTGTGTGTGTATACGCACACATACATACACACACACACTCTATACTTCCATCTTGGATCCGTCTCTCTGTCTACCTATTTATCTATATTGACTGGGACCTGTCTTGGGTGATATCCTTGTTTCTGTATCTATACATGGCATCATGCAATATACATCAATATGTATGCACATACATGTAGGGACATATACATGCATACATGTATACATACAAAATTACATACTATATGAGGCAACATGGATGGTATAGTGAATAGTCTGGGTTTATTCTCACCTTTGATATTTACTGACTGTATGACCCTGGTCTAAACTTTCATTTTATCAAGAAACTGTCTGATTTCTAAGACTCTCCACTGCAGGAGAGTAATATTGGTATAGGGAATTTCTTCACTGCAAATTCCTTAGTCAATGAAATCATAGGTCTAGTCATATGTGTGTGTGTGTGTATAAATAATACATGGAAGTATGTATCATGTATATAGATATTTATTTCAGGGTTCTTGAATGTCTGAGTTGATATTAATGGATTTTAAAAGAAAATAAGAAATTGTGAACTTATAATATTTTATTAAGTATTTGGAAAAAAGTATTTCCTTTCATTTACTGGGAAACATCACAATGAATATTGGTGATATGTTCATATACGGTTGTAGTCCTCAGAAAATGAGGCTAAGAGAAGACACTTTAAACATGCCTGGTGATTTCAGCAATAAATATTGGTTTTTCAAAAGAATTTATTACATATTAAAGAAAAAAGGGGGAAGAAGACTTTCATATCAAAACATTTGCTCTGTAGAACAGGATGACAAAAGAAGCAAAGTTAAAGCCCTGGCTATAATTTCTCTCCTACTTATAGAAAATGTTGCTTTTTTAGATAAAGAAATAAAGAAAGAATATTTAGAGATTTCTTCTGAAAATATCATTGACCTGAGTATGATTATAATGGTCAAAACATTCCCACTCTTATATGACATAGAGAAGAAGAGTGGAAAATATAGCAAGTTCTGTGTCCAAACAAATTAAATTAGCCAGTTTTTCCTCCAAATGTTTCTTTACTACAGTGTGACATAGGCATTGCAAACAGTAATTTACTCATTTTGTCTGTTAGATAAATATCGGGTTGTTACTGTTGTTTTAATTTGCTAAGATCTTCATCTCTTTCAACTATCAACAGCATTAGCAGGAAATTAAATTGTGTAATAGGATACAGGATACATTGTGAGAGAGGAGAGGGAGAGAGAAAGATGGAGAGGGAGAGAGAGGGGGGCAGAGAAACAGGCAGAGAGATGAGTAGAGAGACAGACAGAGACAGAGAGACAGAGACAGAGCATGTGTTAAAATGTCGATGAAATGAAACTCATATGATGCTTTTATTGAAGGAGCACTTTCAATTGAAAAGCCATCCAATTAATATGCATTAAACACTATGTGCCAGAAAAAGGAAAAGATTTGGATGGATTTGTTTGCCAGAATACTATGTAAAAGAAATCAATCAATTAAGGATTGCATCAGGCACTTGGGATACAAAATCAAACATGAAATAGACCATACCCTTAAGGAATTTACATCCTAATAAAATAGGCTATCCATACATTCATATGTATCTATACACATGTGTACACACATGCATACATTTAAAACATATACAAAATAATTCCATGTTAATATTGATGTGGGGTAATGGAGAATGGCATTAGGAAGCAGATAGCTCGTGACTATATTTTGAGGGATTCTAAAATATTAACAAGAGAAAGGAGCACATCTGAGGCTTGGAGGACAGCAAGCACAAAGAAAATTGAGAGTCTGAATGTCATTTAGGAGTAAGTAAACATCACTATTACTTACGTCATAAATTATCGTGTTTTAAAGATTGGACTTTTCCCCACAATGTTATACCTTTTTAATCACAGGAACTTAATAAAAGGGGGATCTATTTGTGTATGTGTGTGTATATATATATGTGTGTGTGTATACATGCATACATACACATACATGTTTATCTATAATATCTGCACACACAAGCATGTGTCTACATGCACATAAATATGCTTATTGTACATAAATCATATTTATTTCCATCACAATGAAACTATGAAATCTGAAACATTGTTGCCATGTTATTCTGCTTTCTGCCTTTCTAAATGCTACTTTTCACACATTTTGTTATTCGAGGGCCAAGACCTAAAATTTCAAGAAAAAGAATACTAATCAAAACTCATTTTCAAAAGTAACCTAGGTTTGTATTTCATCATCCTAATAGATGTGAATATTTATTTGCAGAATGAAAAAAATGGCATTTCTAATAATGTTTAATTAAGGTCATTCTTTTATATCTAAAGAAAAAGAAATTTCTAGAAACTTGTCTCAGAATAGTCTAATCTACTTTTCCGCTCGGCAACATTTTTTGAAACATTTAAATGCAATAGATTTTGAATCTTTTATGTATATATATATATATATATATATATATATATATATGTATGTGTGTATATATATGTATATATATACATATGTATGTATGTGTGTGTGTATGTGTGTGTATGATTTCAAACAAATCAAAATTCTTTCCTCTTTGTTGGTTTGATCAACCTGTTCTAGGTGGCATAGTGGAAGCCTGCCTTGGAGCATGGAAAATCTAAGTTTAAATCCAGGTTCATTCCTTTGATAGATGTAATCTTGCCAATTCATTTAACCTTTTTCCAGTACAGTGTCCTCATCTGTAAGATGGAGATAATAATAGCACTTACATTTTTATGTAAGTTATATTTTTATAATTGTTATATTGAATAAGTTATATTGTTATAATTGTTATATTGAATAAGATAATACGCATAAAGTGCTTTGCAAAACTTGAGGCACTTTGTAAATACTACCTATCATTATTGTTCTCTACCATAATATACGCACAGAAGAATGCATACACATATATCTAAATATTTGAAGGGTAGTGGGGAATCTGTTGTTATGAGCTTATCAGTGTAGGAAAGTTTGAGGTGAAGACGTTTTCTTTACCATTGCATCTGACAAGTGAAGTAGATACAGTAAGGAATACTTGAGTTAACATCCTCTCTCAGATATTTACCAGTTTTGTGATTCTGGGCAAGTCACTTAACTTCTGTCTGCTTCAAATTCCTCAACTATAAAATAAGGATAATAGCAGACCTACCTCATAGAGTTGTTGTGAAGCTCAAAGGGCATAATATGTCTGTCTGTCTGTCTCTCTATCTGTCTATATGAGTGTGTGTGTGTATGTTTGTGTGTTGCTTAACACAGTGTCTGATACATAATAAATGCTATTTGAATGCTAATTCACTTCCTATTCCCTTTTCCTTCTGTATAGTCAAGGCAATATTCACAATACTGGTGGTGACTGAATATGCCCACAAAAAAACCAGAAAGTCAAATCTGTCAGAGTAGCCAAGAAATCAGTACACATTAGCACTAGAAGGGACAATGCCATTCCCAAGCCGCACCCCCACCCCTGACCCCACCCCCACCCCCAACTGGGGCCTTCCTACAAACAAACCAATGCTCAGGAGCCTAGCTATCTGCTTACCTGTGTCCTCTCTCTCTCAGCCCTAACTGCTCTCAATCCTTTCCTCCCAGCTCTGCTCCACCTTTCCTCTTCCTTCTGTTCAGCAAGTTGCTCCTACCACTTGTGACTTAAGCTTCTGTGTGATTTAAGCAGGTCATATGGGCCTGTTGTTATTCTTGTGTTTGTCCTTTATTCTTGAGGAGGACTATGATACCAAGATGGCCACATGACTTGTGGTTGACTTTGATTTGAGTGAAGAAGGGCTGTGCTAGGTCACCAACCTCACTTTCTTCTCTTGAGCCATCTGGGTCCAGTGGCCTGATATTCATCAGGAAGACTGAAGATGGCCCAGGATTCAATGGGAGACCTTGGCCCTTTCATGCCAAGTCTTATTACAGTCTCACTGCGAATAAGAAACACCCATTCAATGAATAGGTTTCTTTAAGTTACTCAAAGGATGGCCCCTTTAGTGAAAAAAAAAAAAAAAAAAGATCTGAGGGTCTTCCCAAGGGCCTAGTAATGAATGGGAAAGATCTTCCCATTTAAATTACCATTACACCTTCTCCCTCTCCCCTAATGAAGACTGGCAATTTCTCTGCAATTTATGGCCTTAAAAATGATGGGATTTTAGCTGCCAATAAGTGATCTTTGGCATTTTCCTGTTTGGACCTCACCACCACCACCACCACTAATATATCTGTATTCGTATCTTTATCTGTATCTATATCAAGTGTTGTTCTACCTTTTCTTTTTGGAACAAAGCCTGTAGGCCACATTCTCCCCCATACCCTCTTGCTCATACCACACACTTGCAGCTCTTCTATGTGAACCCACTCTTGTTTTCTAGGTCTCCTTTACGTACTGTCTTTCCCTATTAGATTGTAATATTTTGAGAACAAGGATTTATTTATATTTGTATACTCTCCTCTTACTGTAGACCCCTGACACATAGAATCTATTTATTTATCTGCTAAAAAAACAACTATCTTGACATGATACAAGCACAGCAAACATTGTATCAGCAGTTAGATTGGCACCCAGGTCATCCTTCTTCTAAGGCCAGTTTTCTATTCCTAAGAAAGACATGCTTAAAAAGTCAGAAATTATAAAAATTCTCCTTTAAGTCTTTGGGAGGTGATTCATAAAGTTGAGGGGGTATCTATCTCCTTTTCATTCATTTTTTAAAGAAATCTGTCCATAAATCTATTCCAAGAAACCATTACTGTGCTCCACATTTTATATGCAATTTGTCTTTATTTTATTTTCAGATGTGATTCTGTGATTTTCTCCATTTTTTTTAAAATAAAAATGAGGGATAAAGAGTGAGATTAGGCATGTAGAAGTCAATATCTGAATAAGACTTAAAAAAAATACTCTGATCTTCTGACCATGTACATATCTAAACAATGAGCTGACTAGTACATTATTGGAATTGAAGGGCATGCCTTAAAAATGCCAACTCCTTATCCCTTCAAATACACTACAGTTATGTTCATGGGAACTATGAGACTATCCTGCTTAGTCATTGGCTAAATCATGATTGATTGCAGTTTTTTATTGTTCATTTTTCACTGTGTGCAATTATTCTGTCTGCTAATCAAGTCTATGGGAAGCCTCTAAGAAATTGATTAATTGATTATTTTTTACATTGTCTAGAGAAATTAGCAATATAACTCTACACAAGCGCATTTTTTAGAGAAAATAGAAGTAGAAGCCTACACATATTCATGATAGGAATATATATCTACACAAATATAATCTATCTTACATAGACTGCATATTGCGTGTAATATATTATGTGTAACTGAATAGTACCTCAAAACTATATCATCCCACCCCTTTATTTTACAAAGGAGGGAACTAAAGCCAATGGAGATTGAGTACTATGCTTGATGACACACAGGTAGTATCAGAGGCAGCATCTGAACCTGCAGTTGTTGACTTCAAAGCCCATACACTTTTCATTGCACCATGTTGCCATATCCCTCCATTCTTTGTGTAAAATAAGGGATTGTAGTAATTAACATTACTTTTGTTTTATTTTATATGTTAAATCAATTTTTTTCATAAAAAGAAACTTATGGTATTGTTGTAGATGGCTAAAAATGTTAAGCTGTAATTATTATGTGGTATAATCCAAAAACAGAAATCTAAAATGATATAGCTTTTATACTGCAGCATACACTTTGACCGTTGGTTGCGGTAGGAATTTTGTTTGCCAAAACCAACAATATTTTCTTTTCAGAAATTCATAATGATAATAAAGGGAAAGAGCAACTCTACAACTTGCTGTCTATAATTGAATAGGGAAAAATTTTAATTTAAAATATATTTCCATGTGTGCCCCAAAGCTATAACTCTCATGTTTTATTTAATTTCATGGAAATTTCCAAAAACCTTATATATTTCATTTTTTCTTTCTCTTTTTTAGTTAATGACACAGATGAGGTTGGAGAACTAAAGGAAATCAATGTCACAAACCCTTCAAAACTCAGTTGGCGTATTCCAGATCTTAACTCCACCACCAAATATAAATTCTACTTGAGAGCATGTACTTCCAAAGGCTGTGGGAAACCCATAACTGAGGAAGGATGCACAATAGGAGAAGGGAGTAAGTTAATGGTATTAATAGGGTATATTATTTTTAAAAAATCATTTATGGAAACTCATGATGCAACCAAAGTGTTTATGGTAGGAATATGTATGGATTTGGTTAAAAAAAAAAGGCAGCATCATTACTTTAAGAAGTGGATTTCATTTCAATTTGGAGTGGCCACAGTCATTCTAAATAGTTGCTCCAACATCAGTTGCACTAGTTCTTTGGTCGGGTAGCCCCACACTTTCAAGTTCAAGTGTTGGCTTTGCTAAGTCAAAAACCAGAGAGGGAGGAGAGAGAGAGAGAGAGAGAGAGAGAGAGAGAGAGAGAGAGAGAGACAGAGAGACAGAGAGACAGAGAGACAGACAGAAACAGAGAGAGACAGAGAACATAAAACTATTAAAATGAATATTCTGGTTTTTTTTTCCTAATTCAGTATAAAACCAAGCCAATACCTCTAATTTATACAGTCCCATTCATGTGTAAGAATACTGTGCTTGCCTGTGCCAGTTTAAAACAAATGTCAAGTGATCTTAATTGTCCCTAAGTTGATAACATTGTTTTTAAAAGTATCATTGAGTAAACCACTCTTGCCTCGTATTCATACTGCTTGTTTTCCTGCTTCCTCCTCGAAATTTATGTCTACGCCCATGATTTTCCACAAGTGCTATTTTATCAGTATTTTTGCCTAGTTCTCTCTCATTGACCTTAAGCAGCATAGGAAGAGGAAGAATAGCAATAAATAGGAAGGGGATGGAGAAGTCAGAAGAAGCAAGAAATTTTAGGGAAGCTGGATGAAATGGGTAAATATGTGATTATACTTTAGTTCGGGTTTAGAAAGATAAAAGGGAAACAAGAAAATTATGTACATGGTAGGATCTCTATAAGTAATTGTCTAACTGGAAACAAGATGAGCTAGGTATTATAAGGAATATTGTATAGTACAAAGAACCCATACCTGGGAATCAGAGCATTTGGACTCCCATCATGGCTGTGCTATATACATACATACATATGTTTGACAAGTTATTTAACTACATTGGCACTCAATTTTCTCACATGTAAAACAAGGACTTTGTACTTAAATTCCTAACTGCTTTAAAGTTTTATGATGAGGAAGAGGGTAGAAGATGGATAAATAAATTTAAGGGACAGGTTTCACTTATGAAAATCATCACAAATGTGAGTGTTTAAATATATGCTAATACAATCTGTATTTGCAGTGCTAAATAGTATATGATTATTGATATACAATATATTCTTCTTCAAGGTCTTAATCTCCCTGTGTATCTTCAAATATGTGTGGGAAAAATCATGAAATCAAATACATTTTTTCATTGTCTGAATTATTCACTGGGATAAATTGGCTATCAGCCAACAAGAGTAATCCCTAATGAATTGCTAGATTGATTTGCTTGTCTATAAAAACAATTGCATTTTGAAAATACTTGAAAAATGTCTAGTAGCTATGACTTCTATTTCTGAGCAACTTTTCTGTAGTTCACTCAAAATTGGTCCAGAGATGTAAGCTGGCACACGGCATTCCAGACTTGCTGTAAAGGGAACTCACTGCAAATTTTGGGCAAGGTACTTATGAAAGAAAAGAGATACCCACACCCACTACTTTATTATGATTGAACCAACATTCTCTGTTCAAGGAAAAAGCTTCCCTACTTTTTACCCACTTGAGTTCAGTATACATAAAAGGGATATTAACTGCTTATTTAAAATACTAACTTCAGCTGAATGTTCTAAAATGACGACTGTGCTTTGTGGATGGTTTTGATGCGATTTCTCATAATACTGTTCCTAAATTGGTCTGGGATAGTAATCAGATGTTTAACTAATGCTATGTCCTTCTTGGAATTTAAAGCTCTGATAACCACCTTCCATTTTCTGCTAATTTCTTCAGTAACTTTGTGTTTCAGTTCACTTTAGGAGGAAAGATTTCTTCACTTTTTGCCTCTCCAGGATTCTGCACATACTCTAATCCATCTACCAGCCCCTTTTCCAGTTAAAAATGATTTTTCTTCTATATTTATTTTGGTGTACAATACAGCCATATTTATCAGGAAGTAAAAAGAAATCTATTTCCCCAAAAGAGTTCAACATGGCCTTTTAAAAAGTAGAAATAATAATTTTTTTAAAAAAAATACAATAGGAACAATAAGAAAAATGTTTTCCACTGAGAAATAATCTCAGAAAAATAAATATTTTAAAACAGGTATTTTGTGTACAAGCTAGAATCTGTTTCACACAGTTTGTTCTCTTTGGTCTCTCTAAATAGTTGAACAATGAAATGCTGCCTATAATATGTGTGTGCATCTGTGCATGCATGCATGTGTTTGCATCTTTTTTGTGAATAAATCACATATAGATGATGGATAGATGACAGATAAATATGTATGCCCATATGACATTTTAAAAATTCTCTTTGTTATTTACCCAAAACTCACACTGAATGTGTCATGGGCCTCTGTTGCACTCTAAAGACTATTGGTCAGCTATGATTATCAGGTGGAATACTTTCAGTTACTGATCTTTTCTTGTTTTGTAACAAGGTCCTCTGAGTATTGCAATAATTAAGTCTACTTGGATCAACCTCTTCTAATTCAAGTCTTCTTTATAAGTCGTAGGCTTTTCTCATGTAACATCTTTAGACTTACACTATACCTTTGGATAACTCATCATGCCGTAGGCTGCAAGACACACATTTATTTTCCTTTATTTACAAACTCAAATCACTAAAATTTTAGGCTTGCATATTTATTGCTGTGAGAATTCTCTTATCCTGGCAATCAGAGAAATAAAAACAAGGAATATATTAGGTTCTAGGTCTAGATGCTAGTGGCCAGAAAGCAAATTTATTTCACTTGCAGTAAAAAAAGAAAATTAGCATCATAATATTTGGATCATGTTACTTTAACCTTTGTCTATGAGCCATTTATTGATAATACTAAAATATAATTAATTATTACTTCTTAATTAAATATCCATTGCCAAGCACAAATCCTAAGGTATAATAAGTGCTTAGTAAATATTTTTTGAATGGAACTGGATTCTGTCACTCCATTTGGAATTTTACTTAGTTTCATTGCAATGGATATGTTTCTACATTGTTTTCTATTCCAGTATGTTAAGATGTTTCATAACCATGTAGAAGATAAAAATTTTAATTTTGCATATCACAAGTTATTTTTTTTATCTCTGTCCCCTTTTTGATGGAGGAGAAAATAGAGACAAATGGAACATCTGACCTATTAGCAATGAATATCTGTCACAAAAAATTTAGATTTTGAGTAGTAATTATTACTATTTCAATATTCAATTCCTCCTACCAATCAAGAAAAAATAAAATTGAATAAAAATATAGAAATAAATAAATGAATTCTGGAATGTCAAACCAAATTATAGGAAAAACAAAAATGATTCTTTTCAATGTTGGGTAACAGAAGCTAATGATCTTGGAGTTATTTTGTAAATCTATACAACTTTTAAAAGTTCAAGGAAACACTTTATATAATCACTTCCAGTAACTGTCTATTAAATCAAATTAAAAAAATAAATCTTCTGTTAGACTTTAAAAACACTCCATAACTGGCCCCATTCTACCTTTCCAGTCTTTTTGTATCAGACACCACCTTTCCCCCCATATGCTCTTCGATTCGGGGACACTTGGCCACCTCTCAACTCTGAGTATTTTCACTGATTTCCCCCTTGTTTGGTACTCTCTGTTTCTTCCTCTCCACTTCCTGACTTCTTTGGCTTCTTTCAAGTATGAGCTGAAGTCATATACTCTACAAGAAGTCTTTCCTAGTCTTCCTTAATTTTAGCACATTCCCTCAAAGATCATTTGCAATTGACCCTGGACCAGAGTGATTTTTCTGTTGTCTCCTCACCTTGAGCTGTGACCTTCTCGAGAGGAAAAACTGGCTGTTGCCTTTCTCTGTTTTCCCATTGCTCACAATGGCTGGCACACAGGGGACATTTAATAAAATCTAGATCTGACTGATCCATAGGAAAATGCTGAACAACACCAGGAAAGACAACATACCTCTATATGATGATGTTTTCTTCCCTCATATTTAGAAAACATTAAAAAAAAGGAAAATGCTAAAAGATGTCTGTTTTGTTCACCATTTCAAAGTCCTACTTTTATTTATTTTTTTTTTTAAGAATGCATATGACTTGACTATGTACCTTTCATAGGTAAGAATGTCGGGAAGATTTCAGAAGCAGTAAATCCTACCCAAAAGGTTCACCCTCTTGAGACATTTGACCCTGAAACTGAGCATACAGTTCGTCTAGTGACTAAGAACTGGGTTGATAACAATAGCATTTTTGAAGATGTTATTGAGACAAGGGGGAGAGGTGAGAGATCAAAAGTCTTCTGGACTGAGACTATGAAACGTGTTTTGTGGATGATAAAATTTTGCATCCTTCCCTAAGTTATTGGTGAACTTGTAGAAAAAGTAAATTAGTGGAATCACAGTTTTTAATTTGTGTAGTATCTGCAAATAAGTCAAATGAAAAACTTACACATTTTCTTAACTAATCACTAGGCATGTTTAGCCAATACTATAGTTGCTTCTTAAGCATAATAGCCTGGCTAATTAATGCATGTTTTAGAAGATTTCTTTGAGAAAATCTGCATGCTGCTGATGTGCTCTCCACTCTTTCTTGCATAATACTGCTTTGGTATATGACTTTATTTCGGTGTTTTCCTTTCCTAATTGAATCAAATGTAACCTGGGTTGTAACTTTCTGGAAAATAAAGACACATTTAGTAATGCCCTCAATTAAAATATCAAAGAATTGGAATCTCTAAAAAAAACGTAGAAATGAGTAGAATTAGAAGTGACACAAATACTAAGCAGTATTTTTAATGTATCTATATATTTATTTCTTTGTTCCTTTATTTATTTTGAAGAGTGATATTGTCTGATTACCTTAGTGTGACAAGTCTCAAATTATGCATTTATTTCTCTTTCTCTGCAACAGCATATGCAGGCTTATATGACAACATCTCCACCCAAGGATGGTTCATTGGACTGATGTGTGCCATAGCTCTTCTTACATTAATACTATTAACTATTTGCTTTGTGAGAAGGAACAAAGGTGGAAAATACTCAGGTAATGCTATGCCATCTCATCTAATTGTACTGCTTTAAAAATATCAGCGCTGTCATCTCATTGTTCAAAATAATCATTTCTGTCTTTCAAGGGCCAGTTTAGTTGGCACTGTCCAACTTCAGAAATAGAGTAGTTTTACATATAGAACACTGAACTTGGAGTCAGGAAGATGTGAGTTCAAGTACTCCCTCACACACTAACACGATAATTCTGGATAAATTACTTAAACTGCGTCTCAGCTTCTTCATTTGTTAAATGAAAGGCTAGGCTTGATATACTCTGAGGACCCTTATATCTCTAAATATATGATCCTAGCATCAAGAAAACTTCATATTTGCCTCCATCAGATGGGATCTTTCTCTCCTTGGAATATTTATAGTACGTCAAACATTTCTTCAATGAGAACTCATATATTGCTTACATCATAGTTATTATACACTTTTATATCTATTTGATGTACTATCCCTTATATCAGGCTTCAGTTTTATTGAAGATGAGAACTGTCATTGCTTTTTATATTCTAATAAACAAGGCAGATTGAGATTTTATTTTTGAGGAAAAAATAGTTCTAGGAGAGCATGTGATTGAGTGAAATAATGGAATCAATCTCATTTACCAGAGCTGATCTGAATTAACCTTTTGAATGCAATCATATGTATTTGTATATGTGAATACATTTGTATATGTGAAAATATATGTACATATAATTTTAAATATTAACGAGTTCTTCTGCATGAATTATCCCTTTTGCTTCTCATAAATTCATCATTTGGTAGGTAGCATTAAGTAATTTTAACCTTGTTTCACTAATAAGAAGCATATTATTCAAGCTACTTAAATGATTTTCTCAGTCAGTGGTTGTTGGGCCCTGACATGTGCAACTTTGTGTAATTCAGATTGTTTTTCAGGGCCTAAGAAGGCTCTCATTTGTAAAACGAATAGGAGATAGAGAAAGATGGAGGCTAACTAGACCACTGCTGAAAATTTTTCTGCCGTTTAGAGAATATAAGACTGAAATTCCATTGTTTTGTTTCTTTGCTCTATACTCTCCTTATTTCATGCTAGCTTTCTAATACAAATATTTCAATAAAATTCCTTTTAAATGAAGAAAAAATATATTTTAATAATTGCTAAGAGCCCCAAGTATTCTGGACTATTTCTACCATCTACTAAGCTTTCATCTTCTCTCCCCCAGAAATGGATGTCAGTCCCAGAAAGGCTTCCCAAATTCTTTGACTACTCTAGGGCCATGTAGGTGAATGTAAGACTAAAGACTTCTATTTTTCTTTCCATTTGTTTGTTTTTTAATGATGGATTTGAGAGTTTACTAAATAGACACAGACAAAATTCCTTAGATAGTTTTCCTGCTCTGGTATAATAGAACATGTTTCTAATAGTAGTACCAATAAATAACCAATCCATTTTCCAAATGTAGATAGCAAAGGTCAATTTTTCTTTCAAAACATAAAATTATTTGGATCTTGTTTTTCCTATAGTGAAAGAGAAAGAAGATTTGCACCCGGACCCAGAAGTTCAGTCAGGAAAAGATGAAACCTTTGGCGAGTACAGGTAATCATAATGCATAATTTCACAAGAAAAACAAAAACAACAAAAAGGATGAAATGTGAATTCAGTAAAGAAATAATTCAGTTGTTCATTGGGATATAAAATCTTACAGCACTGCATTATATTATTCAAATTAAAATCAATAGGCAAGAATATCCAAACAAGTGCTATAGACAGTTGTTGATGGAAGGGTGCTATGCATCTATTTGGTGTATTTTTTTTAATTTCAAAATTTTTAGTTTTTTTAAAAATATTACTTTTATTTTTGAGGGGTAGTATTTCTATAAATTTTAAAATGCAGAAAGAAGGAAAAATGGATTTTTATTTGCATATAGATATTGAGCTAAACTGAAGACAGACTTTTTAAAAATACATATAATTCAATATATTTAAGAATAACTAATTGTTTTTCACAAAACAAGCACCACTAAGAATTTAAATTATTAATTAAATACATTAAAAAACCACAGCAACAACATGGAGGGGATGTGGGCCAGGAGAGCTAGTGGCACATAGAGATCATTGGATTGGAACTCGAAATACCAAGGTATGACAATAGCTTTGTGAGCCTGTTCAAGTGACTCCTCTCTGATCCCATTTCCTCATGGGTAAAATGTTTTGTAGCATTATAGATTTAGAGGTGATTGCAAAATTAAAAGTCATCTAGTCCAATACCTTCATTTTGCAGATTAAGAAATGGAGCCTAGAGTTGGTAAAGTGATTTACCCAGTGTCCCATTGGCACAAAGTGACAGAGCTGGGATTTGAATTTGGGTCCTCAGATTTAATATTGTTTACAGTTATTTTAAATAGAACTTCCCTTTCTATCTCTTGCTTCTGGGCTTTGTTGATCATATAAAGAAATGCTAATGATTTATATGAGTTTATCTTATATTCTGCAAATTTGCTAAAGTTAACTATTTCAAGTAGTTTTAAAACTGATTCTCTCAGGTTCTCTAAGTATAACATCATTTCATCTGCAAAGAGTAATTTTCTTTCCTCATTCCCTATTCTAATTCCTCCCAATTCTTTTTCTTCTCTTATTGCTAATGCTACCATTTCTAGAATTATAATGAGTAATAGTGGTGATAATGGGCATCCTTGCTTCACCCCATTCTTTTTAGGAAGGCTTCTAGCTCATTCTCATTACAGTAATACTTACTGAGGGTTTTAGATAGATACAGCTTATCATTTTAAGGAACACTCCCTTTATTCCTCTGCTTCTGGTGTTTTTAACAAGACTGGGAGCTGTATTTGTCAGAAGCTTTTTCATATCTATTGAGATAATCATATGATTTCCGTTGGATCCTCAGACTTCAAATGGATAACTGTACACTCTCTATACTGCCTCTATTTAGAATAACACATACACCATATCAACTTCAAAGTGCTGTTGCAAAACATTTTTTCCAAAGCAAAGTGCTATATAATTTGTTATTTAAAAAGTAAATATAAAATATTCTCAAAGGAATTCACTTAACTTTATCGAAAACTCAAAGTTAATTTCATGCATGTGTATATGCATCTTCATATATTCATATCAATCTAGAAAACATCTAAATCAATATGAATAAATGAAGAGTCGCCATATCATAGTGAATACAAAACCAAGAACATCTGGGTTGAAATCCTTCTCTATCCTGGGTAAATGACTTAATATATGAGTGCTTTAGGATACTATCCAAATTTAAATCTCTAAGTAGAAAGGAAGGTCCTAATCCGCATTTGTAGAAGAATGATCTAATCTGAGGAGCTCCTGTCACTGTTCATATATAGATGTACTTAGGGCGAAACTTGGCAAGTTGGTTCAGAATTGTTTTATTTTAAAATTTACAAACCTCAGTTTTCCCACAAAATACTTCATTTCTTTTACAAAAAGGGAGTGGATAGATATCATCCCCGTAATATGTAGAATATTGGTAAGTTGACATAAATGAAAAATGGCACATTTGTAAGTTTCTTTTCCATTAGATTTCCCTTGAGGTTATGACAAATGACCTTTACTTGAAGATAACCCTTGACTTTTGCCAGTTCTTATTTAAATTATCTGATGCATCAATAAATTAGAGTTATTGTGTTGTTTTAATCTATCTGAATATCCAGTAGAAAGAGAAATCACTTTGTCGTCTGGCAACCCGAGTTCAACTCCCATCTCTAGCACTTAGTCCCAATCCAAGAACTGGTTTTAGAAATACTTGAGACTAAATATATATTTGAATTTGCTCTTGATTCTCTTATAAATTTCTTTCCTTGGGGGTACTGGTCAAAAGATAGTTTTTCAACCATGTACATATTGGTGCCTCCCTTTTAAGTGATGCCAGCAATACTTCTCATTTTGGTGGAGTTATTAGATATCAAGCTAGTTCTATAAAATAAAGAAGCTAAATGTGATGGCCTCCAAGATTCCTTCCTACTCTGAATCTATGGTTTGACTATGTGTACAGCCCTGTGATCATTCAAATACCTAATCCTATATTTTATTAGAGATTCTTTTTTTGTCTTCTAGTGATAGTGATGAAAAACCACTTAAAGGAAGCCTCCAATCTCTAAACAGGAACCTTCAGCCCACAGAAAGTGCTGATAGCTTGGTAGACTATGGAGAAGGAGACCATGGCCTATTCAATGAAGATGGGTCATTTATTGGAGCTTATACTGGGTCTAAGGAGAAAGGGTCAGTGGAGAGTACTGGAAGTTCAATGGCAACTTTCCCACTTCGTGCATAAACTCTGTGTACATAAACCGCATGAGACACTCACCTCATTTTTTCATGTTGTTCTATATGAATAAGCAAATTCTTGTCTACAGGAACAGGACTGGGTTTAGCCAGGACCAAACATCCAGCAAATAAACCAAGAACAAGTCACTGCCATTGACAGATAAGAGGAAATTCTTCTGATTTGTGTTGTCATGAGTTGAATTCAAAGAAGAATGATAATTAAATTCAACTTAGTTGTTCTCAGATAATGAGCAATCAGTGTTCCCTTCATATACCTGTTCTGGCCTGTCCCATGTGTTCTCATAACTTCTCTTGACTTGTAGCATTTTACACACATTCTATACACACCCATTCATTCAATTTCTTAGGATTGCATGACTTGACTTTATTTTTCCTAGCAGTTGAAAGATGAAAGAAACACAGATTATTTAAAAACAACAAAAATACAATATGTCTTACTGAAATTGTTCACTGAAGAAACCAAGTCCATATTTATTATTTAAAATGTTGCTGATTAAGATTCTTTCTGTATGACCCATCATTTGACAAGTATTTATTTGTCCGGCCTGGTTACTAGAGCCAGTAATACTTAAGTCATTAAGTTGTCGCTAGTCAAATCTAGTTTGATTTCTGGTTTCTCCTTACTGTGGGATCTCTGGCTACTCAGTCTTCTTTCCTTGAACCAAAACACCTGCAAGACACCACTTGACATGGACTTAGGAGAGAGCAGGCCTAATATTTCCTTGCTTGGGAATCATAACCTGATACCTGATAAAAACCCATTCAAAGACTCCATTTCTAAATTGATTCCTTTAACCTGTCTGGTGTAATATAATGGTATGCTAGTTTATATTTTATGGATGGAGCAGACACATTCTGGTGATATTTACATGATGCAAAATATAGGTGTGGTTTCAGTTTTTATTTTGAAATAAGACACATTAAGGTGGGAATTTATACAGCTACAGTAGAGAGTAAGAGAGCTGTTGTTTTACACCATACCAGAGTTTGACTATTCAGAAATTCAGTAAGGTGAACTTTCAAATCTGGAGAAACTGTGTATGTATTGGAAGATTTTTTTCAAAATCAAATAACTTCTGAAAACTGAGGGAATTTTTTTGCATATTTTTCAAACCATGCTTTTATTAATTGTTTGAAAAAAATACCACCTTTTTACTGTAGAAAATTCTGTGTATGCAGTTTCCTGCATCATACATTGAGCATTATTAGAATATTGATCTCCATATTCCATCTTTTTGTGAAAATTTAGTAAATTTTTAAATTCGTGAGTTGGCATTTAGCCTGTTAGTTTCATTGTGAAATTAATTTATTTTTAAATTGACATAAAGCAATTCACATGAATTTTAGTCAGTTAAAATAATGATTCCTTTACATATGTTTCAGCTTAAACCTGTTAATGGCTGTTCAGAAAACTTGGACTTTGATTTAAATATCCCTCCAGCTTTTATGGATGAATAATTGATTTATTTGTTTTTTTTTTTTGTTTTTAATAGACAATGCAGCAATGAAACAAAGTTTGTTTTTTCTTCTTTTTTTTTAATGCTATCATAATTATATAAAAGATATAGCCAAAACATTAAATTGATAATATGGAAGTGTTTACTATAGGAATAGGTACTTACTAAAGTAAATGGAGTGTGTTTTTCAGACGGTTTTTGAGCATTAGAATACATATATCCAATAATAACCACTTGTAAATTACATTCAGTTGTCCATTACAAAAACCTTGCAAAATGATAATATTATTTTGAAAAATAAAGGAAATAAAGGAAAAAAAAACTATACCAAACTGACTTTAAAATTACTTGAGACTAAATATACTTTGAAATTTGCTCTTGATTTTCTTATGAATTTCTTTTTTGGGGAGTATTGGTCAAAGGATATTTTTAAAGAAATCATGTGAAAAATGATGCCTGTCCTTTAAGTGGTGCCAATAATACTTACCCTTTTGGTGGAATCATTAGAAATCAAGCTAGTTCTGACTTCATTCATCTCCTCTTATACCCTCATACCTTAAGAAAAAAAGGCAACTACTTGGTTTTCTTCTTACCTATATGAGGATCTAGAGTCATCCTGGCTCCCCACAATAAATGGCCAGTTTGTGGGCTGGGGAAGAAAAAAGAAGAAAGAGAAAGATGTTCTGATCATTTTTATCTAAATGCTCTACATTCTCAAGTACAAAAAGGGTGCTCTACATTCTCAAGTACAAAAAGGCATGATGGTCCCTACATTTTGAAAAAGATCCATGGGATAAAACAGTGTTTGAGATTTGTGTACAGCAGTGGTCACTAGTCTTCTCTTGAAACTGTAAACAATGGGATGTGTCCAAGATGGTGTGAACCAGTGGTCTTGTCTATAATTCTTCTCTTTCTCACAGAAATGATTTTAATGGGCTATAATGAATTATCAACAAACCACTCAACCTTGGATTATCTAAGAGTTTACTGTAAATTATGGCACATAAGCACGTTGTATAGAGTATAGAATTGTTAAATGGTAATAGTCATGTAGTTTACAAACCAGGATTACTTTGCTATTAAACCTTATGAGGAAATTGTTCTATGTTTTCTTTCTTATGCCTCAGGATCTAAAAGATACATGTAGTGTCATTTAAGTGCAATGAAAGTTTTAAAAGGGTAATAGTATTTGAGAAATATGCCCATTTAGTGTCAAATTAACCTAAATGCTAAGGCCCCAGATTAAATCTAGCACTTTGTTCTCTAGTGAATTTTCTTTCTCTATTTTATTAACTTTTTGCAATTCCTAATTTAATTCTGTAAATTATGATAGAAAGTGTATAAAATGTTTCTATCTTAAAGGATGCAGTTGGAAATCACCAAAATCTTCTTTCTTTTTAAAGTTACCTGTATTTTCAAGTAATAGAGTACTTTCTGGAGTTTCCCATATCACTTGCATAGATCCTGTTTTCTACATTATATATGCCACTGTATGTTTTGAGTGTGCTACCCACTGAGGTTCTATATTCAATCATGTTCTTGTCCATTTCCAGTGGGAGGGAAAGGACCAAGGTGCACTGAATCAAAAACTGGGAATTCTGAGTTCTCTTTGGAGTTACTCCACTCACTTTCTGAGCAGCCTTAGGCGTGTCCCTTAACAATTCTATGCTTAAGCTCTTTTCATCAATAAAGTGCTGCTGAGAATCTGCTACCTGCTATATATACCACAGGACCAGTTGGTTCTAATTAAGACTGATTAATACATGTCTGAAAAAGGCTTAGAACCCTTCATCATTCAAGCAAAATGTACGCAGATAATAACTTCCCCCCTGTGAAATTATGGGGATAATAAGCAAGGATTTCTGTATACAATAATAATATTCTGACATCTCCCTATACTTAAACTTCCCACTGACTTAAGAGGGTATTTCATCTCCCCTAATAATGGGATTGAAGCTATTGGGAATAAGCTCCTACAAACATATTCAGACATTCAAATAGGTATGCAGACCATACCAACTCAGTACTTTTTTTTTCCAGTGAGCACAAAATATATATTTTTATAGAAAAAAATATACAGGAATTTAAAAAGATGCCTACCATACAGCGAGCAGTATAATTTGTGTGTGCCATTACAAAATGTTAAGTGCTAAAAAAAGGAAACTTAAGCAGGGTCTTTCCTATACAAAATGTTTTTTCCACTAGTTTTACATGCATATTTATAACGTTTGTGAATTAGGTGCATTCAGTCTACTGGGTATAAAGGCGTCCAATATTTTAATTACATCCAAGTTTATAAAGTATGATGTGTAATGGAATGATGCTGGAAATCTCAAATAATATTTTTCCCTATATTTTAGTCATGGAATAAGAGATTAACTAAAGATAAAGGATCTGTGGAAGTTTTACTTCATTTTAAAGGCTATACAATTGAATTGTCATTTGAAATCTTAAATATGTTTACATATCATTAAGATCAAAATGCTTGTAAAACTTTTGAATGGATCATAAATGTAGCCGGGGCTCATTGATTCCAGTTTCCATTTAGTGAAATAGATGGGGTTGAGCTAAAGCAGCTTTATTTTATTTTAGTTTTATTCATTATATCATCTGAAGAGGGAAAGGACTGTGTATACCAAGTTAATCTGACTGTTTTTTTTCAGATTAATATTCTTAGTGAAACTTTATTAAAGTTGATAAAAACAAAACTGTGTTTGTATTGTAGTTGCTGTTTGTATCATGTTTATGTATATGTATGGTTTCAAAAATATTTTGATTATACATGAAATTCAACTTTTCTAATAAAAGTTCAACTTCATGTAATCTAAAAATGCTTTGTGATTCTTTGATTTCCAACATGTATGAACATTACCTTTGTTTTTCTATCATTGTTTCTTTCAACTGGCTGGAAAATATTTATCAAGCAAAGTCAGTTAGCTTTTAGGATACAATATTATTTATTTAAAAAAATACTGATGACTATAATGTTTATAAATACAACAAATAATAAGATCAACATCTATGGAGGTTAATAAGGTGATATACTTTGCATTTAACATTATAAAAGGACATTTATTAAGACAGACACTGGAGTAAAGGGGATCATTGACCAGATTTCCAGTGCATTACAAAAGTACTCTATTTTAAAAAATGCAAAGGGAAAACTTTGACAATATTCTTAACTTTTATCTGCAGATGATCCATTTTATATTTTCTCAATGAAGAGAACACAGACTAGATGCCAATATTCCAGTTCCGTCCTCAGCTTCAAACACATCACTAAAATGTACGCACATTATATATCTTGTCGGTTGCCTCTTAGACTTGGAAAATTCTCATTTGATCATGACAATTTCAAGACCTATGTTTAAAACTTTGGGGCCAAGATAGACATATAGATAGAGGCAGATATTAATACAGATTTATAGATAACATAATACAGATATGGATAAAAATATAGATATATCCTAACAGTTCTTGTTAAATTTTACATATCTCGTTATGCAGTTAAATTAGGCTATTTTCTCTTACATATTAATGCACATGTTTGTATAACACATACAAACACCAAGCATCATACACATATGTGTAGGAATGTATGTGTGAATATATGTGTATGTATGTGCATATATGTGTGCATGTATAATTATATGTATACATATATATGTGTATAATAGCGAAAAATCTAAATTTTTCCTACATGAAGCAATGCAGTTTATAAAATTGAATATCTTCTTCACATGATCTGAAAAGCTTTAGGAGAATAAGAGAAAAAGTTGTTCAATATGTCATCATCTGATACTTTAGAAAATTTGTTTATGATACTAAAATACAAATCCCAAATAACCAATGATGGTTTTATGAAGTTTTGTTAGCATTTAAAAAAATAAATTCCAAATTGACCATTGATTCTTATAGCTGTTTTTATTTCTTTTTTCTCTGCAAATTGTGAAGAGTATTGTCAAAATATGCATCCTTGATTCATATCATTTTCATTTTGTACAACATCACAACAGAAGTAAGAGTAATGCAATAGCATTAATTTTTCAAAAGTATTGATATTTTTGCTCTCCATATTTTAAGATAAGGCTTGCACTGTTTCCTCGTAACATAAAAATCGCATAATTATATGCTTCAGTGAAGTGAGAATGATCTACAAACCCCCAAAGTATCCTGATAACCCTAAAAGTATACATTTTGCTGCTACCAAAATATCTAAACATGAGAGTAAGAAATTGTAGTGCCAATTAGATATTCACAGCACCTTTGGTAGTCATGAATATTTTGGAGTAATTCCGTATTGTGACATACCACAGACTCTCCACATGGAAGACAGAACCAAAACATTTCTTCAGACACCAGAAAGCCAAATTTATCATGTTAACAAAAATCTATACAAAGTAGCAATGCCGAGGACAACACCAGCCGCAAGTCTTTCCTCTGCTAGGCTTCCCACAAACCAGCTCCATTAAATAAATCACAAACAAGCTCTTCCACTCATGGTAGCCAGCTGCCTGCTTGCCTACATCTTTCCTAGCTCTGACTGCTCTCATGACTAACTTCCTCTCAGCTCTGCTCTAATTCTACCTCTTCCTGCTCCACCTTTCCTGTTCCACCTGTTCAACAAGCTCCTCCCAGCATAGTCACTCCATGTGACTCAGACTTCCATGTTTCCCAGGCAGGTCACATGGGTCTATTAATGAATGGGAAAGGTCTTCTCATTTAAATTACCATTACAGAAATAGACACACAAAGATAAGAGACAGATAGGGAGATAGAGGCACAGGTACAAGGGTAAATTGTGTGTATACACCTGTATGTGGAGACAATTTAAGAGGTGGAAAGGAGTATAGGCATATTTTACCTTAACTGCCTCATTTTATCTCAGTACAACAATAACTCCATTGACTGAACCAAAATCATATAGCTATTTGATCACAGTTAAGACAAGTAATCCTTTCTCCCAACCCACACTCCAGTGTTCTTCCCACTCTATCATGCTAATTTATTTCATAATCCCTGAGAAAGTATACAAATTTCTTAACTTAAACATACTACTACTGACTTCTGTACCCCAGTTTTGGATAGAATCTTGAGACAGTATATGCAATTATTATCAAATAGGTCATTGTTAAAGTATGAGCCCAATGAGACTAGGGTCATAGGTGCAGCCTCACTGTGAGCCAATTTTGATGTGTCCTCTGACCCCCTCCTCTGTCTGATCCTCTATCTTGCAATTACATTTTATTTATCAGAGGAGATAGTCAAAAATCAGGTTTTTAACTATGGGTATAGCTATTAAAAGACAACATGTTATCCAAAGATATACACAATGAAAATATATGTATATATGTGTGTATGTGTATTGTGTATGTAGACATATATATTTATATTAATCTGCAAAGAAGTTTTTATATACTGAAGCACAGCAGTCCTTTCAAAGAACAAAATTAAATACATCTATATATGTGTAAATGTGTATATATATATATATATATATACATATATGTGTATATAGTGTGTTTGTGTGTTCATTCTTCATTTTTTCAGAAGACCATGACATCAGAGAAATGATGACATGGCTTGCACTTGACTTTGTTTTGTGTGAAGGAGGGCTGTGCAAGGTCACCAGCCTCACTTTCTCTTCCTGAACCATCTGGATCCAATGACCAGATATTCATCAGGATGACTGGAGAAGGCCCAGGATGTGTGTACATATATGTATGTATGTGTAGTGACTAGAATTTGGGTCAAATAATCTGGTTTTTATTCTTAACTACAGTGTGTGATTTTTCTTTAATTCTCAAAGAGGACCATGACATGAAGAAGATGATGCCATGATTTGCAAGTGAATTGGCTTTAAGTAAGGGAGGGCTGTGCAAAATCATGAGCTTCACTTTCTCATCCAGACTGATCTGGGTCCAGTGGCTAGATATAGATCAGGACAACTGGAGATGGCTATGGAGGCAATGTAGGACCTTGGCCTTTATAACCTAGAGTTCTCATTTGGACTGAGGTAATACCTATTAAGTGATTGAGTCTGTTTAAGAAGGGAGCCAAAAGATGACCTCTTTAGTCTATGGAGGAAAAAATCCTCCTGGGAGCGGTATACCCTCAGGGTTTCTGGTCAATAGAGAAACAATTGCTGTTTACATTCACTCTGAGCCACCAGAGCCCAAACAATAACCTTGAAGGGGTGCTTGAGTAGGGAACTACTGTTGGTCAGTCAATGAGACATTCTCTAGGTCTCTCTCAAGAACTTTGGATTTGACTGTGCAACAGGGGAGGCACTGCCACAGGACGACTCAGCATGGCATGCCCACATCAGAAAGGGTGCTGTGCTGTATGAGCAAGGAAGCATTGAGACAACACAAAGTAAATGTAGAATGGGTAAATTTGGAGTACCTGCCCCCCAAATTCATATGGATTATCTGTGTCCAACCTGTGGTAGAGCATTCCAAGCTTGTGTTGGTCTGATCAGTCACAGTTGGACACACTGAAACTTCACTTTATCATGGTGATGTCATTTTGGTCCTTTTCGAAAATGAAGGACAGCAACCATTGTTGGTCGATCAATGAGAGTCTGAGTGAACTGGGTTTAAGATGTGATCTTTAAGAAAGTAATCTAGAGAGTGAACCCTGGATATCCAGGTATTTACAATCTGTGTGAGCTTAAACAATCCATGAAAACTTTCTATGTTTACTCATAAAATAAATAATGAGTCGACCAAGAAGACTTTGAAGGTTCCTTGCAGTATGAAATCTATTATTAATTTAAAACACAATGTACTTGAGGAAGTGCTCTGAAAGGAAACTTTAATTAAAACCACTATTTACCAACACTAATGTTATTCAGTAGGTAAAAACTTGTCTCTCTGTGAGCTTAGTTTTCTATATAAGCTCATTTACTTCCATAATGATTATTGTAGGATATATGGATGATGAAATTTGCAACAGTTAAGACCAAAGTTTTCCCAGGGAAAGCTGTGAGGAGTTGGGTCAGTGAGGCTTTGTTTCCAGAGTCAATGTCAGGAAAGCATTTTTGATCCCTGTCTAATTTTCATATGCAATTTCATATCTTTTTCTGTACCCTCCTAAAGTCAATGAATTCTGAGATAATATTAGAACTGATAATGCTCTGCCATGTTAATGTCAATTACCACAGGATGCTACTATTGCTTCCCATAGTTTTCATAGTGCTAGATCTTTTTTATCCAAGCTGCAATGGACGTAACTCACAAGAGACTTAAAATATTTATTAACCAATCACCATTGAAAAAAATTACCTCTTTCTTGGAAAGAAGAAAATGGTGATGACACATCAATGTTACTTATAAGTATTTCCTAGGCTCTATCACAAGTACATGAAATATGACTGAGTCAAATATGTATAGAAGACAGTACCAGATGCTCTTGACTCACTTTTCTAACCATAAACTTTAATTGACAATTACGTTACTTATAATGACTTTTTAAGTTATTTCAAAGATGTTTCAACTTGTTGGTAATCAATATGATGAGAAGAAGCTACCTCTACCTATTGAAGTTGATACTTTCTTTGCAATTTTTAGCCAGTTGTCTAGAACACTGAAAGATTAACTGCCATGCCCAGGGCCATCAAATAAATATTTGCCAGAGACAGGTTCACTCAAAGACCAGTTCAATCCACTACACAAAGTTCTGAGGACTAGCAATTTAAAAAAACCACCATTTTCTCTTGAAAACATCTTATTTTACATTTCTGAATATTCTGTATTTTCCCATCAAACTTCCATTTTTACTTGTTGATAAATCACAAGCTTCTCTTTCTGTTGAAACACAGGTTAAATTAAGGGTGTGATTAAAAGACTGAGCCACTAGATGGAACTATTTCAAAGTTATACAAAATAAATTTTCCTTAACCCATCCAAGTCACACTCTCTCCCTTAGTATTATAGTCGTCTCTTTAAATATTCATTCACATCTTTTTTTGCTGTTCTCATTTTCATCAGTGTCAGCCTTGCCATCTAAACAATGTATATTTTAAGACTAGGTCTCTATTAGTGTCTAAGCTGAAGTCAATAAAGAGAAAAGACCTAATAGAGAACAAATGCTAAAGTTTAGTGCAGCCATTAATTTTCAATTATGATCATTTTTTATATTTATGTTGAAATTTCTTACATTATTATTGGCTTTTGTTAAGAGCTAAGATACTTGAATTTAACAAGTGTATGAATTGCTTAGATCATAATACCATCTTACATTTCCTTTCTCAACTCATTACATATTACCACACTCCTTAGCCTAGTCGAACTGGCCTTTTTGTTATTTCTCACATATACTATTATGTTTTCCCTTTCAGGCCATTGTACTGAATGTCCCTCATGCCTGCTATGGGAACTTTCTCTGTTAAAATCAGCATCTTAGAATCCTTAGTGTAATTTTAAGATTAATTCAAATGCCAACAAATGTGAGATGTGAGGACTTTTCTGAACTCCCTAGTTCCTGATCACTGTACTTATCAATTATCAATTTATTTTGCATTATGTTCATTTGCAATGTAAGAATCTACCTGTCTCATCTATATCTACACATTTCTATTTATATGTATGTATGGAAAATATCTATTATTCACATATCATGCAAACACACATACTTTTAAAAATATGTATGCTTAAGCAATGAACATGTTCTAGTTCTCAAATACCATGTGAACTCCTTAGGGCAGAAGCTATTTTCATATTCATTTTTTCTATGCCAAATGCTAAGTACAGGCTGCCATATTGTTGGCCCTTAATCAATATATTGATTAAGTGGTTCATATAGGACTTTCCCTATGCAACATTAAAATTCCAGTTGTAACTTCTGCATACCTTATGTCATAAATGCTAGTTAATTATCCACTAAGATAGTATGGTACATTAAAAAGAGAAACAGCTTGAAAGGTCCAAAACCCAAATTCCACCTCTGATACTTGATACTTTCATGGCTGTCATAAGTTACTTTAGGTTACTGGCTTCTGTTTCATCATCTGTAAAAATGGCAGTGTTGGATTACATGCTCCCCTTCCCCCAAACTTCCTTCTAGGTGTAGATATATGATCTTAAGTAGGTTGGGCACGTAATAATATCTAAGGCAGACAAAGGTGAGTCACTTAGCCAAGAGGTTAATGAGTTTCTCATTAGTTTTATCCCACTCTATCCCACTACCTCTTCTATATTTTGGGGAGGAGGGAGGTATGTCCCTTGGTCCATATTTCTTAGATTTCTGTTGCTCAAAAAGGTAAAAGGTGTTATTTAAAATTTACTTAAAATTGCATATTTTTATTATTTTTATACCAATTATTCCTACAGCTTTTAAATTTGCTAAAATTAGATTCTCATTTAATTGTATTTTAACTAGAACACCATAATATAACATAACATGGTATATACTGTATATGTGCATGTATATATAAATGTATAACATCTATCTGTATACATAGAATAAATGCACACATGTGAATTTATGAATATGTTCATATGCAGATATAACATTGATCTTAAAAATATGTATCTTACACAAAAATTATTAAAAGTCATTTATGACTTCTAATTTGCTATACTTCTCTTTGCTCTGCTATGAGTATTCCATAAAGGGTCCCATATATTTTTCTGGGACCTTTTGTCTAGATATCTTGACATACCATGGGAACTAGCAGGATGTCACCTTTCCATCAGTTATCACTCATTTTTTGACCAGTCTACCTCATTTTCTAAGTCTCATGTCTTTTTGATGTCTTTTACACTACTTGTATTGTACAAGACATTGTTGATGATATGCTACACTCCATTTATGTCTAGCATGGATCTTTCCAATGAACTTTGCGTGATACCAAACCTTGTTGCCACGGGGACTAAGGCAATTCAAAGTTCTGAGTCATATAAGATCACCAGAGGAGTACTGGAGTGAAAAAGATGACATTTGTTTCAGATAGAAGCTTTTATTTATTAAAAGAAATGTGCACTGTACCAAGTATGATTTGTCTCATTCTCTATTATTGAGTTATAATGGCTGGTTTTTGCAGAGCCTCCTAAACAATATCAGGAAATGTGTCAAGAATTTAAGCTAACAAATCACAGAGGGTGAAATGGATCAGAGGATGGATTCGATGAAGTATTATTATTGGCCAGACAATATCTGGTTGTATGGATACCTGATAAAGCTCAGCCAGTCGTCATTATCTATGTTTATTATCTACATATATTTATATCTATATGTACATTTTTCTATCATCTGTATCATTCATATCATCTATATCTAATCATCTACAACTGTCTCTATATATGATACATATACATACAAACATACATACTCACTTATGTATAAAAATATATTTTGTACAAATACCACATATGGATATTAAAATATTAAGTATAATTTAAAATACAGATGTATGGTCCCATAATGCATATTTTAATCAATTAGATTTTGTACTAATTTTTTTGTCATTATAACCAAATTCTATCACAAAATCTCCAAACACATTTTAGCAGTGAAAGGTCTTTCACCTAAGATTAGTTTAGAATATCATTTGTTTAATCTCTTCTTAAATTGAACACACCATCCCTCCTTCGTTTCTCCTAGTGTTGTCTTTCCTCCACTTCTAATTTCTAAGTTCGACTCTATTACTAAGGAACTGTTTGCTCTACCCCCAAAATTGTTTTTACCTAATGCTCACTTTTTCTGACAATTACTTACAAAAACTCATACCTTACACTTAGTATCATTATATTCTCCCAATGTTTTCACAGAATAATTACAGCTAGGCTCCAATTAGTGTGAATAATGAATAGCATGAAATGCTCTTATGTGTTAAAATTTGCATTATTCAAAGTTATAATTATGAAAAATATGATAATTGGTCCCAGCCAAATGGAAATATTCAATGTGAATTTGAATAATGCAACTATATCATGGAGTACATTATCCACATTAATCAAGACCTTGCTAGAGTGAATTTGGAGCCATAAGATCTGGCTACTCATACTAACTGCAACGTGGTATGTATTTGACTTCCATCAGATTGCTTATTTGTGTGTGTGTGTGTGTGTGTGTGTGCGTGAAGGGGGAAATAAAGTTATTCTCCCAGGTCTTTTTCATCCTGAGTAGACATCTATCAGAAACAGTATTTTTTAAAATTAAGATCAAGAATTAATTTGTCTTTCCAAGTGTAAATTAAGCAAATATTTGATATCCTCTGTAAAGTTATTCCTTAAGACTTCCAAATGCTATATGAACTCCTTGCTGTTGAGGAGCTTAATGCACCACTGTGCAGATTTGGAACTACCAGCCAGACTCATGAAAATTCCAAGCCAAGTTGTCTTCACTCCCAATGGTGCATTGATGGCCTAGAAAGGATCTCAATCCCTTTTAGAAGAAATAGCATATCAGATTTCATAATGATGAATAGTGGCTTATGGGCATGTTACATTCCTTTCCTGATTTATGGACTTAAACCAGTAAAATTACAATACATATGTGAACTCTTGATGTAAATGCTGACAGAATGGATGCAGGGTTTTGTTTTTCCTTTTCTTCCCCCTCTCCTCACCTCCACCAATGAATGCTGTCACAGGAAGATATCACTTATCCCAGAACTTTATTTGAAGAATTTGTTTTTTTATTGAACCAACAAAACAGCTAATCTGGTGGGACTCCTATAAGTAGTAAAAAGTTGAAAATTTGAAGCTAAATCCATTTGTGTTCTGTGGCAGACAGATATAGCCTGCATTTAAGAAATCTCAGGGTTCCTCTACCACTCTGACAGAGTCTATTTCCAGTATTTCACCGGAAATCAGGAGGAAAATGTCTACCTGCTGAAGCTTTGATTTTCATCTTCAATGCCCCTACTCAGTTCCTACTGCATACTATTTCTCTCTATTGCTTGATCTATAAGGCAGTTTTTAAATGCTTGACTAATGTCTGACCTTACTCAGTGACCCCAATTCAGAAGATTCTACTTTTAAGTGAATTTCCTCTTCCTAACACCCTACACCAAGTCATCTGATGGAAACATTTGGGTTTATAAGTTAAAGAAGGTAAAGCTGTTGATGCATAGCAAATCACAACCAGTATTCCCTAGACTTTGTGATAAAAAGGTACATATGAACCTAGATATATTAGTTGAAAATGCCAATCTGTACAAGGCATGTACAGATAAAACCTTTTGGGTGGGAGTACACATCCAGGATGACCTGCTAGCACAGGTTCTTAGATCTGCTTTTCTAAAATTAAAGCAACCTTTGGGGGTCAACGAGCTTCTTTAGTCACATATAACAACAGAGAAAATGTAAGTAGAGAAATAAAGACCAACAGACAGAGCTTCTAACTGTCTGACCACAAGCAATACATATATCACAGAGCAACAGACAGATCCAACTGTCTGATTATTACATACATACATAATTACGAGAGACCACCAACATCTGGGTTTTCAAAGCCAGAGGGCTCCTTAATGGCTACCCAGAGTCTAATCTGTCATATGAACCTTATTCCAAGCTCCCAAAGCAAAACCTCACCTCAGAGTATATATATACACACTTTACAGAGTCTGATGACATAACCCCTATGACTTAGTGCCTCATTAGAAATGAACAAAAGATGTGGGCTTTTCTTCAAAACAATCTTCCTTTAATCAAACTTCCCTTAATGGACTCCACCTGAGGCCAATTAGGTGGGGAAGATCTTTCATTAACATAAATCTCATTAACCTTACTGCAGGGGAGTGGGGTGGATTGTATACCATGCATCCTCTTCTCAAATGTTCCAAAAAACAAACCACCAAATATCATTTATGTAACTAAAATGGTAAATTGTGCCATCTTGTGAATATCCTCTCAGTTTATTTTTCAGAAATGTTTTTTCATAAAATTTTGTATCCAAGTCCATAAAACTCTAAGAAATGGGGAAATTATTTGCTTGATTAAGAGTCAAATTTTTCATCCTATTACAAATTGCTTTAACCAAAGTGCTAACACTTTGACAATAAAATAGTAGATTCTCTACTAGGAAATGCTTTTTCTTAAAATGTTGCTCAGGAAATCACCACGTCATAAAGGTTTATTGTCTATTTTTAAGAATATTGTTGGAAATTTTAGAAATTCTAGTGAGTAGTAGAGCATTCTGGAGCTGGCTTCTTCATTGCATTTGGGAATGATCCTTCCTTTAATGACACTTCTTTGTCCTTGTAGGACCTACAGTTATTAGTAACACCAACAGAGGCAAACTTGACCTCTTTAAAGGATTTACTCTCTTACATACTTCAGTACTCTGGGCAGATGGATCTGGCTCTGATGTTCACATTAAAAGTATATATTTATTTTTATTCCTTCTCCTCACAGAGTGTGCTTTGTCTCTATGGGCCTTTGTGAAATCACAGGATGCAAAGAGACCAACTAATGACTTGTAATACTCCCCATTGCGTAATTGAGTTCACTGAAATGGCATTCTACCGAAATCCTGCAGATGGCTGGCCACATGCTATCTAAAATGTTACTTATTCTTAAGAGCTAGTCCCAATGATAATACTTTCCCAAATAATTAAAAAAACATTCACTGTTTCCATCAAAGTACATGCTCATCACTATGATGTGTTAGGTTTTATGATACAGATTTAACATCGTCATTCTTTTCATTTTCCACTTGTCAAAAACTAAAATATGTATAAGCACATCAGTATGTGTTATTAGTAGTGACAGAGTGATAATAGCTGACAGCAAATTGTGTGTTGGTTAATCATTTCCAATATTCAGAAATTACAGTGGTTCAAAAATGTGATGTCAAATAATAAAAATATCCAAAATATTTAAGCAATACCTTATATGTCGAAGCTTTATGAAAGCAGGAACAATGTCTTATCTAAACTTTTATCTTTACTGGTGGGAAGGAGAGCCTTTTATCCATACTTTGTCTTTAATTGCTTATTATTAGCTAATTTCATAGTATTATGGGTAGATAAAAGTTTATAGGTGTGTAAGGTTGCTTAGGTAATCAGATGCTATCACCATTAGTTGTAGGTAATAAATGTTTTTCTTTTCTTTTCTTTTTAGCTTTGGTTTTTAATCTTACAATGGTTTTACATCAACATTATTTCTAAATATAACCCTGTCAACCTCTCTACCCAGTGAATCCTCACAAAAAATGAAAATAGAGAAGTAAAAGGGGGACAGAGACTTGGTAACATTAACAAATATATCAACACTGTGTAATCAAAGTCTGAGAACTGACTAGACTCTTGAGTTTTGTAGATATGAGGGGGAAGCATTCCCTCCCTCTCAGCCCAGATACTAATTTGCAATGGGGGTTATCTTTGAACTGGAAAGGAAACTCATATCATTATGAATTCAGGAATTCATAAAGGAATACATGCAGCCTACAATATACAAATTAATAAGAAAAAGATGGACTCCATGAACTCATCAGTAGCTACTACTGAGATAGGAATAACTGCAACTTAAGAAGTTGAAATGGAAAGAATCAGTGGCACAGGGTAACAAGGAAAGCTAATGAGGCAAACGGAGAAAATAATAGGACGGTTGAGTTGTAGAGAAGAGAGAGACTGAGGACAGCCATCAAACCCTCTTGACATATTAGAGTGGAAAACTCAGACTGCAGTTTCTAGTTGTAGTCATGTCATCCAGTAATGAGGGAAGTTCCAAATGAGTTTGCTCTTTCCCAGCTTTCCCTCTTTAGTAACAGGAGTCTGAAAACTGAGTATTTTAACTAAATGTTTTTTATATCTTTATTTTGCCTCTAAGATAAATAGCCCTGGGGAAAAATTGAAGTTAAGGAAGAAAACCAAATTCCTATCTCAATGTCAGGAATTTTTTAACTCATGACTCTGAGCTATTAAAATTGTATTAAGAACTTTTGCTGTAATTAAGACAACCCCAGCAAAACATGAACTAGAGAGAGAGGCTATAAGGACCAGAGAACCATCATGTTATATCAGGGGGAGAAGTAAACCAATTTTGTAACAGGATGTGGCTGATTTAAATCTTCAGGGGGTAGGGAAATGAGGGTGATGAGGAGAGGAAAGATAATACTGTAAGCCGCAGGAGTTAGGGAGGGTCTGGGGAGAATCCAACTCTACTTCTATCCATCTAGGAGGAAGAAAGGGAAAGGATCTGAGCACCAGCTGCCCAACTATGTATTCCATCATGACTTCCTGGTGCTACATATCTAAAAGTGTATACAATTTTCTTCAGCTATAGACCCTTGCCTCTACAAGGATGAGAGATAGATGCATTTTCTCAACTATTCTCAAGGAGTAGGGCTAATCATTATAATTCCAGAGCATGCAATTTATTTCCTTTATTGCTGTTCATTCCATTTTCATTGTTGTGGGCGTGTACACTGTTTAAACAGTTCTTCTTTTATTCTGATTCATATATAGGTCTTCTCATGCTTCTGTGAAGTCTTCATACGTTTTGCTACTTAAGAAATAATCATATTCAATCATATCCATTTGCCACAACTTGTTTGGACATCACCTAAGGGATAAATACCTATTTCGTTTTTTGGTATTTTGGGCGGGGGAGGAAGGGGCTTTTATTTTGTCTTTGATTTCCTTGAGGTATAGGCAAAACAAGTTAAGCAGAATTTCTTTAAAATTTACTGTATGTTAGATACTTTGTTAAGTGCTGGGGCTACAAATACAAGAAAACAAGACAGTCTCATCCTCAAGGAACATAATATTGTAATGAGGGAAGACAACACATAGAAAGGAGTAGCAGAACAGGAGGGGAGATAAAAATAGAAGACCTGAGTGAGGCATGGCGGCAATGCCCTTAGGTGCAGAAGAAATGTCAGAAGAGGAATGAACTATGGCTGACCTGGACCTATCCCCCAAATGAAAGTCCCAAAATGAACTCGCCAATGCGATAAAGAGACTGAAATTAATAGTGGAGGAAAATTGCACTAATGAGAAGACCCCAGGCACAGAGGAACATTCCAATCAAGAGGAACATTCCAATCAAGAAAAGCTTTGGTTTTCCTTGTACATGTTACATGTCCATGTTTTTTGGTGTCCCATTACTTCTTATAATTTCAGTCTATTTTTTTCTCTCTCAGTGACATAAAATCTGCTACTTTGATGTCCATGGCTTGTAATTCATATAATATACATCAATTTTTTAAAGAAAATCTCAGTTTCTACACCAAAAGTAAGCTAAAAGGGGAAAATTGAATCTTTTAAAGACATTTTCTACTTAAACTGGTTAATAATAAGACAGAAGTTCTCTTTTCAGATGCATGACCTATTTCTTTTTTTTTCCTTATTGTGTCTCAAGAGCTCATAGAAGTCTTCAAAGTCTTCACTTTTATAGCTGGTGCACATCTGTCCAAGATCCATCTTGTCTCCTTTCATAGTTCGTTGATATAATGGGAAAGCCATTGTTTTTACAAACAGTTCCATGACATTATGTTTCAAGGAAAGTCAGTATCTTACTTTTATTGTAGGGATGTTTTACTTATTAAGAAATTCAAAGTCATATTTGTGAGAGAGATTGGGAACACAGCTTTTTGAGCTGAAGAACACGTGTCTAAGTTCAAGAAACCAATATGAACCTGAATGTAAAATCTGGAACTTAGGCAATAGAAAAGAGGTAAGTTTTAACTTTGGACTTTTAGAAGAGGACTATAATTGAGTCATATAATTCTGATTATATGACTAGATAGGTCACAAACTTAGTGGACTCAATGACATAGAAGCAGGGATAAGGAGAAAAACTGGATCCGGCACCCAGTACCCCACTATCACTGCTATAGAAGAGTTGGCAGTGGATATGTAAGTCCAAGTAAAGTCCAAGATGACTCATAGAAATCTTTTCTCTTCCTCTGCCTTATAGCCCAAATTCCTTTAATTAAAATGAAAGCAATATTGCTCCTGAATTCACTTTTGGGGTTTATGTAAGAAGATTGGGAAAGGCTAGAGCATCCCTCTTACAAACATCTGTTCCTTGATGCTTTCCACTAAAAGAACTTACACATTAGAGATGGGGTGGCCTCCTACTGTTTATGCTCCATTTGCAGATGGCAGAGGGAAGTTGATCAGTAGTGTGCATTCTGTGTATATCACTGAGATGAGTTATTTCAGCTGAGAAAGCAGTAGCTAAAAAAGTCAGTGAATTTTTGTGCCAAAAATAAGCATTTGTCACTTAAAATTTTCAGTGACAAGCCCAAACCTTGCCATCCATCTCAGGGTAAGCACATCATATTGTTAGGTTATAGATATGCAATCTAATTATGCAGTGTTCCCAATGGTAAGACATCTGACTTGCAAACTTTTCTTCTCACCAGAACTTCATTCTGACTTTTATTTATATAGACCCATAAAGTCAGTTTTTTAAATTAAAGCAAATCATATTATTTCACAATGGCTGCATCAAAAAAGTGGCAGGATAATATTATGAAATGAATGTTGGAGTTGATGTCCAAGGCCCTGAGTTCAAAGCTCATCTCCAGTATTTACTGTCATTGTGACACTTGGAAATCCAATTAACCTCTCTGGTCCCATGAGGACAAAATATGAAGAAAAAAACCTATTACCTATGTATCAAGTTCTGTCATATATTTCAAAGACCTTAATGACAAGGGACAAAAAAGAACACTGTTGAATTTGGAATCTGATGTCCTGAATTTGCCATCCATCTGTACTATTTACTGTTTTGTGAGCTTGGTCACACATACTTTTGTTCTCTTTTATTCATTTGTATTTAAATTAGATAATGTCTGTAGTAACTTTTGCTCCTTGGATCTCAGTTTCTTTATCTGTACTTAGACTATATAATTTCTGAAGGAGCTGATAATCCAGCCCTAACTCCTATGAGAGTATTTCAGGAGATTGACTGATTGATTTTATTTTGGCAGTTCATAGCTAAGGAAAATGAAGACAAGGAAACTTGGGTTTGTAAACATGATGTTTCTCAGCATTCTCCAGACCTTCAAGGACACTGATCACAACATTTCAGAAGAATTTCGTTAGTAGGAGGCAGACAATAAATCTGATACCAATAGCAACTTCTGGGTCCTGAGATTTTTATCTTCATCAGCATAGTAAGTTTATGAGTCAATCACATTTCACTCACTCCAAGTTGGAAAAAAAAAAACAACAACCTGAAAACTGATCTACTTACCTCCTGACCCTCTACTTCTCTGTTGCTCAGAATTTTTTAATGGAAACTAAATGAGGATTATATTCTGGGATATATAGGGTAGGTCCTCTAATAATAGGAAATTATGTTCTCTATTACCAGTTTAATTAAATGTTTCCAAGCAATTATTTCAATTAATTCCTAGGTAATTAATTTAATTAAAATTGATGTAGCCCTTGAAGAGGCAGAAGGAGTAGCTCAGTAGATGGAGTCAGAATAGAGAGGTTTCATCGGTAGACCTTCAAATATACCCCTAGACAGAGCAGAAGCTTTCAGGAAACACCCAGGAGATAAAGATAGTCAAAGAATTGAAAGTTTCCACAGAGAGAAAGAGATGACTTTGGTGTCATTCAATGCTTTTTCTGTGGTGACTAGTAATTGAAAATGTATTGAAGATTTTGAAAAAAAAAGTGATGATTTTCCATCATCACTTCTTGCTATACAGGTTCTCTTACTTTTATTTGAGCTATTGGGGTAATGTCCTGAATGAAGTAGGGAGGCAATAAGATTTTCTCCTGGTAACAAAGACCTTTGATCTTAAACTTTATCCTGGTGGGCTGGAGGAGAAAGGAACAAAGAAAAGACCTTCATCTGTATTTTTGTTACATGGATATGTTGGCTCAGAATTCCTTATTCTGATGAAAAAAGTTGCTAATCTGCTCTTAAAAGGAAGGATGTGAGATGGCTGACATTTGACACTTAAGTAATTAATCATGTAAGTGTGAAGTAGAAAATAATTTCTTGAAATAGTCACAAAACTAAAAAAAAAGGTATTATATACTCATCAGAGAGTAGAGAAGCTTTTGTTAGCTTGCTGTTATCTCCGTGCCATGATGATAAAGATTCAAGATATCAAGGGAATGTTTCACATAAAAATGATCAAAATAAAAGACAAAAATGGTAGGGACTTAATAGAAAAAGAGACTAGAAAGAAGTCACAAAAAACTACAAAAGAAATATAAAGAAAAGATCTTAACATTGCCAATACCCATGATGATATGATTACTGATCTAGAGTCAGACATCTTGGAGAATGAAGTCAAGTGGGTCTTAGGAACCATTGCTAACAATAAGGCTAGTGAAGATGATGGAATTCCAGCTGAACTATTAAAATCCTAAAACAGAAGGCTGTTAAAGTGCTGTATGCCATATACCATCAAATTTTGAAAACTCAATAGGAGCCTCTGGATTAGAAAAGATCAGTTTATGCCTTAATCCTAAAGAAGGTCAATGCCAAAGATTGTTCAAATTACTGAACAATTGCACTCATTTCACATGACAGAAAGGTTACACTTAGAATTCTGCAAGATAAGCTTCAGCAATATGTGAACCAAGAATTACCAGAAGACTGGACTGGCTTTCAAAGAGACAGAAGAAGTAGAGACCAAATTGCCAACATTCACTAGATTATAGAGAAAGCAAGTAAGTTATAGATATAAGCAAATAAAAAAAAAACCATCTACTTCTTCATTGACTACATTAAAGCCTTTGACTGTGTGGATCACAATAAAGTGTCACAAGTCCTCAAAATGATAGGAGGATCTGATGACTTTGTTTCCTGAGGAATATATATGTAAGTCAAGAAACGACTGTTAGAACCAAACATGAAACAATGATTGGTTTAACTTTAGAAAAACAAAACAACAAGGCTGTATATTGTTGTCATTTTATTTATTCAGCTTATATGCAGAATACAAAATATGAAATGCCAGGTTGAATGAATCAAAAGTCAGAATTAAGGTTGCCAGGAGAAAGATCAACAATTCCAGATCTGTAGATGGTATCACTTTGATGGAAGAACATGAAGTGGAATTAAGGAGACTGATGATAAGAGTAAAGAAGAAAAACAATGTGAGAGCTGGCTTGAAGTTTAACATAAAAAAATTATAAAAAATGAGATGTTGGTGTAAAAGCAAGCACTCTGACATACATAGGAGGGCCTGCTCTCATAGGTTCTTAGATCTGCGTTTCCAAAAGGAAAACAACTTTGCGGGGAGGTCAGTAATCACTTTAATCAAGCACAGATATCATTCACTTAGTTCAGGGGAAAATGTCAGCACCCTCAACTTCAGAGAAAATGCAGAGAAATAAAGATCAACAGACAGAGCTTCCAGCTACCTGATAGAAGCAATACATACATCACAGATCAACAGAGAGATAACTGTATGACCACACATACATAGTTACCAGAGAGAAAAGTGGCAACATCTGGCTTTTCAAAAAGCATGCAGGCTGTGCTCCTTTGAGAGTCTCCTCTGGCCAAACATATACTTCCAATCACTAAGTCCCAAAGTAAAACTTCACCTCAGAGTATTTAGACATTTTTTAGAGCCAGAAGGCATCACAACCCCTGAGAACCAGTGCTTCATTAGACATAAACAAAAAGTGTGGGCCTTCCTTAATCAAGCTTTTCTTAATGAGCAGGCCCTTAATAGGTGGGAAAGATCTTTAAACTCTCATGGTTACCATTACATTTAGCAACTGTTCCCATCACTTCCTGGTAAATAGAGGTACAAAGAATGGAAGTAATGTCCAATTTTCTATGTTTTTATATATGCAGTCTCCACAGACAGTGACTGCAGCCATGAAATTAAAAGATGCTTGCACCTTGGAAGAGAAACCTACGGCAAGTTTGGGCAGCATACTGATAAGCAGAGACAGTACCTTTCCAAGAAAGGTACATATAGTCAAAACTATGTTGTTTTTTTTTTTCCGGTAGCCATATATGACTGTGAAAGATGGATTATGAGGAAATCTGAGAGTCACACAATGGACACTCGCAAATAGTGCTTGAGAAAACTTCTGCGATCCTCATGGATATCAAAGAGATAAAATAAGTCAATACTTAAAGAAATCAATCCAGACTACTCACCGAAAGGACAAATACTGAAGCTGAAGGGTAAATACTTTGGCCAAATAAAGAGAGAATGAAACTCATTGGAAAAAATCCTGAACTTGAGAAAGATTAAAGGCAAAAAGAAAAAGAAATGGCAGAGGATGAGATGGATGGATAGTGTCATGGAAACAATAAGCTTAAACTTGGATAGATTTTGAGAGACAGTGGAGGATAGAAGCCTAACATGCTATGGCCTGTGGGTTCATGAAGAGTTGGACATGACTTCACGACTGCACAGCAACAAAATTTTTCTGTTGAATTTTCAATGGATTAGTGATCCCATTTAGAACCCCACGTACTAAAAATTTCAAGAACATTTGGATTTTATCCTTAATGATGTCTTTTTCCAGTGCAGTTCTTGACAGCAATATAGTGTTATATTGGACACTATCCAGTACAGTGGATAGAGTGCTGGGTCCTGTACAATATCAACAATCCACTTATGTCTTCAGAAATTATAAATATTGACATTTTTATAATATATAAAATAAGAATATAAAACAACCCTTATGTTTAATTTCACAAAGAGAATATTTGCAATAAGACAAGATGGTAATAGTAAATATTGGAGGGTTTGGGCAAAGACATCCACCTCAATACACTGTTGGTGGGACTGGGAATAACTAAAAATATGAAAAATCATTAATAATTATTCTTTTAGGAACTGGTATGTCCATACTCTTTTATCTACAGATCACACTACTAGGCATATACCAAAAGGTCAGAGATAATATTTAAGATGTGATATACATACAAATATTTATATCAGTATTTTTAATAGTGAAGAACTAGGACGGGGGAGGATGCCCATCAATTTGTGAATGGCTAACCAAAATAAAGAAAATGAATGTAATAGACTAGTTCCAAAAATAAGAAATTATGACTATAAAGAATACAAAAGGAAGAGACATATAAACTAATAAAAAAATAGAACCAGGAAAATGGCATAAACATTGAGTCTAGAAATGTAAGTGGAGAAAATAACAGAAAAGTCTGTACCTGAATGACCTTTTAACATTTAAGTATTTATTCACTCTGTGGTCTATGCTATGCACTGGGGATAAGAAAATGAAAGAGAACAAATTTCTATCTTCCAGAAGTTTATATCCTTTTTAAAAAATATATTGCTCCTTATGCATTTTGTTTTACATCACCTTATTTTCTTTTCTCATATCTCTTCTTTGAGGCCAACTTTGGTCTTTGAAATTTTGCTCCATTCATTTCCAGCTGCTTTGTGTCTTTTTTTTTGCCCACTTACACAGCTGTACTTTTTGTACATATTCTTTTGTGGATCTGATTATTTCACTTGACACCAATTTATGTGTTTCTTTGCTTCTCTATACTCATAATATTTGTCTTTTTATTTACACAATCGTGAAATATTTCATGGCATTCATGTTCCATTTTTTGCCATTCCTCAGTCAATAAAGGACCATTACTTCTCAGAGTTGTGTTAATAAAATATTTGTAAAACAACTTGAAAATGTTAAAATTATGCACATATTAATACTAAAACATCATTAATAATAACAATAATTATAAATTGCTTCTATTTTTTTTTGCTACCCCCTCTATTTTTTATTCATAGGTACTTCTTTTGCCCTCTAGGGCCAAAAAGAGCAAAGTTAATTTCTCTTTCATTTGACCAACCTGCAAATGGTTGGTGACATGGTATTTATGAAGATAATTATTCTTTTTGTTAGAAAAAAGACTAAGAAAGATTGGTAAACTCTACCACAGAATCTGGTACTGAAAGGCACAGAAAGAAATTAAATAGAGTAAGTTATTCTCGATAGCAATATAGGGACTTTTAGAGGACAGTTTATTTTCCTTTTACAGGAAAAATACAGAGTTTCATAATTGCAGAGGCCTCTATTTAATCTGTACAACCTTTAAGTTGCCACATAAAGCAAAGAACTGGTCAAAGTTCATGATATTAGGCCATTTTCAACCCACACTCTATATTTTCATATTCTAGACAGCTTGACAAGACTAAAGTGAATCCTTTTCCTTTTCATAATAAAGATAACCACTAAAATTATTTGATAGATTTCACTGCAATAGAGAATACAGATTAATTCAGTCATAATTATCAAGTCTTTAATAGCTAGTAATGGCCTGCAATCTTCACTTCTCAGCTGTCACACTCATTTTAAAGGCTGTATAGTCCAGGCACTGCATTTGCTAATTTTGTTTGTTGGTTCAATTAGCCCCAGAGCAGAGAGTCTTTCCATGATACTTTGATGATCCCCCAAAGTTACCTTCAGATAGATATAGATATGCACATACGCACATGCACACAGATGCACACAACCACGAATATACATATATACTTATACACATACTACATATGTGTGTGCACATGCTGTTGCTACTGTTGTCCTTTGTTCTCAAAGAGGACCAGAATGACATCACCATGATAAAGTGAAGTTTCAGTGTGTCCGACTGTGGCTGATCAGACGAACAGGAGCTCGGAATGCTCTACCACAGGTTGGGCACAGATAATCCGTGTGAACATCTGGGGTGGATACTCCAAATTTGTGCATCCTATGTTTTCTTTGTGCTGTTTCAATTCTGCTTTGCTCATAGAGTACCACACCCTTACTGATGTGGGCACACCATGCTGAGCGGTCCTGTGGCAGTGTCACCCACCTTACACAGTCAAGTCCAAAGTTCTTGAGAGTGTTCTTGAGAGTATCCTTGCGAGTGTCCTTGCATTTCTTCTTCTGATTGCCTGATCCATTCGAGTTCTCCATAAAATGGTCATTTTGGCAAGCATACATTTTACATTCAAATAAAATGGCCACACCCCATCAGAGCTGCGTTCTCTGAAGCATAGTATGAATGTCTGGCAGTTCGATTCAAGCAAGGACCTCAGTGTCTGGTACTTTATTCTGCCAAGTGATCTTCAGATTCTTCCTAAGACAGTTCAAATGGAAGTGATTCAGTTTCCTGGCATGGAGCTGGGAGACTGCTCATGTTTCACAGGCATACAATGAGGTCAGCACAATGACTCTGTAGACCTTCAGTTTCGTAGTCGGTCTAATACATCTTCTCTCCCAGACTTTTCTTCAGAGCCTCCCAAGCATTGAGCCAGCTCTGGCAATGCTTGTGTCAATCTCATTGTCAATGTGAACATATCTGGAAAGTACATACAAATATAGACAAGTAAATCTATATATACATGTATATATCTCTGTATGTGTGGGGAGAGAGAGAGAGAGAGAGAGAGAGAGAGAGAGAGAGAGAGAGAGAGAGAGAGAGAGAGAGAGAGAGAGAGAGAGAAATCACTTACCATGTGGTGTTAGCACTGGGCTAAGAGCTTTGCAAATATTATTTCTTTTGATCTTTAAAAAATAAAAAAAAATCTCCAGTAAAGAGATGCTATTATTATCTCCATGTAATAGTTGTGGAAACTGAAACAGAGGTTAAATGACTTACCTAAGGTCACACAGTGATTAACAGAATCCCTATTTATGGAAATGTTCTCTCCATTCTAATTCAATCAAAACATTCAGTAGCATAGAGCCTCTTCAGTGAATTTGACGATAATGAAGGAACATTGGTTAATTAATATTTTTTTTGGTTATTTTTGTTTTTGATCAGATCTGAGGTTTCAGTTGCACCTGGATCTTGTAATGTGAAAGTCCTTCATCTCAAGTGAATCAGGAACATGACTAAATTTTAAGTCTTTGAGAGTTGCGTGGGGCAAAGGGAGGTTAAGTAACTTGCCAAAGTTCACAGAGCTAGTATATTAAAGAAAAAAAAATTGAAAACAAATCTTTCATTCCAAGGCTGGCCCTCTAGCCATTTTATCACACATAATGCTTAGAAGACAAAATTGAGTGTAAATACACATAGAAAAGTCACAACAATATAAAAAATAATTGTGCTTCAAGACTTACTAAGAAGCTTAAAGATGTAATTTTATAGACACACTGTCCCAACTGTCTATTCAACATTTCAAACTAAATGTCCATAGACATCTCTGTCTCACTCTTCCTCAAACATTTCTAATTATCCTCTACCCTCAATCCACTGTACTGAACTTTCTTCACCTTCAGATCACTTCCAATTTTCCCACTTTTACCTGCTTGCTTTCATCCATAGACTATTAAGGAAATATTGAATGAGTTGCCAAATCTTATCATTTCTACCTCCATAATATCATTGACATCCACCCTCTTTTCTCTACTCATCCCTGTTCAGACCCTCATCATCTCTTCACTTAATTATTGCAATTGCTAGATGGCACAATAGATAGATATATAACATAAAATCAGGAAGACAGTTCAAATTTGTCTGCAGATACTTACTAGTTGTGTAACCCTGGGTAAGTCATTTAACCTCTGCCTGCCTCAGTTTCCTCAGCTGACAGTAATAGCACCTACCTCCCATGGTTGATTTAAGGCTCAGAGGAGATATTTGTGCAGTGCTCTGTACAGTGCCTGGAGCATATGGGGCCCTAAGGAAATGCTTATTTCTTTCTCTCCTCCTTAAACTGTCTGATATTTATCCCTAGTATAATTCATCTTCCATAGATGCTAGAATAGTTTTCCTAAAGTGCAGGTCTGTCTGTGTCCCTTCCCTACTACATCAGCTTATTTCATATTATTATGTGTTGCTATACCATCTGCACTCTGACCACCCTTTGATTCCTCCTTTCACTAGAACTTAGACTCATCTCGCGTGACTCTCAGCTCTGATCTTTTATCCTATCTAGTCTAGAACTAGGGGTCCACAGCACTTGCTTGCTATTTCCTGACCATTCTACCATCTTGCCACCTTCTCTTTTTCCTTATATATAGTTTTCCTATTAGCTTGCCCACATATGCTTCATCAGGAGGATAGCTTATCTTGTTTGCTTGTATTTATATCCTGGACACTTAGCCCAATCCCTGGAATACTATAAGCATCTTACAAGTGCTTCATTCATTCTTTCATTTATTCATTCCTCCAAATACATGTTCGTCACCCCTCTGCTCAAAGACCTCCAAATGAGAGGGAACTCCCTATTTGCCCAGCAACTATACTTTGTATAGGACCAATGGTTATATTTTTTTTCTAATCCCAATTGCAAGTTTACACTTCTTTATTTGCAATTTCCATACATTTGCCCTATCCTATAGAGACATAAACGAAGTTCAATTACTCAGTCACTTTATGTTCTGTGCTACTGATAGATCAGACTTCCACCAATCCATACACCACATGAATCCAAATAGGAAATTATGTTATTTCTAAATAACCAGATGCCTGAATCCACAGTAAGCAATTCCTGATGAATGGGAATGACTGCACTGAAATTTCTGGAGACGGAAACATTTAGTAGATTTTTACTGATGCTAGGGACCCAAAAGGGAGCTAGAGTAATAGCGATACAAATGGAAGCAATTTTTTTTTTGCTTTTAAAAAAAGATATTTAAAAATCTGTCTTGAATTTACATATATATGTATTCATTTTCCAACCATTAAGAGTGTATCCTGAACTATAAATAAAGTATTTACTTTTTAAAATAGACATAAATTAATTACTGAATACCTACCACAGTAGGACTTAGTGATACTTCACTGAAATCATTAATGTAGATATCACTATATCATTTTATTTCAATTATGAAAGTTCTTTTTTTGTTTTTATTTAAAGAAACTAGCAATAAGAGATAACATTCTGTACATAAGTCATGGAATTTTTCACTTAAGAATGACATATTGTTATTGTCATTTATGCATAGAACATATTTACATGATTATATATTTTTGTTGAGAACTGTTTTTAATAGTATAGTATGTTGTCTTGTTTACATGATCTGTAATGAAAGATTACTATTAGAATTTTTTTTATCTTCTGGGACAACTGTTGACTATTTGATTTTAATGAAAATGGATCAAAATTATACTTATCTAGTTAATATCACACATGAGAGTAAACAATGCAAAATCAATTGCTTTTCTTAATTAAAAATAAAAATAAATAATATTTTTCCATGAACAAATCAGAAAGTATAATTTTTGAATCAGTGCAGAACTATACCATGTGTTAAAGCAAAACAAAATTTTTGTTGGAAAACGCTGAGTATTGCAGTTAGAGAAATGGATAAATATGCTGGGATTGAAGTTGGTATTTAGATTTATATACAATAATTTCCTTGGGAAAAGTCTGGTTTGTAGAGAAGCTACCACCCCCAACAGATTCAATAAGTTTTTGGATTAATTTGTCTTGACTATTTCTTGTCACTATAAGATTATCTTTATAGAAGGAGAAAAGAATATTTTATCACTGGGAAACATTGGTCAACTTTCTCTCTCTCTTTTTTTTTTTCAAAGAAAGAGTCAGTATTTGTTTTTTAACCTTTTCAACAAAAAATAAAATGAAATGAGACAGTTTGTACTTCACGGTGGATTACTTTAGTTATCGGTACACTTGAGACTGAAATAGCTGTACCTACTTCCATTGAAAGCATTTTTTAATGCAGTGACTTCTTTCTATGAAGTTCTAACATATTATAAATAATTTATTTCAAGACCATTTCACTTCAACAACCATTATTACCATACCCATTTTACAGATGGAAAACTGTGCTTTAAGTACAATGCTTATAATACAATATCATATTGAAAGCATTTGATAAATTTAGACAGGAATTTCTGGCACATTTTGATGGTAAGATAAAAACATACATTTAATTACTTGTGTTCAAGGAATAGTATGAATTTTTGAAAAAAAAATCTGCACTCCCTTTGAACTATTAGAGATGGAAAAACATGCGTGTATGTATACACATATTATATGTGCAAACATGCATATATGTGTGTATCTACATACACTATATATTTACATATGTATATATGTGTGTGTGTGTATATATATGTATATACACTTTTAAATTTTATTTTAAATTTTGAGGAATTTTTTTTTAAAGGTAAGGTATCATTTTTACTTGATTTTCCTCTAAAGAGATGATGAAACGAAAAAGGCCAGAAATAAGTCTAGGACAAGGCAGAGGATAGGTTAAAATTTTTATCAGCACTTTCAAGGTTGGCAGACTTTGAGGTAGGTAGTTGCCTAAGGGTGTAATGGATGCTCCCAATTTCCTTCTTTATTTGGCAATATCATTATTCATCAATGATTTATCACAGCTTTCTTCTATGTCCTCAACTTGTCCTCTGCTTGGTAATACCGTGGTTGATAATAAACATCTTCTTATTTGAAGGAGGCCATGGTTAGAATAACCTCCATTTTATTTCTGGAAGTATAGGAATGTTCTGCAATAAGTATCTAGATTCATAGGTTCCCAAAATGGGTGATACCTGGAGAAATGCTGGAATGATTTGTGGGGGGGCAGTGGTAGTAGTCTTGGCTGAAATTTGGGAGGCAACGAATAAAAATAATGAGGTACTGGAACTATAAAGAAGAGAAGAAAATTTTGAAAAAAAGTTTGTACATACTGTTGTATATCAGATTTAAAGTCATCATGATTATGTTATTTTCCAAATACACAGAAAAAAATGCAAGTTAAAACCAATCAGTGGTCAAGTCCACCAACAGGTCTTAACAAGCAGGTATTGGTAGGTAAGTTTGTCATGTACTGAAGTCCAGAGTGTATGGACAGGAATATGTATGCGTAATGACTTGTTTACAATAAAATACTATATAGTTACATGACACAATATCACATCATCAAAATTTCAATGCAGGAAAACATCTCCCCCCACAAATTTACAATAGATTTTTAAATTTAAGAAGCATCTTTTAAGAATATATATTTCTGAAATTGTGCAATTTTTTTTTAAAAAAATAAATGTTTAAAGAAAGTAGATTTCCACAGAGACAGTGAGTAATTGCTTTTGAAAATGAGCGGTAGGCCAAATAAGTCTGGGAACTTCTGCTCCTAGAGAAATTGAAGGAACAACTTTTAATCACACTAAAATAGAAGTTAGGTTAGTGATCAATATTCTGAAATTTGTGGTTCTCATTACAGCCATTCTATCTCTGCCCTGAACTATCAAGATCTTTGAGCCAGGAGGTGCTTTTCATTCTTGTCAAGATACATTGGAAAAAATGAATGTAATTCATAACTCTGCAAATGGAAGGGGGAGATATAATTCTACTGGGGACACATGAGTTGAGCTTGGATGGGGGGAGGGGAGGGGAAGGGGGAGAGAGAAAGAGAGAGAGAGAGAGAGATCAAGGTGATGGGGGGAGGGGAGGGGAAGGGGGAGAGAGAAAGAGAGAGAGAGAGAGAGAGAGAGAGAGAGAGAGAGAGAGAGAGAGAGAGAGAGAGAGAGAGAGAGAGATCAAGGTATTAGGCATTAGGTCCCTTCAGGTATCTTAAAACAAACACCTCAGATTAAAACTACCAATTATATCTCTTCAAAGGCAGATAGAAGTTTCAAATGAGATGTGAAGGCTTGTATTATATACTTAGTTTATGTCAAGAAAAGGAGAATTGAAGAAGATAGAAATTAGCTGGAAATACATACCATTTAAATGAAGGTAGAAAGTCAAAGCTTTTCCCAGATGTTGGATTTTATTTTCTTGCTGGGGGCTATGCGTTATTCTGTTTCCATTAATATTTTTAGAACAATTTACATAAAATATCAGAAAAATGGAAGACACGGACCTGAGGGTCTTTATATTGCCCCTAGAGGAAGAGTTATCTTATTGCCATGAGAGATTAAATCTCCAGCTATGAGAAGGCCTAGAGGAAAAGCACTGTCCAAGAAACATCACACACTAAACCACATCCAAGGTGAAAGAATACCGAATGTATCGTTACTCCATATGGAACAAGATATGTCCCGAGGCTTAAGATTTCTTCCTCAACTTTGTAAAGCAGGCCTCCATATTAGAGACAGGCAAGGTTTGGGAATAATTCATCTCTGCCCCTTCCCAAAAAGGAGAAAGAAAAAGAATCTTGAGTATCAACTGACCAACTCTCCCATCTACACCAATACCTGCCAGTGTTACAATAGCCATAGATCGGGACCATTTTGTTCATTGAGAAAGTTTCTGAAAAATAATGTAGATTATATTTGGTAGATAATAATTTGGGATTTTGACCCTTGAAATTGTTTCCTATTTATCTCTTTTATGTCTGTCCTTATGAAATAGGAGACTGGTAACTCCATGATCACTTCTTTTCTTCTTTCAAAAGGGACACATTTACAGTGAAAACAGGCTGCTTCATAGTCATATCCCATACTTAGAAAAAAAAAAAGAAAGATGTCTTTTTCTCAACTTGTTTTAGAAGCCTAGCTTGGCTCCTGTAATCACAAATATTTTAATTTCATATTCTTATTATTGCTTTATTTGTATTTTTGTAATCTGTTTAATAGAGGTTTTTTTTGGTTCCACTTTTCTCTGCATCAGTTCATATAAATTTCGATATACTTTTATTTTTTGTGATCATATCTCATGATTTGACTTGAAATTCTGGGATTGTTATTAATGGTTATATTTTATTCGACATATAGAGGAAGAATGAAAGAAATAAATGAAGAAAGAAAAAAGGAAAAAGGAAAGAGAGGGAATGAAAGAGAAAGAGAAAGAAAGCAAAAGGAAGGAAGGAAGAAAGAGAGGTAGGGAGAGAGGATGAAAGGAAGGGAGGAAGTGAGAAAGGAAAAGAAACTCCTAGTAGAGTTGCATTCTATTGAACTAACAATTTCCCTGATATTCTGCATTCTTGGGATTTCAAATTATATCAGATTATATATATTCATCACTGAGCTATGAATTGATGTCTTTTATAGAGTATTTGCTTGTGATACATTATAAACTGTTCTCTGGAGCAAAAACATGTTGTTTTTTATAATATTTACTTTTATAGAACCTTTAAGAGTATGGACAGTAAGCACAAGAGTTGTCAGCTCCTATTTTTTTGAGGTGAGAAGAGCATATCAAGCTCACAGTGAGTCAGAGAAAACCTAAGTTGCTCTAGAAAGCATTAGGAGAAACCTGTCTCTGGGGAACTGGTAATAGACTGAGAGGAAGCATCTGCAATGTATGAGTGGAGAACAGAATAGGAAATCACTTCAAGGATGTCAACCTTGTCAGTGGAGTATCATTACCAGAGGCTAATTTGCCAGCTAAGTAATTGACCTGGATCAGAGAGTTGGCCAATTGCTACCTGAAAGAATCCCTTTCCCAGTAGATAGTAATGTGAAAAGTTTTGAATGGGCATTCTGGGGCTGAGAGGAGAGCAAGTAGGGAATCACCACGGTCCATTCAGTGGGATTCAAATGTCATGCCCTTTCCTAAAAAAGGTAACTTTTGTCATAATCTTCAGCAATAAGAACCACTAAAAATCAGATAGGAAAAGGGCAAATGAAGGGATGAAAAGATACTGAATATCAAATTCATTAGATAAAAAGCTTCTGAATTAACAAATCAAATAAATATTTTCCCCACATCCTATAAATCATATAATCAACAAACACTTACTAAGCACATACTATGTTATCAGTTCTGCACCAGGAGCTCAGCATACCTAAGAAAAAAATTTAATGTCTCTTTTCTGTAAGGAGCTGACAATTTATCAGAGGAAACAACACATTTGTGTACATACATGTATAAACATAGCATATACCCCAGAGATATGACTCTATATCCCAGCAGAATCAAGTGTAAATGCTATTTTTTCAGTGTTTATGTCTGCCTGTCTAGCTCCAATTTTGTCTGTCTGTATCTGTTTCTATCTGCCTCTCTCTTTCTCTGACTGTTTCTGTCTCTGCCTCTGCGTGTTTGCTGTCTCTGTTTCTTCATCTCTTTGTCTCTCTCCATGCTCTCTCTCTCTCCCTCCCTCTCCCTCTCCCTCTTCGTTTCTCTCTCCCTCTCCCAATCTCTCTCTCTCTTTCTCTCTCCTTCCTTACTCCCTTCTCATCCTGTGTGTAAGTTACATGTTGACAGGATCAGAAAAAACTTCACTTCACAGAGACTATAAACCATGTGTAGAGCTAATTTCTCAATGCACTATTTCTCAAGGAAACCTTGTATAGCTCTGACCCTGGAGTCCTCCAAAGCTGTACTTTTAAAACATTTAATGATGGTTGCACATTTAAGCTCCCCATTCACAGCTCTAGTGAGTCTTTTCTAAAGCAGCCATTAAGTTATTTTAGTTTCCCAATAAACCACATCGCTTTAAAAATCTTGGTTCTTATCCTATAAATAGTAAGCCTTTTTTTAAAGGTCTATCCTAGATCAAAGTGCGAAATAATTTTAGTAATTTCACATTCATTCCTTTCTTGCCAAAGAGTGACTGTTTTTAATAGTAGAGTAATTCAATCATTCATTAGAGGTTCAGTTCACCTCCTACAAGAGGCTTTTCTGCATTCTCTTTGCTATTAGTATCCCTTCTCCAATCCCTCTCCCAATGACATTTGATTTATTTTGCATATATTTTGAATATATCTATATTCAAATTGTTTCCTCTCAGAATTCTTGAGACTTCAAACAAAATTCATTTTTGGTCTGTTTTCTATCCCTTGAACCTGCAGAACATATGGTAGATACCAAGTCAGTGTTATTGAAATAGAATTCTATTTTTCCATGGTCATAACATATCTAAAGTATTTATCATTTTTTAAAATTCTGTGTCTTTATTTAAATGTGTCAATAAGACAGTAAATACACAAAAGAGGGAAATCAGGTTGGTAAAATCCTATGAGGCCTTGTCCTAAGAGGATTGATGAGATGAATTTGGGTTGTTTAGTCCAAAGAAAAGAAAACTCAGAAAGACATGATAACTGTTTTTAAGTATTTGAAAAGATAAGACATTTTTATTTGTCCATAGAAGGAGAAGTATTACAAATGGATGAAACCTGTGAATAAGGAATTTTAGGCTTATCTTGGAAAAAACCTAATGATTAGAGATGTCCAATGGCTTAACATGATGTGGGAGGTGCTCATTCACTGGAAGTCTTCAAGCAGAGGATGAGGATGGAAGACCTTTTGTTGTATATGTTAATAGTAGGAAACATTTTCATATGTGGATTAGGTGAAATGGTGTCTAAAGTCCCTTCCAGTTCTCAGCTCATCATTGTGTGATCCTGTAATTCTGGGATTGAATGAATGGATGCATAATTTTTTTACATATGTTATATGAAATATAATGATGATGCAATTAAGAAAGATAATGTCTTATATGCCAGTGGCCTAATTACCTACTTTCTACACCCTGATTTCATTCTATACGATTTTCATTCTCCAAATTTTGTCTGCCATTTGCACCCAAAGAAAATGTTTTCTGTCACAATAAAATGTAAATTCTTGTTAGTCCAAGACTATTCAATTTTTGCTTTTGTATCTCCTGTGCCTAAGGGTATCTCTAATACAGAATGTGCTTAACAAACATCTATTCATTGTAAGGTCAGAACTGTGGTAGGTGCTATTTATAATACTTTGGAATTTCAGGACCTGGTTCCTGCTCTTGTGGAATCCATCATCTTATTGAAGGAACAGGAATTAGATAACATTAATTAATTTGAGAGCACTATGAGACAGCCTACAATCAAATGCTAAATTCTAAGTACAGTGGGAGTGGAACCATTTATTGCCATCCACATACATGTCAGTGCAACTGAATTTTAGAAATTTGGGCAACTACTTGGCATGCAAAATCCCAGTGACAGGAAAATGGTTAAATTGTAAGCTCCTAACAAATTCTGCATTACCCTTTGAAAGAAACATATGAATATTCAAGCTACAAAATGAGAGCCTAACCACTAATAAACTCGTCCATTCTTTTATAATGACTATTTCTCTCTCTCCAACATTTTTATGTACCTATTCACTGGTCATATAAAAAGCTAGGGGAAAAAGAAGTTTGAAAAGCAGCAGCAGTGAGATGGACCAAGTTAACATTCTTCAATTTCATAAAGTATTACCGGAGATTTTCATTTGTAAAACACATCTTGTTTCCCATAAAAAGAAATTTATTCAGGCTGGCGATGTCTATGGTTGAAATTTTAATTCATTAGTTCTCAGAAAATGTATGGGAAGTTGGCTGTCTCAAAGGATGGACTGACTAGCCACTTTGTGTTCATCCTTCACTGCCAAAGAAGACCATGCCATCAGAGAAATAATGATATGATTTGCACTTGACTTTGTTTTGAGTGAGGGAGGGCTGTGCAGGTCACCAGCCTCACTTCTCCTCCAGAGCCATCTGAATCCAGTGGCCGGATATCCATCAGGATGACTGGAGATAACCCAGGATGCACTGGGAGACTTTGGGCCCTTTAGGTCAAGGTCTTTGCAGGTACTCAGTGTGAGGCAATGTCCATTCATTGAATACCCCTGGGAAGGAAGCAGCAACAGTTACTATTGATAATCACTCTAAAGCTAAGAGAGTCCAGAGGAACCCCTAGGTAGGGGCCCCTTGGTGTCCCACTTCAGAGTGCAGTAGGTTTAAGGTTTTGGGATAGGGCAGGACAGGACACAACCCAGGGCAGAATAGGGGGAAGGGAAGGGAAGGGAAGGGAAGGGAAAGGAAGGGAAGGGAAGGGAAGGGAAGGGAAGGGAAGGGAAGGGAAGGGAAGGGAAGGGAAGGGAAGGGAAGGGAAGGGAAGGGAAGGGAAGGGAAGGGAAGGGAAGGAGCCAGGAAAATCCAAATCAACTGGGCATCCTTGGGCCATCCAAATTTACCTTCCTTATTGGAGGGACAGAAGTAAAATACTGCTAAGAGCTATTGCAAAGTCTATCTGATCAGCAGTCCAGTGGCAAATGGGCAGATTGCAATACTTTCATCTTCTAATATTGTGCTCTATTCCTAAGGCAACTTTACTAACTTATCTGAAGATGAATCAATACCATTCTGATTTTAAAGATATTTCAACATGTTACCTCTACAAAATAAAGAAAATGTCAATGTTTTTTTCTCCTTCCTGAAGCTGTCAAATACTAATTCCTAAAGAATATAGCAAAACTTTTGGTGACATATAGGAAATAAATGATACTGACAAGTTGATGGCACATAAGCAAGTTTGATTGCTTGTATGATTTGACCATCTTGAGGAGAAATTGTGCTTGATCTCTGCAAATAATTATCCCAACAATTCCAAATACCTTCAAAAATGGTAGCTATCCAATGACACATCCAAGTTGTCTAGGAAGTGTCTTTGTTTTGCTTCTCTCCATTGGGAATGTTGTAATGAGGCATTGTCCTAAGTTTCCTCGTTGGCAAAGATAATATCACTTATGGTCTCCCCATGTAATCTCATTTATCAGTGTGGATTCAGTCAAAGGCAAAAGGAAAGGGGATGACTAGAAATGAATTATCAATCAATTTGCAGATAAGTAAATTCCCCACTTTTTGTGTATTAATATGTGGATTCTCACGTCTAGGACTTTTGCAGGATCAACTTCCGAGATAATGATTCTAATGGTAAAGCTATTGGTGTAATCTACTATAGAAGAATAACAACTGTACTCCAAACCAATGGATTTCCTAAGGAACACTGAATCTCCCCTTCTGAATTTTCTCTAGATATACCTGAAGGATGAGATCTTCTGTATCTGAAAATATCTAGGGAGAAGGAAATTTGAACTTTCATAGTAATGAAATGTGAGACCAAATTAAATATGCATGCCTGTGTACTAATTATGTGTGGATATGTATGTGTGTGTGTTCCTCCTTCATTACCAAAGAAGACCATGCCATCAGGGAAATAATGACATGACTTGCACTTGACTTTGTTTTGAGTGAGGGAGGGCTGTGCAGGTCACCAGCCTCACTTCTTCTCCAGAGCCATCTGAATCCAGTGACCAGATATTCATCAGGATGACTGGAGATGAGGCATTTGAGGTTAAGTGACTTGCCCAAGGTCACACAGCTAGTGATTGTTGAGTGTCTGAGGTGAGATTTGATCTCAGGTCCTCCTGACTCCTGCATTAGTGCTCCATCTGCTACACAATGTATATAGGTATGTATGTATGCATAATATAACTATTAATTATAACCTTGTCCTGACATGTATCTTTCTACCATTGGAATCTAATTCTACTTGTACTCAGACTTATTTATGCCCCAGAAATGGGCCTGATCCTGAGTCAACGAAATGATAGCAAAGATCCCTGATGCCATCAATTCATCAACTCTGAATCATATTCAGGGTAGCTAGGTGGCACAGTGGATGGAGTGCTGGAGCCAAAAGTCAGGAAGATTTCTCTTCCTGAGTTCAAATTTGGTCTCAGACACGAATTGTGTGACCCTGGGCTTGTAACTACACCCTGTTTACCTCAGTTTCCTCATCTGTGAAGTGAACTAGAGAAAAAATGGCAAACTACTCCAGTACTTTTTCCAAGAAAACATCAAATGGAGTCATGAGGAGTTGAACATTGGCTGAAATAACTGAAGAACATCAAAAAACAAAACGTATTATCAGGTTTTCTATTTGTTCTTCCCTGTCTTTGGAATTGTAGTCCCTAGTCATAAAATTTCCTTGATATATAACTATATGGGTTCATTAAAATTTATTTTATTACTAACTGCTTTCAGATAATGAAATGTGATTTTGTGATATGTGTATGTATATAATATACATACACACTTAAACCTATATATATGCATATATATGTATATATATATATATACATATATGTTTATGTGTAGGCATAAATTTTTAGAGGTATAAACTTCAGGTACTACTACATTCCAATATTTTCCCAACATATAAAAAATACAAAATACTTGCGAAAGTGAATATTACATGCAAAAATAGTCTGCTAGATGGTATGGAGAAATATAAAGATGAAAGCAACATCTGATCATTTTTAAGTCTCTACATTGTATTTGGAGAGACATGAACATCAGACCTAAAGAGATAGCTGAAATTAAAAGGCTATATAATAAATCATACAACAACATGTGCTAGAAATTCAGAATGGAGATTTGGAGATAGCATGAAGCAGAAATATCAGTGGTTTGAGAGAAAAATGATTTGCATGTGTCTCAAAATTATGCAAAATCATTCATTAATTTAATAGATATTTATTGTGTCCACATTGCTATTAGAAATAATTTTATGTTTTAGATATAAAAAATCCAAAGATGTGTGACCTTGGGCTTTTAGAAAGTAGAGGTTTGGGGCAAAATTTTGACCAAGACTCCTTCCAGCTCTAAGTCTATGAGCCAATGATTCTTTAACCATTGGTTAAAATGCTCAGATGAATTAGTATTAATGAGATCCTGGAAGAAGTTTAAGAATAAAAATCGCAGAGAGGTTGAGGAAAAGCATTTGAGCTAAGAGAAAAAAAAAACAAGTATATTATACAACAAAGTATTACTCAGGAATATACAAGGCAGTGCTGTATATTAGTGATTTTATTTTTAAAATAAATTTTAATGAAATATATGGGGTACAGGTCAAGATAATTCTATTACTGGGGGCTACAATTCCAAGGTCAGTGTGGATCAGGTAGAAAATTTGTGTTTTGGTATTGAGTTGTTTAATATCAACATATGATATTGAGTTGATGAATTAATGGCATAGGGGTATTTATGTTTTCATTTTGCAGATGGATGACTTACTCATGGTAGGAAAAATGTGTTGGAACTTGCCATGAATATGTAAGAATAGTTAAGGAACAGACAGAAGTCAAAACTGAATTTATTCAAATGCAGTTCTGTGGCTAGTGAGCAGCAAGGCATGTTGAAAAAGATGCTAGATTTAGGATCATATAACCTGTATTTAAATCTTGATTCTACTTCTTACTATCTTTGTGATATGATTGGTCTCTTACTCTCTCTGGGGCCTAGTTTCCTTATCTGTAAAATGAAGGCTTGGGATTAGATGATCTCTAAAGTTTCTCCTACTTCTAAAACTATGGTATTGTAAAAGAAAAATATTAGTCAACATACAGCCGATAATTTTCAAATTTGTCTATGTACTTGACAAGAAATTTTAAGCTACACATTATCAAAAAGTTACTAAATCATAAAGTTGACAATTATACCCTTCCTATTATTACCTTATTTAATGATGTTGTCTATAAAATTTGTTTTTTTTCACCCCAGATAACACTGGTTATGATTTCATTCATAAAATAATTTTGCAATGTCATCCAATATACCATTTCCTTGACATCCATTTCTGTCCTAGCATTCTATATTGTACTGATGCTCCTTTTTGACAAGAGTTCCCTGGTGTTCATTCTAATCTTTCCCATTCTTGATCTTTGGTGGCTTTTTTGGGTCCTAGGTCACTTTCAATTGATCTGGTTTTTATTTGTTCCCTTTTGGAGAACTGTTACATCTAATCGGAAAGTAAGGAGATAGGAAAATGTCTCCTCTAGACATATTGTCCACATGCTTTATTACTCTCAGGCAAAGTACCTTGGTCTATATAAAATAAATTTTGAGTTTCTTTCTGAACTTATGAATACTTTCTGAATACTCTCAAGTATCCACAGTCAACAAGTATGTTTCCTCTGGATAGATCAGATTTATTTTCTTCCAGAATCCATGACCTATTCAGTAAAATCCATTGCAATACAAAACCACTTTCCTGGACTGGGGTTCTTGCTTAAGTCCAAATATCCAGTGCGTTGGTTAATTAACTTTGAGAGTAGTTCTGCAATTTGCTGAGACAGAACTTTATGTTTACTCTCTAAATGGACTTATTTTCTAGCTTCTTTAAGATACTTTTACTTTATCCAGTATCATTTAACAATTTTCTTTCAATTTGTAAAAGTATTTATTTTTTAAAATTTCATTTTATCCCCAAAATAAGAATTAAAATAAAATTGAACCATAGGCATTATTCATCGATTCTTTCAAAAAGAACTTATGAGTGACCACTTTAAATTGGTCTTTGTGCTTCTCTCTGGGAATGCAAAGAAAAAGATAAAGAAATGAGCCCTGCCAACAGGGAATTTTGTATTTTATTTTTGGAAAATAATACCTCTGTTGATCCATGAATGCAAATTTAATAAAGTCTAACATTGGAGGGAGGTCACTAGTATAAGTGATGCCCATAGCTATTCTCATGTACAGGGAAACATCTAATGTGAACCTTGAATGAAGCTAGGAATTCTAAGAGTTGGAGATAATAAAGGAGTGCATTCCAAATGTTGAGGATAACCTGTGCAAAAACATGGAGATGGAGGATGAGAATTGCAAATGAGACCAGCCACTAGGTTATGTGGCTGAGATATATTGAGCAAGGAGAATCACATGTAATAAGCTTGGAAAGGTGTGTTATAGCCCTATTGTGAAGGGTTTAAATGTTGCAGACTGTATTTTTTAAAATTACTAATATTTCTAGTACAAATAATAAGAGTAACAATTAATACCTATAACCCTTTAATATGTATACAATGACTTACAAAGATGCTTCATTCTATTTGATCATTGCAGGAACTTTTTTGTGGTTTGGCATTATCATTCCCATTTTACAGGTAAGGGAACTGATTCTGAGAGAGGTTAAGTGCGTTGCCCAGGATAATATATCTATTAGGTGTTTTAGCCAGAATTCTAACTCAGGTCCTTCTGAGTTTAAGTTCATAATACTCTAAAAAAATGAGCTCAAGGCAGAGTTCCCAAATCAATTATAGGTGAAATAAATGATAAAATCTATCGTTGGGGGGAAGTACCCATTTTCATCTGTGTTACTTAATCAAACAGAGTTTATTTTCATTCTTTACCTGTTGTCTCATGTTTCAACTTTTTCATAGCCAGTGGAAAGTTTTAAAATGTGACAATGGAAGAATAACTGAATTGAATAAGCCATATGGAATAACAAATTATGTACAGCTAAGACAAAACACTTCCTTTGTCCAAACTTTCACTAAGTATTGTGCGGAGTATGAAAAGAAATAGAGGTGTTTCCTGACTTATTAGAACAATGACAGTCTGTCAATTCAGTGTCTGCTTTAAAAACAGCACCAATATGTTGAGTGTGTGTGTGTGTGTGTGTGTGTGTGTGTGTGTAGGATGGTACACCAGACTGCCTAAGGAAGGGGCAAACTTTTATGGTTAGACAGAGTATAATTCAAGTTATGCCAGTCAGTAGATGGATTTGGGTGTTAACTATATTTCTGTCATCAGATAGGAAGATTCAGTATTTAGTATTAGTGTTTAGAGATTGAATCCTGTTTATATTTTCAAGATGAGGAATGTTAAGAGTAGATAAAGCTTATCTTATAGCCAGGTGGTAAGCAGTGAAGCCTCAATTAAAACACCAGTCTGTCTGAATAGAAATACAGTGCAAAACCATGACCATACTATAATTAATTATTTTGGTGATACATACTGGACCATTATTTGAATGACTTGCAGGGAGGAGTGAGAAGGATATAATCCATAGTGTGTATATATATATCCTATAGTTTAAGAGAAAGAAGGTAAAGATGTGCCTTTTGGATAGGAAGTCCTGAAATTTTAGCTACCCTGACCAATACAAGTTTGTTCCTCACAGCTATTAGGGCAGCATCATTTGGTCCATAATGCATTTGGATGAAATAAAATTAATGAGTAGTGAAAGTTAAAAGAAATGACAGTTTAGAGAAACCAATATAGGAAGGACAATGGGCAAGAATCAGTCCAGAGAAAGGAGAAAGTGAAAATAAACTTACTTGGAATCCCTAGCTAGCACAGAGATTCAAGGTGAGAGAAAGACAAACTTTGATGGAAAGGAGAAAAGGCTAATGTGATAGGTCAAGACAATTTAGGATGGAGTGAGATAAAAGAAAAATCTCTGGGGGTAGTTTTCATATCCTTTCTCCAATAACGTCTTGGATTCCATTATTTCTATTCTGCCTGCTAAGAATCTTAGAAATAAAGCCCTTTTCTCTTTTGCAACATGCTTTGTATTAACCTTTCCTAATTAAAATGTGAACTTTTGTTTCATTTATAAGAGATATTTAAAATGCTATTACCAGAGTGCACAACATTGTCCCTTTTTTAATATTTTGCAAGTAAGATACTTCCTTAAAAATATTTTTACAGAAAGGTCAAGGAGGCTGCAAAACATATTTAGCTGACAACATTTGGAGGCTTTGCCTGTGAAAATACACTCAGCAGTTTTGAAGTCCATCTGAGTCTTGTTTATTTAAAGCTTTTTCTTGTTCTTTGCAAATGCCACTATTATTTTGCTCTCTGAAGTGTCATCGTGACAAACCTTTACTTTCTTTTTTTCATTGTTTTAACATTGAATCAAAGACACTGATATTCTCTAGATTTAAATAAAAAAATCATCTTCTGTATATTTCTCTAAGGGATCTTGCTTTAATACGTGTCCTATTGGGCTTAGTTCATTAAAGCCTTGAGTCACTAGCAGAAGGATGCTATGTGAGCCTTGGATGATAATTTTTGGTCATCTCCAAAGTTTATTTGCTGTTCATCATTCATTTTTGAAGAGGACCAGTGACATTAAAAGTGATGTCTTGACTTTTGCATGAATTGAATTTAAGTGAGGCAGATTTGAACAGTCATCAGCCTCACTTTTTCTTCCAAAATCACAGTCCAGCGCCAAGACAAAAGCCAAGACAACTGACAATGGCTCAGGATTCCGTAAATGACTCTGGCTTCTTCAATGTCTGACCAAGCTCTAAGCGTTCCGCAGCCTCTGCTTCAGGCACCTGCATGGCCATTGGAATAAATTGTTTTCATCTGCCCAGTCTGTGGAGGGAAATTTTCATTTTGCTTTCGGTAGATATCCACATACTTTGCTGATGGCTTTGAGGCCTGCCAGCTGACCTCAGTCTGGTTTAGCCTGTCTACTGAAACAGTTTTACTGGGGTGTAGCTACTGTGCATGCTACAGCTTTTTGGAGCTATAGGTGAATTGGATAATAGGCAGACACCAAAGGTGGATGGGTTTAAAAGTTTACTACCATTAAATGATAGCTGGGACTTGAGAATCCAAATAGACTTTCATCAGAACCCCAGAAACATAATGTGTTGGATTTGGAATGGGAAGACAGAGGCCATCATTTTAAATACACATATACATACACGTATGCATATATGCATATATGTTTGTATATGCATATATATGTAAATACATCTATGCAAATATATGTGTATAATTTCTCCCCTTCTAAAATAGAGCACATAATTGGTTATCTAGTTTTTGATGTGGATATATGGTAATAGGCGTTCCACTACCACCTAGGGCAGAATGTTTTATTTTCTACTTTGTAATAGTACTAATGGTGCAAAGTTTTCATTTAATTAATCCCAAATATGTCTTTTGGCAGCTTTCAACCATTGCTTCTAGTTTTTCCTTCTACAGCCAAGGAGAATAAATCTAGTTTCATTTCCATAAGACAGCTATCAAAGACTTGGAAACAGACACCATAACCTCTCTCATTCTTTTTTTCTTCAGGTAAAACATTCTCAGATCCTCTTGTGTCACAGGCTTAAGGACCTTTACCATCCAATAATTGCTATACAGCTTTTAGATGTCCTTTTCATGATATGGTACCCAGAACTGAATGAAATACCCAGAACAAAGTGATCATATGTTTTTTTTTTCTTTTTCTACACTCTCAAGATAGTCTAATACTGCATTAAGCAATGACTCATTTTGAACTAATAGTCCATTAAATTATCAGAATATTTCCAGATAAAATACTCTCCAACTGTACATTTCTTGTAAAGTCAGGTTCTGAACCTTAGTACGATTTTATATTTATTCCTATTTTTACTTTATTGGATTCTGACCAATGTTCTAGTCTACCAATAACTTTTTGGAAAGCTGACAACATCAATGAGTATATCCACTATTATTTCTAACTTTGTGTCATCTGAAAATAGAACTATGCTGCTTATTTCATTAAAAATCATTGAGAAGAGAATTCTGGAAAGATGGTAGAGTAGATAAAAAAATTCCAGGCTTTCAAGATTTATCCCACAAAAGATTTAAAATAGAACCTTGGGGTGAACAAAGTGTGGGTGGAGAGAAATAAAAATAAGGGCACAACCAGAGGTCTTCCTGGGAGAATTTGAGAAGATTTGAAGCAAATTCCCAGGATGAGATTTGGTCCCTGTGAACTGTAAACACCTCCAGGCTAGGTTACATTTTAACAACAAGAGGCAAGTTTCTGGGTTAGTTGGTTTGAAAGGCTGCATCAACCCAAGCTACAGGAACTTTTACCCCTGGAGAGTGGGGAAAGTTGTGTTTGAGATGGGAAAGATTGAGGGAACTTCTGCTGATAGGGAATGTGAGAGCCAGCTGTGCTGCGGAGTGGTGGGGGTGAGAAGGAACCAGCAGTGAGTGCAGAAGCAATGGGGCCAAAAGCCTCTAGCTGCAGGCCCTTACAGGAGGTTAGAGGTTTGTCTTTGCTTCCAGGTTAGAAGGGAGAACTGAAGATCTCAGAGAAGAGGCCCCATTTCCTATACCCTAGGGCTAGAAGTGATTACAAAAATTAAGCCATTACCACAAAAATAATGCACAGGCAAAGGGAAAAAAATCAAACCACAGAAAGCTCTTATGGAAATAGGGTGGGGTTCATTTTCAGAGGAGGATATTGAAGTAAATAAATCCCCCAAAAGTAATGTTAAATGGCCACCCACTAAAACAAATTCATAAAAGGTCTTTAAAAAGACTTTAAAAATCAAACAACAGGTAATGAGAAAAAACTAAAAAGAAAAAAAATAATCCAAGAAAAACAAGAAGTTTATGAAAGGAAAGTCAGCCAATTAGAAAAGGAGATGAAGGAGATGTAGAATCCTAAGGAAGAAAATGATACCTTGAATTGGGGAGAGTGAAACGATAGAATTATAAGAGATCAAGAAATAATTAAACAAAATATGAATAATGAAAAAGTATAAGAGGTTTGGGAATGTTAGAAAATCAACAGATTTGGAGACTAGATCAAGAAAAGAAAATATAAAAATAATCAGGCTAACTGAAAGTTATGATAAAAAAGAATCATGATACAATAATACAAGAAATAATTAAAGGAAATTTTCCTGAAGCATTAGAACAAGTGGAAAGGAGAAAAAGAAAAAAAATACATTGATTATCTCTTAAAAGAGATCCTGTGAAGAAAACTCATAGAGATATCATAGCCAAATTCTGAAACCCCCAGTTCAAGGTTAAAATATTAAAAACACTAAGATTAGAACAATTTAAATATGATGGCACCACAGTTAGAATTATACAAGACCTAGCAACAGAGACATTATAGAACCACAGGTCTTGGAACACAGTATACTGAAGAGTAAAAGAACTCAGGTTCTGGCCAAAACTATCATACCCTGCAAAGTTAAGCATTATCTTGATTGAAAAAAAAATGGACATTTGATAAACTCTCAGACTTTCAAGACTTTTTCTAAAAAATTCCTGTACTTAATAGAAAATTCAATATTCAAGAAGCAAGAGAAATGTAATGTACATTCCAAAGGCTGATTATAAGGGATTCATAAGAGCAAACTTTTTATTTTTTGCATATGTATATATATTGTATATGTATTATATTTTTTGTATATGTCTAACACTGTTATTAATAATTGGGTAGCTCATAAGAAAGATTGGGGTAAACCTGAGTGTGATATGAATTTTAAAAGTAAAACATTTAGGAACAGCTAAAAAGAGTAATTTTTTTTTTTTACAATTGAGGTTCAAGAGGAAGAATTAATACAGAGGAATTAGATGGGGGAGGAACAGCTAAAAGGAACAGCTAAAAAGAGTAATTATTTTTTTTTTTACAATTGAGGTTCAAGAGGAAGAATTAATACAGAGGAATTAGATGGGAGAGGAGGGTTGATAGTTCTAGTGACATACTTTCATCAGAAATGAGTTTAAGAGGGAATAAAAAATATATATTTAGAGTAGTCTTCTAAATTCAGAAGAAATAAAATGGTAGGGTAATATGGACTAAGGAGAGAACAAGGGAGGGATCTTTAGAGGGGAGAGTGAGGGAACAGGTAAAAGGTGAGTAGAGAAGAGTATTTAGATTGATAGGAATGGGAGGATAGGAGAGGGATCTTTGGAGGGAGTAGGCAAATAATAGGAGAGCAAGGTAGTGGGTAGAAATGAAAGTAGAGGAGTCAGGAGGGATAGGAAACGAGATATACACAAACATAAAATAATAAGATCAGGAGTAGAATGTGTTTGGGAAAGTATAAGTGTACATATCTATGTATATTTGCATATGTACATGTATATATCTATAACTATAAAGAAACATATCTAAACTTTATTGTAACCTTCTGGGGGAAGGAGGAAGGCAGGGAAAAAAGAAAAAAGTAAAAAAGTTCATAGCAGAGAAGAAAAAAAACTTACAAGGAAGCAAAGAAAAGATGAACAGTTCTCAACACAACATTTATTATTTATCAGACAGAATTTCTTGAAATGAAAATTTATTGTTACATATTTTGAATCCTCTCATATTCTGCTATGCTTTTTTTCCTTTCTGTGTATTTAAGTTCCAATCTTTAACTTTATAATATGCTTAAGTTATTTTTTCTCTATTCTGTACTTATCTTCTGGCCTTTGAGTCTAAAATGAAACTTAAAAAAAAATCAATATAAAAATGAAACCGAACAGGACCAAGGACAGATCCCAATCTTCATTGTAGACCACTTTCTAAATTTATGGGGAACAATATTACTGATGTATGCCCTTTGGATCTGATCTTTCAATCAGATTTAAACTTACATAATTATATGGAAATCATCTGTAGATTAAGTAGTGTCATCAAGTACTTTACCATAACTTCTGTAATAAGTAGTATTTTACAGATATTTTCATTAAAACCAGATTAAGTATAATATGATAATCCTTTAAAACAGAAATATGATTAATCTACTATGACCTACACTTTCTGAGACACTTTTGACCCTTAAAGTATCAGATTTCCTTTCTTTTACCAATGAACAAGATGAAGAAAGCTTTTGTGAGAACATAGTATGACCAGTAGTATTCCTAAATATTTTTGAGGCAAGGTTCACTGCAACAAAGTGTGATAGAAACTAAAAAAAATGATATGATTTCCTTAAAGAGATCATATAGTTTACCATATTGTCAAAGGAGGGCCTCCCTTAGGTTAGGAACCATTCTCAAACCAATCTTTGCAGATAAAAGTGTGAGAAAGATTAAGTGACTGGGTAATATTTGGCTGGATGTTGGTGTTTATCCCTTTCCAGCTCATCTCAATTTGCAGGTGGCTCGGCAGCTGCTCCCTTCATTGGGAACATAATAATCTAGGGATCCAAGCCCAGCTTGTATCCACCTGTGCCATTACCCACTGGCTATGCAACTGGAATTCTCTGAGTTTGCAATACAGCATAAAACATTTGATTTTGATTTGGAGATAAGTAAGGAAACAAATGAAAAACCATTTCAGAATCTTAACCATCATGTAACTATTTCCTTCTCAAGTGTAAAATTCCAAAATTTCCTAGATATAATTGGTAATTTATGTTTTATAGCCTTTAAAATATATAAAAAGAAATAAGTATTATGTGTGAGTACAAGTGAACATATCCATTTTCATTTCTTCAAATCAAAGGCACAGTGGATCTAGAAAAGAGTAAAACTCAGTGAGACTAGCTCCATCTTCGTTACTCCAAAGAAAAAAAGATTTTCCTTCCTTCTTATATACCTGAAAATCTTTGGAAATTCTGTCTGATTCAGAATAAGACGTCTCCCCCTTGTGTGAGAAACTACTGAGCCCCTAACCTAATTGCAAAACTCTTTCCACACATGATTCAAGGTGTTGATTATTTCACATGCAGCTCTAAATTACTTTAATAAAATGTATTATAAATATTTTGTAATCATTTGCTGTGTCTCTAAAGCAAGTCAAAGTGAGGAGCCAGGGCATTTATTTTGGTAATTTGACAGAGTGGTAATCACATAAAAATAAGAAAAGAATAAATGTAGGGTAATTTTAGTAGATTATTGATACAAGCTATTTAAATGGATTAAATTCAGAGATTTTTTTTAAATTTCTAGATAGGTGCATAGACATGAGTTTTGAACCCTGTAAAAAGTCTTGAAGATCTAGTCTATACTTGACTCAACATAATTTTCATTAGTTTATCCATTCACTTAACAAACATTTCTTCAGAAAAAATTACGAGAGAGATACTATGTCATGTTTAGGGGAGACAAGGAAAATTATGAAACAGTACACAGTGTCTAAGAGGTTTCATCCAATGGGAGAAAATTTCTGTATGTAAAGTGAATTTTATCGTAAGTAAGGTGGATTTTAGTGTGTGTAAAGTGAACTTTTGTTATTATTTCTCAGAGTTCAGTTTCCCAGGATCCATAGCCATGACAATCTCCTGTTCTCAGGTACTAGATATGAGTTCCCACAATTACGGAAATTCCACCATGTTTGTACAGAATTATAAGATATATATATATATATATATATAATTTATATATAAAATATAAACATCCGCTGCAGCTGTGCAGTGAGATACAAGGATGAGGTGATGTAAACTTGCGAGTCTATTGCTGGCAATATGCCTTCTTTGTCTGTTGGACTATAAAATAGGTGGTCACTAGACTAGAATGGGGAACCCTTAGGGCTGAATGTTCAAATGCTGTGTGTGCCTCAACTGGCCCCCATTGAGGCTTGAGGGGATCTAGGAGAAGCACAAATTGTGTCTGTCTTGATCAACCCCATGGAGAGTAGGGACAATTTCTCCTTCTTCCCCTTCTCACCAGCTCCTGCGAGAAGGGTAATTAAGCAATGCTGTAGGAGTCTGGGCTCTGCTTATCAGCTGTCCTCTTATGAGAAAACTGGACTAGAATAAAGTAACATTATTAACCCTTCTAAGAGTCTTTCCTGTCTGACCAAATCAAGCATGAACCTGTGCTAGCAGCCATCCTGTGTGCTGTTTATCTCTTTTACAGTGTCACATACCTGGATGAGTATAGTTCAAGAAAAGGAAGGATGGAGACAAAGGAAACACTCATATAACATATACTAGAAAATTGTTGAAGGCACCTAGGTGATGCAATGGATGTAGTGCCAGGTCTGAAGTCAGGAAGACTTATCTTCTTGAGTTCAAATCTGGCCTCAGAAACTGAGTGGCTATATGACCCTGGGCTATTCACTAAATGCTGTTTGCCTCCGTTCCTCATCTGGAAAATTAGCTGGAGGTGGAAATGGCAAGCCCCTCCAGTATATTTGCCAAGAAAACACTAAAGTGGGCTGTGAACAGTTTGAAATGTTTCAATAGCAGCAGCAGCAACCAGAAAAACAACAGCCACCAATGAAAATTTTGAGAATTAAAGCAAAACAAAAAGTCCTTTCCGATAGAAGGTTTATTACTTCATAAAGAATCTGTCTTGGTTTTCTGTTGTTCGGGATCAACTCTACACTCCATTCTAGTAATCAAGGAAACATCACCAGCCTCCAAACTAATGTTTTAATTATTCCTGCCAGATTTTCCTTCTCTTCAGACAGGCTAAAATACCTATTGTTCTCAGTTATGTTGAAGTTATTATAGGTCTACAACCCTATATATTAATGGTCCTTGTACCAACTAAACACTACTGTCCTCCTTTCTGATAATACAACTCTTTGAGTTTCATCAATGAGTGAATAAATGAATAAATCGACAATTCTATTTTAATCACTTACAAATAGAGCAGTCACCGTGGTGGGATCAAGGGGTAGAGACAAGGACAAAAGTGGACCTGTGATTTTATTGCCATGGTAATTCCAGGTGAATAGTCTCCTCTCACCAATGCAGGATGACACTTTCTCAGCAAATTAGTATTTTGAATATTTGAATATAGAACAGAAAAATTAAGTGACTCTATGGAGTTACATAGTATGTTTCAAAGGCAGTACTTAAAGCTCAACTTGGAACTGAGACCTCTCTCCTCAGAAGGCTACACCGCCTCTTGGAGGATACAAATAAAGGTGAAACGTTTTGTACGTTCAACTTTCCTAACACTGAGCTTAAGGCTCCTCTAAATAGATATCTTTCATAATTAGCCCCACTCTACTCTAGACATTTCCTTGCTTCACAGGCTGTCAAATTTGCTATACATACTTTGTAGTCAATTACAATTCTTCTGCTTGTTTTGTTTTGTTTTTTATTGGTTTTGCTTTATTTTGTTTTTTTTGGGGGGGCGCACAATTCTTTAGCTGTTATTCAATGAATGATTGCTGAAGAAATGAAATTAACTGAACGGTCATTGTTCATTGCTTCTATTGGTGTTTTGCTTACCCCTTGAGGAAACTGATTTCCAAGATTGTTTTCATTACCATAACAAACACTGCAAGCACACACACTCACACACACACACACAAAGGGTCAGATTTCATTGTGTTTTTGTCAACATTGAATAACAAGTTCCTTGGAATTATGTAATGTATAATTCCTCGGAGTACTTCCGACAGCAACATAAACCAGGAGAGCAAAGTCCAGACAGCTTGTTTCATCATCAGGAATGAAAAAACAATTTAGTACGATGGCCCCATAATTCCATATTTTCCTTAATAGATCATTTAATTTTTGCTATACATGGTACTTATATCAGAGTATTAAGAAAACACACAACATATATTATCTAACAAGGTATGAAGCCAAACATCAAAGTTTTGTGAAATGGGCCTAAACCTGAGATCCTGGAATTTGTGTTCCTTGTTCACCATATATATGATTGGTTTTGAAGGTATTTTTAAATGTATTTTTCTTTGGAGTACATTTGACCTACTTAAAGTATGCTTTGATTTTACTCTTTGAGGACTTAACATGATAGGTTTCTTCCTTAGAGTTCTAAGGTGTTCTGAAGAATCTGAAATATCTCCCTTTTCTACTACATTCAACTCAAACCCTGATCAGTTGTGTTCCCAACGTCAGAGGTTAGTTACTAAAGCCCCAGACCCATTTAACAGTTATCAAAGGGTAGTTTTATAAAGCATATTTGCTCATCAGATGGAACAAGAAAAAATTTTCATTTTCCTCAATACCCTAAAAGGATATTTCCCCTAATATCATGCTAGGCCATGAGGGTATAGGTTCAAAACTCACTTCCTACATAGCCCTGAAGTGCATATTCAAAGTGTCATCAATGGAGCTGGAAAGACAGCAGACTATAGGCAGCAACTCAACAGAAGTCTGCCAATATTCTCCTCAAAACGATTTTTAAAATAATTCCTCAAATCAAATTTTGGAGTTGTAGAGTCAACCAAAGTTTGGGGTGAGAAATTTTTCCAGCCTGAGACTACCTAGTGGTAAATAGTAGAGAACTGTGACACTAAGGTGAAGTTCTGTCCAGAACATACCATGAGAATGTCAGCAGCCATTGGAGGTGGCTACAATGTCTGCAGCAATAGCACCCAGTAGCAGCTTTAGGAGCTTTTAGTGAAGAGATGCCAAGGGGGCAGAGAGCTGGTCAGGAAGAGATTACTTTTTGCTGACAATGGGTACAGGACCCTGTCACATTGTCTATTCATAGTTCTGGATCACAGGTCCAGAACTAGAGAAGCAGTAGCACTTGGAGTCTCAGGAGAACGTGAGCCCTAGTCACATTTTGATGGGAGAAAAGAGTGCTTGTGGTCATACAAGGAAACAGGGCACCTAGTCTCAATTATAAGGCAAATAGGAGCACTAGCATTTGCAAATTCAGGCAAAGAGGGTACCTTGCCACAGTTACAAGGAAGAGAGCAGCACCATCTTTTGTGGCTTTAGGACAGCAGGTTACCTGGTCATAGTTCCAGGGCAAAGAAAAGCACCAGCACTTTCTGGTACAGGGAAGCAAAGTACCTTCCTCAGAAAAGACCACACCATAGGCCAGGAGAGGAGTGACCATACCTCTGCTTGGTTCATACTACTATGGAGATACTGAAAACATACAGGCACCCAGAACTAGGTCAGAATACAGCAGCATGAAAAACTTGAAGTTTGGGACAGTGGCCTTTCCACCTCAGGAGCAATTCTTAACTTCAACATAAAGTTAAAAGTAAAAAAAAATGTGGAAAAATGGAAGAATACCATCAAAAAGGAGCTGACCACAAAAAGCAACTATGATGAGATGGAAGATCCAGACACAAATTCCACAGACATTGATGTCTAACAGCTATAAGCAAAGCATGAAAAAAGATTGAGTTGAAAAGAAAACAAACAAAAAGTCCTATAAGAATTTTAAAAAATGATTTTAAAAATCAAATATGAGGCAGAAAAAAGCTGTGAAAAGAAAAGAGAGTGGTACAAGGATATTACAGAAAAAAAAATCAAATGTTTGGTAAAAGGGTCACCAAAAATACTTTAAAATAGCATAAAAATAAAATTGCCAAATAGTAAAAGAGGCAAAAATGATTTACTGAAGAAAATCATGCCTTAAAAATTAGAATTTGAGAATTTGACATGAGATGTCAGGAAGCAATAAAAATAAAATGGAAAAAATGGAAAGAAATGTGAAATATCTCATTAGAACGACTGTTTTTGGAAAATAAATGAAGGAAAGATAATTTTGACTTCCTGGAAGCCACAATTTTGAAAAAAGAGCTTAGAGATCATATCTGAAGAAAAAAACAAAGAAATCTGTCTTGATAATATAGAACAAGAGGGCATGTAAGTAACAGAAAGAATCCACAAATCACCTAATTAAAGAGATCCCAAAATGAAAACTTCCAGTAATAATATAGCAAAATTCCAGACCTCCTGGGTCAATGAGTTAATATTACATGCAGCCAGAAGGAAACAATTCAAATATCATGGAACAACTGAGAGCATTGTAGATTTAACATTTTCTACCTTAAAGGGACAGACGACTTAAAATATCATATTCCAGAAGGCAAAAAATGGTTGGGATTATAACCAAAAGTAACCTACCCAATGAAAGTGAGTTATAATCCTTAAGGGGGAAAAACATACTTTTAGTGAAAGTAGGATCGTTCAGGAATTCCCATTTAAAAGATCAGAGCTGAATAGAAAATTTGACTTTCATATACAAGACTCAAGAAGAATAAAAAGGTAAACTAAAAAAAAAATCACAGGAGATGCAATATGATTAAATTGTTCCTATATGGCAAGATAATACTTATGACTCCCTAAGAATTTAGAGAGTAGGAAAGGTATGAGTTGGCTATTAAGGAGAGAGAAAAGGGGTTGAAATGGGAGAAGGGGGAAGGGAGAGTAAAAATGGAGAAAATTATCTTCAATAAAAATTGTGTATAAGGAAAAGCACTTACAGTGGAAACGAAAATGGGGAGGGTGAAAGGCATCCCTCAATCTGCACTGTAGTCATGAAATTAATAAATACCTGCTTATTGGAAGGAAAGCTGTGATAAATCTAGACAGTATACTGAAAAGCAGAGATACCACCGTGCAACAAATTCCATATAGTCAAAGCCATGTTTTTTTTCCTAGTAGAAGTATATGGTTGTGAGAGTTGGACTACAAGGAAAACTGAGTGCTGCAGAATCTATGCTTTTGAATTTGGAGCTGAAGATTTTTGAGAATCCCTTGGACAACAGACCGTATCACTCAATACATGAAGAAATTCATTCAAAATATTCATTGGAAGGCCAAGTACTGAAGATTAAATACTTTGTACACATAATGAGAAACTAGGACTCATTGTAAAAGACCCTGATATTGGAAAAGATTGAGGGAAAAAGGAGAAGGAGATTGCAGAGGATAAGATGTTTAGACAGTGTCATAGAAGCAATAAACATGAGCTTGGACAGACTTTGGGAGGCAGTGAAGGACAGAAGGACCTACTGTATTTATAATCCATTGGTCATAAAAAGTCAGACATGAGTGAACGGCTGAACAAACATAATAAAAATCCAGGTTTCCTGAGGGGAAAAAAGATCTAATTTTAAAGATAACAATGAAATTTTTACATGGAGTGAATCATACTTCCTATTGGCATTATTAATCATAATATGAGAATCAGAATTTAGGAAGGTATTTTAAAACATTGTCAGTTTCTCAAGAAAATCAGATAGAAATGCCCTTCTAGGTATGTATTGATTTGGTTTTGCTGTAAAGTATTAGGACATTTTGCAAGTGGATATGTTCTGCAATTTTGTATATTGACTAAATGTAATAATGACAGATAACATACAGATACAGCTGAAAAATCCTTATTTCAACCAGTATTTATTAGTTTTTAGATGAAAAATATGGAAAATTTTCATTTGAGTTTTCGAATACCATAGATGACTTACAAGACTCCATTTAACTTCATAAATGGTTGATACAAACAAACATTTCTTAAACCCTTTTTTGAAGACTTTTGTAGCACACACAAATACGTGTGTTCATATATGTATATACATGTGTGCACACATGCATACATACTCATATATATATATATATATATATACACACAAAGACGTGTTTATGTGTGCATGGAAACCATAGAAGAATGGAAATACCTCCAGTATTAAAAGCATGTGTATCACTACAAATTTAAATGAAGGTTGTACCTGGAAAATTGGATTAACTTGGAAATGATTTAATACTAGTTTAATTTGCTTTTTGGTCATGCTATATAGTCACAGTGTAGAGAAACATGGTAAAGGAGTGAATAAAGTTCGTCTTAGGTCAAAAAGACCTAGGTTTATATACTTCCTCTGATACCTCAGCAGTATTAACACTGGGCAAATCATTTTATCTGTCACTGCTCAAAGCAACACTTAAAGATTGTAAATTGTTAAGAAGGTGTCATCTTGCATTAGAAAAGAGAGTTTCTTTATTTGGGAGTACTTGAAATAATGAAATCACAGGTCTGGCCCCTATCACAATATAGAAATATCATATGTTAAGTACTGACATAAAAATGCTATATTCATATCTAGATAGATTTCATTCTAATTTTAAATATTCCAAATAATCAAATATATATGCATCTAGATTATTGTTTCTAGGATGTTCATTGGACATATTCTTTATACTAATTTAAAGGAATGGCATGTTTTCAATAGCTAATAAATGTCTATGCTCATTTCACAAGAACAAAATGAGAATCCTTATGCATATTTATGTATATATATTCAATATATACTGTCTTCTTTGGTAATGTGAGAGATTAAAAGTCAGCATAAGGTATCAGAAATAACTCAGAACAATTTTTCAATATCTAGTATTTCTAAAGTACTCTGAAATATTAAAAAATGTTTAATAGGTTATATGTATTTGAGTGTACATAGACATAGTGTGTGCATACACACATAAATATATACACACAAATACGGACATATGCATGTAAGTGTGACTGTATATATGAGCCTCTCCATTGCCCTCTTTGAGCTTTGTATGGAAAGAACTTTGTAAGTGGGGAAGTTTTACATAAATGTGAGTTATTATTATTTCCCTAGATATGATGTAATCTAATCCCCTAATTTTATGGAGAGTACAACTAAGGCTCAGTGGGGTCAAATGAATCATCACACTGTAAGTCATTGGAAGGAAAAAAAAAATGATTCAGTCTCAGGTGCAACCCATCCCTAGTTGAGTGTTACTTTATTATGACTCAGCTAAGTAATATATATTGCTGAAAAGTAGTGTGGAGTAGTAGATAGAGAATTGACCTCAAAACTACCAGACATTGGAATAAATCCAGCCTTGCCTTCAACCCACTTTGACTGTGTGACTCTAGACAAGTCGCTTAATTGTTCACTGGCCTAGGTCCTAAGTCAGGGTTTCATGTGTCATGTATCTCTTGAACAATCTAGTGAAGTCAATGAAACCCTTTCTCACAATTTCTTTTAATCCAAAAAACAAAAAGCATTACAAAGGAGGCCAATTATATTGTCATTCTCTCTCTCTCTCTCTCTCTCTCTCTCTCTCTCTCTCTCTCTCTGTTTCTCTCTCTCTCTCTCTCTTTCTCTCTCTCTCTGTCTCTGTCTCTCTGTCTCTCTCTGTCTCTCTCTCCCTCTTTCTCTCTCTCCCTCCCTCTTTCACTCTTTTTCTCTCTTTTTCTCCCCCCCCACACATACACACATACACACACACACACATATATAAAGTTCACATACCTTATGTACAAAATCTCTGTTCTAAGAATAAAAGTTTCAGTAGATTTGCATTGATTGAGAATTTCCTCACCAGGAAATGTCCTATCCCACTGAAATCACAGATATTATCCTTATGTCTAAGTGATCTCAATTAATTAATTAAGATTGTGTTAAATTATTAAACACTAGAGAAAACATGGGCAGCTAGGTGATGCTGAGAGAGCACTGGGCTTGAAATCAAGAAGATTCACCTTCTTGAGTTCAAATGCAACTTCAGATACTTAGACTTAACTAGCTGTGTGACTAGGCAGTCACTTGATCCTGTATTGTTCAGTTGCTCATCTGTAAAATGAACTGGAAAAGGAAAATGGCAAACCACTCCAGCATCTTTGCCATCAAAGCCCAAATGGGGTCATGAATAATTGGACATGGCTGAAATGACAAACAGCAGCTACAGAGAAAACATTATGAAGCATAAATGCCAAAGCAAATACAAAGGTATTTCAAAACTATCATATTTATAACAGTACATCCTAGCACTTCTTAAACTGTTGGTTGCAACCCCATATGGGGGCATGAAACATTTGGTAACAGTAATAGGGTCCTAAATGTGCAACAACCAAAAATTAATGTGTAATGAACCCAAGGTGTTTCCAACAGCTCTTGTCTCCATTGCAATTTCACTGCAGACTTGGTTCTGAAAATAAAGCATGCCCACTTTGCATCGTGCATGCCCTCAACCCATATAGTACCGATGAAAAGGAGTACGGATTGGAAAAAGTTTAAAAAGTCCTGCGTTAGGGCTAGTTAATAACATGGTCCAACCTGTAATTGAAATTCATAATTGATTTTAGAAGAGTCTCATATGACTTTTGAATATGTCCAAAATATTCCCACATCTTAAGATCTCTTATGATGATCCTTCAGAAATTAACCTCCCCAACAACTTCTAAGAGATGGGTAAATTTCACTTTGTCATCTACAGTCCAGATCATCAGTCACAGGGAAATTTAAAAACATCTTCATTTTTTTCTAATTCTAATGACTTCATCCCTAGTCACAAATAAATAATCCCGGTTGGTTGGCTTAAAAAAAGGAAGCTATCACCCAGGAGATTTTCAGCTGTGCTTTTGTGTACTTTTCTCCTCACTAATGCTCAATCTTGCCCAATCAAACTCATCAGATTTGGCTGGGAGGATGTTAGAATTTGCAAATGGCATGATGCATTCAAAGATATTATGGGGATCTGCCAGAGATGCTTAATGTTTCTCAGAATAAGCATCTGCAAGATCTTTAAGAACATTTGGGAAACTGTTTAGAACTGCAATTCCATATATAGATGTAGATATTCGTGCAATTAAATATATATATATATATATATATATATATATATGTTTGAGTGAAACATAACATATATTTATATGTTGATGTTTAAATACATATATGTTTCATTACTTTCCAGGCTCTATTTCCAAAAGAGTTGGAATTAATTTTAATTACCAATGGACTACTTCTTTATATTGTTGTTGTTATGGGAATGGAAGGTTATGCTAAAAGTAGATGTCTCATTTAGGTAGCATGAAAATAAATGCCAACTACATCTTTAGTACACAATTCTATTATGTAGTAATTATTAATTATGTGTCCTAGATATAGAAGTGTAACAAAGTGCAAAGAACATTGCATTTGTTGTCAGAAGGTTCCAATGAGTTCAAAAGCCAACTCTGCCAGTTACAAGCAATGAGATTTTGAGCAAGTGACAATTTCCTCAGGCTAACATCATTTCATCTATAAAATGAAGGCCTCCCACTAGAGAGCCCCTAAAGTGACTTTCTTCAACCTCTAAAGTGGTAACATTGAAATAGTAATTGACAAGCAAAATGAGACTTTGTTAAATATCAACTGTGTGCAAACATTGTGCTTGGCACTTAAAAGATGGGAATTTTAGATTGTAATAACTAAATTTTATATATCCCTTTAATCTTTACAAAACAAGCTACAAATATCTCACTGACCTTTGGAACAACCCTATGCACTAGGTGGAAACATTATTATAATCATAATTTGACATGCACAGAAATTGATCTTCAGAAGGGTTCTGGCTTACCTAGAGGCACACAGCTTTTAAGTGACAGGGACAGGATTTAACTGAGTTCCCTCCTGATTCCTAGGTAGGAGTTCTTTCCCCTACAAGCAACAGGGCTATTTATAAGAGAAGTTGCCATCTCTACACTGATGGAGATTATGACCTGGTAGAAGAGTAAATCATAGGAACAAATGGTGATAATGCCTAATAGTTTGACCCTTCGATGTATTTATATCATTGTTGTAGATATTCTTGGAAAGGTATGGATGCCATGCTTTCTCTTTCTGTGAGACTTTTGTCCAAATTCTCCAATAAAATCTCCAAAAGGAGGCCTATATTCTATGTGTTATGGACTTTCTGTATGTCATAATAAAAGATAGCTAGAAAACAGCATACAGAGTGCTGGACCTTGAATCAGTAAGACCTGAATTCAAATTCATCCTCTAACACTAATTATGTGACCCTAGGAAAATCATGAAACCCCTTTGCCTGCTTCAGTTTCTCCATCTTTAAAATGAGGATAGTATGCCCCAAAGTTTGTTGGGAGCATCACATTAGAAAGGAAGTTTGAAAGGTTTTATTTTGCAAAGTTTAAAGCACTGTATGAATGCTGTCAGTTATCTTCATCATCCTCATCATCATCATCATCACCATTATTATACTATTATATGGCTACCAGTGAAGTACATGGGCATATTCTCCACTATTGAGACATTACCCACATACCTCCTTATGACACTCTTGTTACCACTTTTGCATAATTCTTCCTTGGTATTATAGTAAAGCCTGCCCATGCCTACTATGCAGATTTCAGGTGGCCCATAACTTGACCTCCTTAGAGACTGTTGTTCAATGACCAGCAGCTGTCCAGCATCATTTGAAAAATGCAGAGGATAAATTTCTTCCATATTTGACATTATATGCCAAATTATATATGCCAAATGCATATATATGCATATATACAGGCACACATACTTATATACATGTACACATATACATGTATATATGTGTGTATATAAATATAAATATATATATATGTATATAAAATCACTACCAGATACATGTTTTGGAGTTATAAAGCATGATGTGAAATATTTTCAGAAGTCAAGGGTGCCTTCCCATTCACAATTGTAGCTTTTGTTAGTGTTAAGCCTCTGTAATATTTACACTGCTATTCTAGAGACCAATCACAAACTGACTGGGTAGCACAGAAGGTGTATGGTGTTTCTAGATAAGCAATATCTGGTACTTCTGTTTATTCTTATAACTGCTTGCTCTCTTGTGCCTCCTTTGATGTCTACTGGGGCTTAGTACTGGTGCTCAGTGGTGACATGAGCTTTAGTCATTCACAGATTCTGGATGTTGCGTCAAAGAATTAAATCCTGCAAATATGAGATGGAACTCAAAGACTTTTATTCCTTAACTGGCAGTCACCCTTATGTTGCTGCCATGTGCTGGGGCCGTGGTCAAGTTCCAAGTCTTTGGGTGTGGCTCCTGGCTGGGATGCTGTCTGCTCATTTTTTTTTTTGTAAGACAGATTCTCTCCTGAAACATAAGTCACTATGCCTGTGGAATACTTTTCATCTTCAGTATCTAAATAAATGCAAGCAGAAAAAAATTGAAATTCCAACACATCTTTCTGGGAGATTTGTATCTTCCTTTTGTACAGTCCTTTCCCTTCCTAATTAACTCTGTATGACAGGGCCTCACTTTTGGAATCTATGCTTCTTAACTAGAGGAAGGGCAGGAGGGAAGCATAACATTTAGAAGACTTTCATTTACAAAAAGAAAGGAAGAAATGTTCAAAGGTTATTTTTTCTTTCCTTTTTTTGTCTCAGACATCATCTTTGTAAATCTTTTCTCTCAGTACCCTTCTACCCATGACGATTTCAGTTTTCTAACACTCCTCCCTGAGCATCTCTTGGCAGGAAATATGCCCATCTTGCAGAGGCTTACATGAATAATTCACATAAGTGTCATACTGCCTCTCCAAAAACAAGATTACTGCTTTGGAGGAAGTGCTTAATAATATTCTTCTACACAATCCAAAATAGAGCACACAGTCCTATGGACCCAAACTTGGAGAAAAAAAAAATAGAAGGATTTCACGTACGCGAAGAGCAAACTCGCTTTGGCTATTCTACCCAAATTTGACTGAACTGTTAAGCAATAAAGAAAGATTACGATTTCAATTGGGGTCAAGATTTTCAGCAAAAAAGATTCTTAATTCCAGATATAAGTCTAATTTCATGTTGCCAGTTCTTTGAGTTTTAACCTACTTTGAGAGAATATGAAAGGTTCTGGGGATAGGCAGGTGCCTGAAGGAAATGTTAGGTAGGTTATGTATATAACACCCATCCCTGCACATACCTCCCCTTTCCTATCCTGGAGTATAACATGTATGCCTTCTTCCTGCGAGAAATTAACTATTTCTCCTTTACATTTAATAACTAATTAGTGAATCAAGACCAAAGCTTTTCTACTTTCTCATGCAGAAACCAACCACTGTGGAAAATCTCTTAAAAATGCACCCAGGCCAAGATCTAAAAATACAATAAAAGAAATTCTAAGTTTAGATTCTTATTATTAGGGTGCATTCCTGCGAATTGTTTGCTCAGGAAGGTGAGGGAAAATGTAGATCCTCTGTTTCGTAAGACAGATTATATGGAAATTGACATTTATTTGACCAAGATTTGGGTGATCTAAATGAAGTAACTCAAGACCCTCATTTTAATAAAGTGCACCTCCAATTGTGTTAGTCAATCAGAGTTTATTGGCACTGCTTAGGTACACCTCCTCTTTAGACCACACACACACACACACACACACACACACACACACACACATTATGAGTCTATTGCCATTAGGGGTCTTTGTTCTAAGAGATAAAGCCAAATGACCATCCTATTAAATAATGTGCTGGCCTTATTAAGAATTCATCTCTCAAAATTTTTTTATTGCTACATTCCTATAACCTGATTACAGTTTTGCTAGTCACAATGGTTATACCATCAAGTTCTGCTCTAGGCAAAGCTTTAAAATCTTGAATCTTGCCTCTCATCCTTTCACTTACATGTGTTCTTTGTCCTCAGTTGCTCCATCCCTTTCCTCTTCATTCTCCAGGTTTCCAGTATCCTCTATACAATCAATCAATTAATTAATTGCAAAAATAATTCTCAAGAAACCCACAAAACTCAGTCCAAACCAAATTTCAGTACTACAAGATATAAAATAAGTGATACATGAAAAGACTTACGTGAAAAGATAAAAGAAATAAGTAGGACTGAAGAAATGACGTATGTAACAGCTGAAGTCAAAATGAATAACAAAATGACTCATAAACCAACAGAATTTTGCAGTTAAAAACATAGCACCAAAAAATGGACATGGGAATACATCTCCCTGCCACATGCCACATACTCTTTCACTGTGGCAGGAAGCATAGTGGTATCCACAAATGTTAAACATTATACACATTGAAAATTTAAAATATATATATATATATATTGATTTTAATCAGTAAGTGATATTAAAACAAAAAAATTAATAAACTTTCAAAAACAAAAGAAAGTTTTGATAGAATTGAACTTGTGTTATCTTTCACCTTTCCTAGTACAGCAATAATAACAACCATAAGCATATTAACATTCTGGAGTTTTTAAAATATATTTTATTTATTTCACTAAATAGCTCACAAATACATGTTAAAATTAATATTATTTTTTAAACTTGAGGTCCAAATTATCTTCCTGTTTCCAAGATTTTTCCATTCTTTGAGAAAGCAAGGAATTTGATATCAATTACATATGTGAACTTATGAAGATATATTTACATATCATTAATCAGTTTACAAAAGAAAAGAGAACTAAAAGACCCAAGAGAAATAAAGCTAAGAAATATTGAATCCACATTCAAAGTTCATCAGTTCTCTCTTCAGGGGTAGTTAGCATTTTTCATCATCAGTCCTTTGGAATTGTCTTGAATCATTTTCTTACTTTGAGCAGCTAAGCATTTCGCAGTTGATCATCCTTACAAAACTGCTTTGTACAATGTTCTTCTGGGAACTTTACTTTGCATCAGTTCATATAAGTCTTTCCAAGTTTTTTTTTTTTTCCTGAACCCATTCTGTTTGTCATTTCTTACAGTGCAATAGTATTCTATCACAATCATATACCACAACTTGTTCAGACATTTCCTAACTGATAAGCATCCCTTTGCTTTCCAATTATTTGCCACAACAAACAAATTTGCTATAAATATTTTTTTTTGTCTAAATAGATCATTTTCCTTTTCTTTAGTCCCTTTGACATATAGACCTAGTAATGGTATTTTTGTGCCAAAGGGCTACTATAGCCCATTTTGGCATAGTTTCAGATGCTTGTCGAGAATGGTTAGACTAGTTCACAATACCACCAATACGACATTACTGTCCCAGTTTTTCCATATCCTCTCCAACATTTGAAATTTTCCTTTTCTATCATGTTAGACAATCAGACGGATGTGAGATAGTATATCAAAGTTATTTTAATTCATATTTCACTAATCAGTACATATTTAGAGCATTTTTATTTAATTATTGATAGTTTGGATCTCTTCCTCTGAAAACTGCCTTTTGATATCCCTTGGACCATATATCAAATGGGGAATGGTTATTATTTTTATAAATTTGACTCAGTTCCCTATGTATTTGAGAAATGAGACCTTTATCAGAGAATCTTCCTGCAAAAAAAATCCCAGTTTACCATTTTCCTTCTAATTATGGCTGCAACTTGTTTTGTTTCTGAAAAAGATTTTTAAAAAATTAATACTATTTTGTCCCCTCCCTCCCCCGTTACATTTCAAGAAAACTTTTGACAATCATTTTTACAGATTTTAAGTTACAAAATTTTCTCTCTTGCTCTCTTCCATCCCCTCTTCTGAAAATTGTAGGCATTTTGGTATAAGCTATACATGCACTATCAGGCAAAAATATTTCTATATTTGTCACAACTGTGAAAAAAGAAACAGATGAAAAGAAACAAAAAAAATGAGAAAGAATAAAGAAGTGAATAAAAAATATGATTCAATCTGCATTCGGAATCCATTAGTTCTTTATCCAAATATTGTTAGCATCTTTTTTTTGTGGGTCCTTTGTATTTCTCTTGGCTCACTGTGTTGCTGAAAGTTGATTCGTTTATACTTGATCATTACACAATGTTGCTGATACTATAAACAATGTTTTCCTTGTTTTGCTCATTTTACTTTGCATTGATCCATACAAGTCTTTCCTGTTTTTTTTCCCCTGAAATAAGCCTGTCATCATTTCTTATAGCACAATAGTATTCCATTTCATTCATGCACCACAGCTTATTAAGCAGCTCCCCAACTGATGAGCATTTCCTGCATTTCCAATATGTTTTTCATCCTGAATAGGGTGAGTATAAATATTTTTTTGCACATGTAAGTCCTTTTCTCTTTTTAATTATTGCTTTTGAATATAGATCTAGTAGTGGTATTGCTGGATTGAAGAGTATGTACAGTTTGATTGCCCATTGTTTATAGTTCCAAGTTGCTCTCTTGAATGGTTGGATCAGTTCACAACTACACCAATAATACATTAAATATCCCGATTTCCTCACATCCACTCCAACACTTATAGTTTTCTTTTTCTTTTTGACATATTAGTCAGTCTTATTGGTGTGGGGTGATATTTCAGAGTTGTTAAAGTTTTAGTTCCTCTTAATCAAAAGTGATTTAGAGCACTTCTTCATATGCTTATAGATATCATTAATCTCTTCATTTGAAAGTACCTCTTCAAAAGCTTTGTCCATTTACCAACTGGGAAATGGCACTTGCTGTAATGATTGCTTCATGTTTTTTGCTTACCTTCTAATTTTGGTTGCATTGGTTTTGTTTTTACAAAAGCTTTCCAATTTAATATGATCAAAATTATCTATTCTACATTTTATAATGCTCTCTATCTTTTGTTTGGTCATAAAATCTTCCTCTCCCCATAGATAAGACAGATTATTCCTTGCTGTTTTAAGTTGATTGCTTCGTTGTCTATGGTACCTTTTAGCAAGATGTAGTTTCCATCCTTATCTCTTTTAATTAGGCCTGTTTTTGCTTTTACTTTAAGATCAGGATTGCTACCCCTGTTCATTTTTTTTTTTACATCAGTTAAAGCATAATAGATTCTGCTCCAACCCTTACCTTTACTCTATGTTTTTCTGGGCTTCATATGTGTTTTTTCTTACTAACATATTGTAGGGTTCTGGTTTTCGATCCACTCTGCTACTCACTTCTCTTTTATGGGAGAATTCATCCCATTCATGTAAACTTTATGATTATTTATTGTGTATTTCCCTCCATCCTATTCTTCCTCTTGCCTGTCCTCTCTCTCCTTTCACCCTTTCCCACCTCACTAGTGTTTTACTTCTATCTACCCTATCCACTGATGAAAGGAAATTGAGGGGATGCCCATCATTTAGGGAATGGTTAAACAAGGTGTGGTATGTGAATATAGGAGAATACTATAGTGCTATAAGAAATGATGAGCAGGCAGACTTCAGAACAACATGGAAAGACATATAAACTGATGCTGAGTGAGGGGAACAGAACCAAGAGAACACTGAACACAGTTACAGTCACACTGTGTTATAACTAACTTTGATAGACTTGGCTCTTCTCAGCAATCCAAGGTTCTAAGACAACCCCAAAAGGCTTGTGATGGAAAATGTTATATATATCCAGAGAAAGAATTATGGAATTTGAATGCAGATCAAAGAATACTATTTGTTATCTCTCTTTTTTGTTTGTTTCTTCTCTCTTGTGGTTTATTCCATTGGTTATGACTAATGTGAAAATGTTTAATGTAAATGTAGAGCCTGTATCAGATTGCATGCTGTCTTAGAGAGGGGGAGGAGGATGAGAAAAATTGGAACTCAAAAGCTTATGGAACTGAGTGCTGCAAACTAAAAATAAATAAATAATTTTAGAAAGTAAAGACACTGTTCAGGTCCACCTTTTGATTATGAATTTCATGGAGTTCAGGGAATCTTATATTGTCTCTCCTGGAACTATTTTCCAGGTCACCTATTTTTCCTATGAGGTATTTTGTATTTTCTTGCGTTTTTTAATTCTTTTGAATTTGTTTGATTGATTCATGATGTCTCAGAGTCAATAGCTTCCACTTGCCCAATTTTAACTTTTAAGCTGCTATCTTCCTCAGGTTTTTGTAAAGAAATGATAATGATTTGTGCAGGTTTATTTTCTATCTTGCAACTTTGTTGCAGATGTAAATTGCTTCAACTAGATTTTTTTTTCAGCTGATTCTCTAGGTTTCTCTTAGTATACCATCATATCATCCACAAAGAGTGATACTTTTTTTCATCATTGTCAATCTTTATTTCTTCAATGTCTTTTTCTTGTTTTATTGCTATAGCTAACATTTCTAGTACAATACTGAATAATGGTGACAATGGCAATCTTTTTTTCAACCCTTATTCAGTTATGCCCATTTAGAGATAATACTTTCTCCTTTTTTTAGATATATAGTACTTTCCATTTTAAGAAAGGTGCCTGTATTTTCTATTTTTAAAAAATAGGATTGGATGTCATATTTTTAACACATTTTTCTGAATCTGTGGAATAATATACTTTTTTTTTGTTATTTTTCATATTGTTATGGTCAATTATAGGGATAGTTTCCCTAATATTGAAATAGCTGTGTGATTCTGGAATAAACCCCAGCCATTTGTTGCTTAGTTCTCAGTCGTGATATTATTTCATTGTCAATAGTTCCTTTTAACTAGGTGTAGTTTCCCTGTTTAATCCTCTTAATTAGCTCTGGTTTTGCTTTTGTTTTGCTTTGTTGTGCATCATGATCACTAACCTTGCTTTTCATTTTTTTCCACGGCTGAGACATAATAGGTTTCTGCTCCAGGTCTTTATTTTGACTGTCTCTGGGTCTCTCTGTTTGGAGAGTGTTTCTTATGAACAACATATTGTTAGACTCTGGTTTCTAATCTGCTCTCTTCTCTGCCTCCATTTTATGTGTGAGTTCATCACTTTCACATTTCGTGTTATGATTTCTAACTTCACATTTCTATCCATCCCATTTCTTCATTTTATCCTTCTTTCTTTTACTTTTACTGTTTCTCCTCTAAATCTGTTTATACATACATAATATATACATACATGTATATATATATATACATATATATGTGTATATAATCTCTTAAGAGCATCTTTTATCCACTATTTTCACACATACCCTTTCTCTTATTCCCTTCCCTTCCTACTTTTTTGTTCTGGATAAGATAATTTTTTTTTTACTAGTTGAGAATGCATACACACACACACACACACACACACACGTACTATTTTAAAATTGTTAAGAGGGGAATGTTGGGTATGCCAAGCTGAGTCCTTTGCTCCACCATAATGACTTCACACTTGATACTCCCAGAGTTTGTGAAATGTTTCATATATTACATGCCATTTAAGTTTCAAAAGTTTCATTTTGATTAGGGAGTTCAGGTTTTATTGCACCTATTTTCCTCATAACAACAAAATTTTGAGCTGTTAAGTTACTTGCCCATGACGAGCAAATATTTTGCAAAAAGATGAATTCCAAGCCAGGTCTTCCTATTCCAAACCCAACATTCAAGTGACTATCTTTTACAACACTCAAAGCTACAGAATTGTGATGCCAAAATAAGTTTTAGACATAAGGTCCATATCCCTGAAATCATGTATTTTATTGATTTATTATTTATTCATTCAGCCATTTTCTATTTATTTATTCACCAAACTTATTAAGTTTCCATTATATGCAGAAGATTATTATATACCTTAGGTAGATAAGGGAATAGAACACAAGGCTAGGAGTTACAAATACATAAGTAGAAATCCAACTTCAATCACTTACCATTAGATTGTAAGTTCCTTGTGGGCAGGGGATGTCTTTTTGCCTTTTTTTTTTTTGGTAACCTCAACACTTAGCACAGTTTCTGACACATAGTGGGCACTTAATGTATTTTTTATTGATTGTTTTGTTGATTGATCAGTAAGGTGGAACAATGGGCAAATCAGCAGCTTTGCATCAGTTTCCTCATTGGTAATCTATGGATCACAACAGTACGTACCCTCCAAGTTTGTTTTTAGGATAAAATAATACATTAATTTTAGAAGTGCTTTGTAAACTTTAAAGAGCCAAATCCATACTAGCTGTTACTAGGGAAACTATGTAGATATCAAGATGAAACATGACCTCTGCCCTATGGAACTGTAGACAGGCTTATGATTAGCATTATTAAACCCAGTTTATATGCCCACAGATGAAGGATTCATGATAAAACCTGGATAATATTTCTTCCTTTGGATCTTATAATCCTAGTAACTTTCTCAGCTATCTTAATAGTCAGAGCAGTCATTGAATCACCCAGTAATTATGAAGCACTCAATGCTTTACATATATTCTCTTCCCCTACAAAGCATCACCATCTCAGTTTCTAACTACTCCTCAAGGGCCTCTCCAGACACCACTTCTTTCATGTTGCTTTCACTAATCCATCAACTAGAAGCAATCACCTTCCCCCATTAAGTTCCATAGTTTTGTTCTAAATTTTTGTACTTTGAGATGATACATAACATAATGATAATAAATATAGTTCACATTATAGAGCCTCTGTGCTTTCTAAATATATTTGCTTGCAACAAAACAATGTAAGAATTAATATATCCATTTTGCAGATACAGAAACTAATGGTCATAGAGGTCAAAGGTCTAGCAAAATTACACAGATGCAGCTGGGACTCTAACTTAGATCTCCAGAATCTTAGTCAAGTTTTCTTTAAACTGTGTCATGTCCTATCTTCTTATACATGCATTTTCTCTTCTACTAAACAAGAAGCTTAAGGAAGAAAAAGAAATGTATTTTTTTTTGCTCCCATTATACCATACACATAATGTACACTCAGTAAGTAATAATAATAATTATAGCTAATATATATAGACATATATTATATATAATATATATGTATGTAATACCTACTGTATGTCATAGACTGTCCTAAGCACTTTACAAATAGTATCTCATTTGGTCTTCACAACAACCCTAGAAGATAAGTACTATTATGATCCCCATTTTACAGATGAGCAAACTGAGGCAAACAGAGATGAAGTGACTTACACAGAGTCATATAACTAAGCAGTGTCTGAGGTCAGATTTTAATTGAGGTCTTGACTCCAGGCTCAGTGCTCTATCCATTGTACCACTCAGCTACCTCTAAGTAATTTATAACGAATATGTGGATGGATGAATAGTCATCATCAAAGAAGATCTTAATTTTACAACTGATAAAGACCTTGGAAGTTATTGAGTCAAAATCTCTCACTTTGTAAATGAAGAAACTGAGGCTCAAAGAGATTAATATACCATCTTAGAGTTAGACAGCTGATAAGTATCAAAGGCAAGATTTGAATCTATAATCTTGATTCTAAGTATATATATATAATATATATATATAATATATATATATATACCTCAGAAGCCATGCAGCCTAGCCAGTCTCTTTCAGAGACTCAGCATCAGAGTAGTTCAGTTACCTACCTAGGATCATACAACTAGTAAACATTTGAAGCAGAATTGTAAGTCAAGTCTATTTAACTCTAAGGCTAACTACAGTATTTTGTCAGTCAAGAATGATACTTTGGGTCCTAAAACATGGCAGGGATTAAATCACAGAATCATAAAGTTAGATGGAATGACAGTTAGCATCTGTTCTAACCCATACTTGAAAAGGTATCTCTTCTACAACATCCTCAACAAGTCAATAATGAGATTCTCATTAAAGACAGTCAGAGACAGAGCACTCCACAAGGCACCTTAGAAAGGCACCATGGCTTTAGAGAGAAGATGATATACTTCTACTTGTGTGATTTGGGATAAATCATATCACTTCTCTAAACCCCAGTTTCTTTCTCTGCAAAATGAGGTTGGAATAGATGATCTTTAATTGGACTTTTCACTTTGAATGCTGTTATCCTGCTTTTTTTAAATATAATTTCCACTTTGGGGCTCTACTCCTATCCTCTACTACCAAGCAAAATAAATTTAGCCACTCTCACATGATACTTCTTCAAGTATAACTTCCAAATGTTCTTGAAATATTCTCTTCTTCATGAGAAAAATCCCCAGTTTCATAATCTGTTTTTTATGGAATGATTTTGAATTTCTTTATTGTTTCAATTGACTTTCTCAGATCCCTGAAATCATGTTTATTTTATTGATTTATTATTTGTCTGCACCCTTCCTAAAAAAAAGGCAGCTGGGGCTAAATGTAATATTGTAGATATGGACTGAACCTTGCAGAATTTGGTGGTACTGTAACTCCTTCATAGCATATATTTCTTTTAATATTGTCTAAAGTTACATTAACTTTTTGTCTATAATTTAGATATTATGTTTCTGTTTTAATACTTTCATTATCTCACTTGATGTACACAAATGTATTTAGAGGAAATTGGATTAGATTCAAAGTTTTATATTTGGGCAAAAGTAGAATTGATGCAATTACAAAATTGGGGTGAGATAAGTAGATGAAAACTTTTGTAAAAATAGAGATGTGTATGTCTATGCAGTTAATGTTTTGAAAGCTAAATAAGAGCTATTACCAGGTTGTGGGGGAAAGATCATTTGATATGAAATCGAGAGAAACCTTAGTTCATATCCTACCTCTAACATGTGTTGTTGGTCCATTAGTAAGTCATTACACCTCTGAGTATCATGCTTTAATTTATAAAATGAGAATGACAAAACACTTCACAGAAAGGACAAAGAAGGGATTTGCAGGAAAAAGTTATATTGTCGTATTCCTGTTCATCAATTTAAGAATCTTCTGGTAGTAATTTCTCTATGAAATTTCCCTTTATCAATGTTTCTGTTTCCAATATCTCTGTCTTTCCATTTGAAATGGAATTTGTTTATACCTTCTACTTGGTATTTGCATTTTTTCCGTTCTCAAAAGAAATCCAACTGGGAAATTGTCTAAAAAAGTGTTCTTTCTGAGAATAATGCATGTTCCTATGTCTTTCCTGTCAGAATGTTATATCATTCAATGTTACTTGGAAAATTAAAACACAGTTGCTCCGGATATACCTGAGGAAGATGAGATGAAGGTAATGACCTTCCCTTTCAAGAGGACAGGACTTTTTCACGTATGAAACTAAAAGTTGTATGACTTGTTCTGACCTTGAAAAAGAAAGAAAAATGGTAGGCCAAAAACCCAGTGGGTAATGCTTGGATCTCAAAAGATTCCTCCTGAGTATTGCAAAGGATGAAGTGAATTGAAAATTTTGAAAATCTTATGGATAATCCAGTTAACATAGGCAAACAAATAATTATAGTCTCTCAAGCTAACTCCAGTTACTTGCTCTTAAAGCCACTGTTCCCTAAAATTAAAATGTTCTAGTCTGGATTATTATTATTTCATGTGAATTTTAATGTTTTAACTTTAAAAAAGAACAATAAACATTTATTATGTCTGCTTCCCATGTCTCCTTACCCCCAAACATTGTAAGAAAGAAAAACAAACCCTTGAAACAAACAAACCGAGATCCTATATTTACCTCTTTTAAACCTGTGTGTCTCATCCTTCATCCCTCTGTTAGGAGGTAGCAGCACATTTTATCATTGGTCCTTTATAATTATGATTGATCATTTTATTCATTAGAATGCTTAGGATTTTTTAATGTTGATCCTCTTCTGATTACTCTCCAGACTTTTTACTCTCCAGACTATGCGACAGGACTCTCTTTGTCATAGAAGTTCTTGTGTCCTCAGGTCTTCTCACATTGTTGGTACATTATATCCTTTCAAAGCTCCTCTCCTCCAAATCAACCTTTTAAGGAAAGAACCTAGCTATGTCTTCATTTTTGTCCAGTTTCCACTTCAGATTCTCCGGAGTTTTTCTACTATGTGACCATTCAGGTACCTTCTCACTCCCCAGCCCTCATTTCCCTTCCTTGTGTATGTTGTCTTTCCTCAGTAGAAGGTAAGCAACTTGAGTTCAGAAACTAGCTCTGCTTACACTTGCATTCAGAGTATTTAGCACAGTACTGGGTACATGGTAAACACTTAATAAATGCTTTTTGATTTTCCTTGATTAGTTTTTCTTTACAGTGTGGTTGTTGTTTCATAAATTATTCTCCTTCTTCTGCTTGTTTCACAATGTATCAGTTCATACAAATCTTCACAGGCTTCTCTGAATACCTCCCATCACTTTAAGGTACCACAGTATTGTCCCATGTTGATATACTATAATTCATTCAGCTATGAATCAGTTGATCAAGAGCCCCTTAGTTCTTCATCACTCCACAAAGCATGTTATACACACACACACACACACACACACACGTATTGTTGGCCTGAATTATCCATATATTTCCTTCAACTATTTCATTTTTCATAGGAAAAACAACTCAGACAGCCTTTTCTAATGGTCAATACTATTTATCTCCCCTTCCACCACCCATTTATATTTGGGAAAATTTATATAAATGAAGTGTAGAGACATTTCATGTGGTGTCCATTTTTGAAATATGAAGGTAAATTGTAAACACAGGTAAATTAAAGAAAGTTACATCTATTATTTTTTCTTCAAAGATATTGTCATGATTTTTCCCCTTTGGCTCATTTTTAATATGCTCATTTTCCACTTAATCTATGAATCTTAATATTTATCCAGAAAAAGGAAAAAAATGCTTGTTTAAATGTTTATTTATTTTGTCCTAGGCATGTTTGCTGTTTTGTTTTTAGAGGGCAAAGTGGGGTGAGGAAAGGGAGGAATGCACCCATTACCTTGTCTCAACAAAATTTTGAATAGTTGTCTACATTCCTGTTTGTGGTATGCGATTTAAATTATGGTTAAGTAATGTGGCTTAAGGGTTTTTTTTTTAATGTACGTCAATCCATTTTCTGTCAGACACAGAAATAGTTCATGATTTTCTGCTGAGTATTTCCTTAAGGGGTTCTATCCTGGAGATTTCTATAATAGGGAATATTATGGATTTTGACTTCCTTGGCAGAATTCCCATATCTTTGGTAAACAGCCTTCAAATTTACATATTGCCTCTGTTGTGGGGGTACATTTTCCCTCAAAATAAAATCAGAGTTCTTAAAGAATTTCATCTGGTTAGAATCTCTTTTGTGCACATGCTTCAATACTTAAAATAATAAGGAGAAAACCCTGGCCCCAAAGAGATCAGTATTTTTTTTTTTTGGTCTGCTATTTGATTTTATTACAGCTTTAGCTGAACATAACTGGAAATGGACTGGTACCAGACTAATGCCTCATCTGATTCCAGACTTTTGCTACTACTCTACATGGATTCGTGTTGCTTTGAAAGTTATATTAAACATAAAAACCTCCAACTTTTCTAACACTGAATTAAATATATCAACTGGGAGAAAAACAAAGAAGTTATGTTATTAGTTTGACTCAAGGCCCACTTGGCACCTAGAGACCAAAAGCAGTGTTCATGATTCATATGGAAAACTAAGCTCATTTTGAAGATATTATTTACTTCTGCAATCATTGCCATTCTCACTTATAAAAGTGGAGAACTGAAGTTTAATTTGTGGGGGAGACTTTCAGAAAACTGTAACTTTTGATTATACCTTGTTTTATATAAAATAATTATAATTAATACATTACTTTAAGGATTGCAGAGTACTTCCTTCATAAAAACCGAAAATGGGATATACAATACGCAGTTTGCCAAGGTCATGTAACTAGGGAACCACAGGGTTAACATATCTATATGTCAATTTTGGGTGGAATATGGTGTTGCAAATTTTGTTTTTTCCTTAAACAATTCTCAAACATTTCAATCCACTACTTTGTTCATACAGTCATCACTGTAGTTCAAGCCCTCATTGCCTCTCTCCTAGTCTACTGTAACTGAAATTAATTGGAACCTAAAGAATAAACCACATGTCTAACTGTCCCTTCCCAATCTTTCCTCTACCCAGTTGCAAAGATAATTTTTTTTTTAATGTTCAGAACTCACAAAATTGCCCTTTTGCTCATTAGACTGTTATGGCTTCCTTGTCCTTGCAGGATCACAATGAAACTCTTTTATTTGACATTTAAAATCCTTAACAATCTGTCTCCCATCTACATTTTGTCTTACCCAGTTGTCTAATCTTTAATATGGGCATAATGATAACACCTACTTTCCATGATTATTGTGGGTTTCAAAAGAGGTCATATTTATATGTTTTTAGCACTAAACTGTAACAAGCACCCTGGCATACACAGGAGGGTCTGCTGTACAGGTTGTTAGATTTGCTCTTCTAAAGGGAAAGCAACTCTTGAGGGGTCAACAATCTACTTTAATTATAATCACCAACAGAGAAAATGCAAGCAGAGAAATAAAGACCAACAGACAGGGCTTCTGTCTGATCATAAGCAGTGCATACATCACAGATCAACAGACAGATCCAACTGTGTGACCATTGCACACATACATAGTTACCAGAGAGAGAAACACCAACACCTGGATTTTCAAATCAGGGGAGGGAGGGGCTCCTTAACAGCTACCCCAAGTCTCAACTGGCACATGAACCTTCTTCCAAAGAGTAAGCCCCCAAAGTCAAACTTCACCTCAGAGTACACATATGCTTTTAAGAGCCATAAGGCATCATGCCCTCAAACCTCATGACTCATAATGAGTGATTCATTAATTAACAAAAGATGTTGGCCTTCAACAAAACAAGCCTCCCCTAATCAAGCTTCCCTTAAAATGCTCTACCTGAAGCCTATTAATGTGTGGGGGGAAAGTCTTTAACTCACACCACATTTGGTCCCAAGATCTTTAATGTCCATTACATAGGCAACTTTATCTGAATAGGCAAATACATTTCTTAAGTAAATCCAACATAATTCCCACAAAGTAAACATGTCATGAAGTTCACACTTGCCAAACACATAGCAAGTCATTACCAGAGTGACCATGTGGCCTTTGACAAACACAAAAGTATATACATAACATAGAATCATTCTTTACATTCTTTGGGGATGAAAATCTTTACAGAGTGAGCAGCTAGCTCCTCCTTCCCCAATCCAAAACAAAAATAAATGTCCAAATAAAGTTCTTCTTGGGGGTATGTTTTCTTCCCACACTGTAATTGCAGGCTTCCTCCTGGCACTCTTAGGTGCAGGTTCTGACTAGTCAAGTCCCAGTCCTAACACTGCTCCAAGTCCTGAGGGGTATCTGAGTAACAAAGCCAACAGGGTGGGGTTTTTGGGGGTCCACAGCACCGTATCATCAAGGCAGTATTCACAGTACTAAAGAATATAATGAATATGCTGGTATAGCTCTGAATAGAAAGTATGAAAGACTATCTATATAGAAGGCAGAAGAAAAACATTTATTCAGACACCAGAAAGCCAAATCCCAACACTAGAAAGTTAAATCTGTCATAGTAGCCAAGAAGTCAATACACATTGGGGACAAAGACATTCCCAAGTCTACTCTACCCTTCTGGGTTGCGCCTTCTCATAAACAAACACTCACAAGGCGTGATGTGCCTGGTGGCCTGTGTCTTCTCTCCTCTGACCCTGCCACTCTCACTAACTTCCTCTCAGTTCTGCTCCACACTTTAAGCAAGATGCTTCCATCACAAATGACTTAGTCTTCCAGGTGATTTAAGCAGTTCACAAGGGCCCATTAATGAATGGGGAAGATCTTTCCATTTAAATTGCTACTACATTCCCACCCACTACAGACAACTCCACTCCCTGGTCTCAAACCATCCTTGGTGAATGCTGTAAATGATCACACTCAGCTCTCCTGCCTTGTCGGTTCAGTCTTTTATATTGCCCTGGGGCTGAATTCTGAGCTTCCAGTTCTTCCTCTTCCAGCCTGAGCCAGCAGCTCCCCGCTCTTCCCTGGGTCTGTGTGCAGTCAATTATCCCCTCCTGTTCCATGACTCAAGCTCCAAGGTCAGCACACAGGCAGTTCTCCATTTCTACTGGGTCCATATACAGCCAGTTATCCTCCTGTTCTGCAGAACCATAAGCACCACAATGAACAATTATCCCAGCCCCAGTACTTTCCTTTTAGTTTGCAGATTCTGCCCAACTATGCCATATGAAGCAGTAAGCGCACTGACATACACAACAGGGCCTGCTAGCACAGGTTCTTAGATCTGCTTTCCTAAAGAAAAGCAACTTTTGAGGGGTCAAAAATCTCTACCATATAGCAAGTAATTAACAAAGGCTTTTGTTTTCTTTCTCTTTCCTTCCTCTCTTCTGGTGGTACAGTGAATGGAATACTGAGCTTGGAGTCAGTGGAGGATATGCCCAGTTTAAATCTGACCTCAGACACTTACTATCTCTGGGACTCTGGACAAATAATTAGCCTCTGTTTGTCTAGGTTTCCTCAACTGTAAAATCTGGATAATAATAGCATTTAGCTAGCAGGGTTATTGTAAGGATTAGAGATATTTGCACAAAAAAGAAAAAAGTGACTATCTATGCCAAGAATATAATCGATGCTTTTTAAAATGCTTATTTCCTTCTCTTATTCCACCTCCTCCTTTCCTCTTTTCCTTCCTACTTCCTTCCTTCTTCCTTCCTTCCTTCCTTCCTTCCTTCCTTCCTTCCTTCCTTCCTTCCTTCCTTCCTTCCTTCCTTCCTTCCTTCCTTCTCTTTCCTTTCCTTCCTTTCTCTCTTCCTCCTTCCTTTCCTTCCTTTCTCTTTTCCTCCTTCCTTCCTTTCTTTCCTTTCTGATCTTGTTCTACATAGCTTTACCTCCCTCATGCTACAATCCAAACTGGACTTCTTACTCTTCCTCACACTCTATCCACCACCTCCACAGTCTGTTTATCCCCCATGTCTAAGGATCTTTTCATTTCACCTTCGTATCTTAGGACTCCTTGTTTCTTTCAAAATGATCCTTAAGTGCCAACTTCTACATACATCTTGTCCTGATCCCCATCCCCACCTCCAGCTGTTAATGCATCATAAATTAAAATTTACTTTGTGTATCTTTTTTGTGTGTATACTCTTTTGCATATGAATTCTCCCCTGATAGAATGCATGCTCCTTGAAGATAGGATAATTTCTTTTTTCTTTCTGCCTCTCATAGTTCCTTGCACATAAGTGTTGTTATATAAGTATCCATGTATTGATTGATGTGCTGTACTGTCACCCCCTCATCACCCACCCACCCACACACACACACACGCACACAGACACACACACACACAGACTTAGAGAAGCTCCCAGCACATATGTACTTCATAACAGTTTGTTGACTGACTTTCAAAAAAACTTCACAACCTCCTTCCTTCAAGTCCCAGCCAAAAACCAACTTCAACAAGAAGCCTTTCCTCAGTCCTCTGGATGGTAATGCCTTCCTTCTATTGATTATTTCCAATTTATCCTACATACCACATATTTTCACATGTTTGTTTGCTCATTGTCATTCCCATTAGTCAAGGGACTCCCCAAGGGCAAGGCTTATCTTTTATCTTACTTTGGTTCTCTAATGCTTATCACAATGCTGACAAATATTTAATGACTGACTAGTCAATTTAATGATATAATCATTTTTTTTGCCTGATCCCTCATCCCTCACCACACCTTTATTTTATTTTTTGTTATATTGAAAACATTGATAGATTGCTTTCTTATTTGTAGTGTTGTTAGCAAATGGATTGGATAATAAATGAATTGATACATGATAATACATTCTAAGGTGAAAATGTATGCATAATTGAATAAGTGCACATGTTTTAACTCATTGAAATTTCTCCTTTTTCCTCTTAAATAATATTTTCATAGAGAAAGTATGATATAGAGCTGAAGGCAATTTCAAATAACCACCCAAATAATAATTGGAACAAAAAAAATAAACAGCCTTACTGTGGAAGCCAAGAGACTTCTTGCCCTGAGCGAAGCCTATTGGCTATCTACAGAGATTGAATCATTTATGTGATTGCTTTAATTTCTTGCTTGAGTTGACATGTTCTTACCGAGAACTGTACATCCTTCTGAATTGTTCAGATTCCATCTCTTAAAATCAATACCTTCTTGAACTAGGATTGAATTTCGTTTTTCAGTCCTGAAACAGCAGACCTGCACAATCTTTGTGGACTGCTCAAAATCCTTTGGCTTGGTGCAAGTGGCACGCAGACTGTGGCTGAGTTGTGCAGGCCTGGTCTATGGTGCACACGAAAGAATGAGGCACTTATGCAAGGGGAGGCTGTAGTAAAGGGGAGCTACTCGTCCTTTTGCAGTCTAACAACTTTGAAATCAACAGACATCGCGTTTATGCAATGTGCTGAATTGTAGAACATTAAGGAAATGGACATCTGGTGACTGGTTTTACATTTACATGACATGCTAGAAAAATAAACAATTCAAAGTCAAAACTGAAATAATAGGTATTGGATACTCATGGAAATGCATACTGTGTTTTACTATTTCACTGAATTCCATATTTCTAGAAAAAAGTTGATGTTGGCTAAACAATCTCTTCTTTTGGTCTAATAACTCATAGATATATCACACTCAATATTTCCTCAGGGAAACTCACTTTTGTTTCCCCTAAAGGCACCCTTCCTTCTAACTTCTCTGTTTAGGGCACCGTCATCTTTCCTCTTACTGAGATTCACAATGTAGGAGTCCTATTCAATTCTTTATTCTTCCTTTACATAGTACTTAATCAATTGCCAGATTCTATTAAAATAACCCCTTCTGTGATTTCACCTTGAATTACTCTTAGTTCAGATTCTTGCCCAGTATATTCAACAGCTTCCATATCGATCCCCTTGCCTTCGACTTCTCTTCTATGTCATTCATCTCCTTGCCCCTGACAAATCTGACCATGTCACTCCCCTGCTCAAGAAACACCATTGGCTTCCTATTTCTTTTAGGGAGAAAAAAATCATCCTCCTCTTTCTTTGTTTTTTTTAAAGTTTTCCACAATCTTGTCCTAGTCCATTCTTCCAGACTAATAGCAAATTACTTGACTTCATAAACTCCATAATCCAACTAACCTTATGTTTCCTCTAAACATCATCCCCGCTTCTGTGTTTTGGCACAAGCTATATCAGACCCATAAGTTTGGCCTGGGGTTTATTTCATCAGTACTTATGAAGCTCATGTTTTGTAAATTCCTTCAAAACACCTGTCCGGTATTATTTGAACTTTGTCATCAGTTTTGCAGCTGTTGGCACTCCAACTCCTTCCCTCATCAGTCCACATTTCCTTTGAATATCTGTCTGTCTGTTATCTATCTAGCTAATTAGTTGTCTGTGAGTCTGTATAACCTCATCCACCCCAGTAAAGTGAAAGTTCCTTGAGGACAGAATTTTTTATTTACTAACATACTGTCTTACATACAATAAGACATCAATAAATCATATTTAAATGAATAGCACTATGGCAAATAGTCTAATTTTTTTCTACTTTTCAATCTGCTGATTGTTGATATTGGATAGAAATAAGCAAGTGAGCTATGTCATCTGATCAATTCGGGAAAGCTATAATCAAAATAATTGTTAAATATTATGGAAACTAACAGATTCAATCAATTTTCTGAATTATTATTTTTTCCTTTAGTTGCATCACTCTCTAGTTTTAGAAATAGACCTTCCTTGGAGGAAGTAGGGATTTGTAGAAAATGTTATCATATTGTGCTATTATACCAGATTTTCTCTGACAGCAGAATCTTTATCTAGGATTTTGGCCCCATCTCCATTCATTCAAATTTACATGTAGAAGCAGCACGCAAAGTTCACCTGTATTAGAGACCATCTCAGTAGTGGTAATCTATGACAATTATCTAGAAACTCATTGATTTATGGAATAATTGTCCCAAGTTCCTGCTCCAATTTGACAATGGAGATCTAACCATAATTTCTTTCTTCATTGAGTGACTCTAAGGATGGGCACCCAATTTTTTACTAACAAGAGAATTTGATCAGAGACGGAACAGTTTTATGTAACAGACAACATATTGAATTTTTTTACCTCTCTATTTGTATTCACAAGGTTTCCTACAACTGTATTAAAGAGAAAACAAATATTCCTAAAAATAAAGAAAAATAGGATGAAATATGGGGACTCATTGACAAGCAAATATAGGCAGTTCTGCTTTTGTATCACTTCCTACAGTAATACTGTGAATTTCACTCCTCATTCCCTGTTTCCTTAATGCTTGCTCTTCTTTAGTAAATAAGCTTGGATATAGTTAGTCATTTGCTACTTACTTTATTTATCTATCTATCTATCTCTCTGACATAGATATATACATAAATGTATATAATTATACTATCTTTATTATAACTGATTTGAACTCACAAAGATGGGTACTCATGAATGCAGACCTAGCACTCTTTCCATTGCATTGCCTAGCTGCCTCATTGTATTATACTATTCTAACTCAATGTCAGCAGAATACTGTAAAAATTATTTAAAAAAACTAATCAGTATTTATTTTCTCTCCCTTTTCCCTACCCTCTCTTTCTCCTTCCTCAGTAACAACTTAACATACATGCTTAGGTAAGTAAAACAAATTTCCATATTAGTCATGTCTAAAAATGTATGTTTAATTCTGCTTCTTGAGTCCATCATTTCTTTGTCAAGAGGAGGGTAACATAACAAATGTGTGTTGGATTGCACTGTACGTATGCGTTTATGTGAATTCTGCACAGCTATATATAATAGTTATCAATCCATCAGTGAGGTATGATTGTGTCTGTCTACCATCTCCCTCTAGCAATATAAATTACATCCCTTTTAAAGCTCGGTAGGTAGCCTAAGGGATCTGTCCAAGACTCTGAGAATGTAAGTAAACTTGCCTACTGTAACTCATAGTTATTAAGCTTCAGTTAGTGGGTCACTCAATGGCTCTAGAGGAAAAAGTGAGGTTGGTGCCTTTGTACAGCCCTCCCTCACTGAAATTAAAGTCAATCGCAAGTCATGTAATCATCTCCCTGATGTCATGGTCCTCTTCAAGAACAAAGGACAAACCACACCACACAAACATTGACTAAGTACTTACTACATCCCAGGTATGATACAGAGCATTGAAAATACAATAAAGGGAAAAAAATCAGTCCTTACCCTCAAAGAGATCACAATCTAATTGGGAAGGTAAAAAGGAAAAGAATAGATTCAAACAAACTATATATTGAATAAGTAGGACATAATTAAAAGAGGGAAGGCACTAGCATTAAGAAGGGTGGGAGAAAGCTCCTGAAGAAGATGGATTTATTTGGTACTTAAAGGATACCAAGGAAGCCAAAATTTACATTCAGAGATTCTAGCCCTTAATTCACTATGGGATACTCCCACTATGCATATAATAAGTGATAATAATAAAGCAGATTTTTGATTAATCACTGAAGAAATTGCTCAAAATTTTTTTTTGAAAATGCATCATGATCTCCTCGGTATAAATAACAATGTTTTGTAACATGAAAAATCACAACATATTGCAAAAGATAATTGAAATTCCTGCATATGCCTAGGATATTAATATTTTTCCCTGCTTTTTTGTAATTAGAGAAATGTGAATATTTTAAAAAGTCTGCTTCCATGTGTGCATAAGGGTGCCAAGATTTTTTTCCTCCTACATTATTCTGTTAATGCTAATGCTAAGTTCAAATGCTACTTTTTTTTTTCCCAAAGATATAAACATCTATGGGAAATACCTCCCCAAAGCATATACATCTATGGGAAAACTTCTAGGTTCAATGAAGTTGACTGCAGACTTGAGAAAATGCTGGTCCAGTTGGTACTTAGAGCAGCTGTAGGCTTGAAGGAAAAAAAAATATGTTGCCACTCTTTTGCTTTTTCTGTGCACAGAATGATACATTTATTGAAAGAGCATTTTTTTAATACAAAGGAAAGCTCTGTACATAGGGCTGTGATCATGTTCATGAATTCCTGAGTCAGCATCCCAGGGATGGAGAAATCACTGGCACTCAAACACACCCCTTATGCTCACCACACATACACACACCCACACACCCACACATTCACACACCCAGAGCAGCCAGAGGAGGGGGTATGCTAAGGGTCACCACACAAGAAGTGCCATCTCATCCCTGAAGCACATATGTTCTTACAAGGCCAAGTTCACATAAACATTGTAAGCACTTAACCTGATCTCACTGGATCTTGCCTTCTTTGGGGAGATGATGGGTATAAAGCTGTCTTCACAAGGATAGGCAAGGTGGGTCCTAAAAGAACATGGCAGCGATTCAGAGAAGAGAGGCTGGGCACATTACAGACCTGAGTCCCTAACTCCCCCAATCCCTGACTCTGAGAGGCACTTCTAGTCCCAGACACCAGCCATGAACCATCCTTGCAACCCATCCTGTATTACCCATCTACCCCACCAACCAAGTTTTGTGGGAAATCCCAGATGGTGGCTCCCACTCCAGCACCCCAGATTTGGGAAAGACATCAGACAGAAAGCAGATTACAGGGCTTTTTAGTTTTGCTGGCAAATCAATCCCCTTGAGATCTGGGCTGTGAGCAGAGACTCTTCATTCCACCATCAAGCTGTCAAGGCAGGGTTATTTCTCACTGAATTAAAGCAGTCAAGAAAGGGTTAAACAAAAAAAAAACCCACCAACTGCAATTTCTCTCTTCTGGAAAATCAAATGCTCAGAATACAGGTAATGGAGGAGAGGAGGTTCACTAGGTGCAAATCCCTGTGCCAATGGTGGCCTGCTCTGCACATCCACCTAATGGCGGGGTAGGAGAGTGGGGCACAGTCCCTGGAAGAAATACATAAGTACTGAGGTTACACTTAGAAAAATAAAGTCACTTTCTTCAAGACTTTTTGTCTTAAATTTAAAAAGTTACAGTAGCTGCTCACTCCCTGGGAGAGCTGCCCTTCTCTGGCTCCCCAGTACTGCATTGATCTCTTGAGCTGCTCTCAACTCTATTAGTCAGTCCCAGTCCCTACCACCCCATTCCCATCCCCACCCCTGCTCACTGCAACTTGACCCAGGCAGCTGGGTTGTCACTCTTAGAAATACATTTTTTTTAACATTGTTGGGCATATTTAGGGTCCTAGTAATTGTGATAGCCATTAAGTTCCAATCTGGCTATCATTCTCACAGTTCCACAGTCTTCTCAGATGGAAAAGGCACACATTTATTAAAAGTTGCATCTTGATTCACTGTAATTTTAGAGATATAGTTATTTGGCAACTTGTATTTTTCTTTTGGGTGTTAATTATAGAATTTTTATAAGGAAATGGAAAAAATAGTTTCATTGAGGACATTTGAATTGCCTGAATTTTTGTTAGATTATGTGTTATTTCTCTCTTAGAGTAACAGGCACTTCAGAAAAATAGTCAAAATTTTATTCCAATCACATATTAGCAAAAATAAATGTATTTGTATCTTCTAAAGAGGAAAATAAATCATGTAATAAAATATAAGATTGATTTGTAATAGAAATTTTTTTAATTTGGCTAATTTAGACATATTTTACTAGTGTTAGTCAACAGAATTGAGAAGTGTGATATACTACATAAGAACTTTTCCTCCCTTGGTCATTACACCACAAACTCCTATTTAAATATTAAAATTCAAATAATAGATTCATTAGATCACTGATTAAGAAATATAAGAGGCCACAGAGTTCATCAGGTACAATCTTTTTTTTTTTTTTTTTTTTTTACATCAGATGATACAAATGAGGTCCAAACATATTCAGTGACTTGCTCAAAATCACTTGGTAGTAACTACTACTAGTAGCAGTTAGGTAGTAAAAATTTTCACTGGATTCTCCTTAAGAAGAATTGGAAATTATTTATAAAGTCTTCTGATTGTACATCTACAATGAATGCTTCTACTTTCTCTTTTAATGCTAAAAACCTTAAAAATATAGGCATCGAAGACTTATAGATATGTACGTCTGTATATGTTTGTGTCCATATATGTCTATATGTATATGAACATTGAAATTTCAAGGACCCCAGATTAAATTTCATCCAACCTCTTTTTTCTTAAGCTGAAGTAACTAAAGCCCAAAGGATTTAAACATTGTTTCTCCAAGTTCCCACTCACAGTAAATGCCAAAGATTGGATTTAAAACTAGGTACACTGACATCAGAGAGAGTGAGGGCTCTTTCTTTTACACTGTATTAACATTGTCAACTAGGAAGTAACATCATTTTCAGTGGAATACTGCTAGAAGATTTTTCAGTAAAGCATAAGAGTAAAGAAAAATGCCACCTCTCCCCAATACTACTTTGTTCATTATATAAATGCTAGAAATGTCAGAAAGAGATACTAAGCACAAAAGTAAAGTGGAGGGAAAACATTCTTATTTGCAGATATGATGGTTTACTTTTACAACATAATCATTTACTTAGAATACCCAAGGGAAAGGATAAAGAAGGTATCTAGTATAATAAATAGCTTCAGCTGGCACCATAAAATTATCAACATTTAAACATCTAACAAGAACAAGCATTATATCGTATAAAGACAAATCTCAATCAAAATCAGTAAAAAAATTCATTAATATAAAGATTTTTAACCCATCAAGACATTTGAATTTTTGTAAAAATACATTTCAAATACTATTTACAAAAATCTAATGAAATAATTTTGAGTGAATTTTGATAATAAATTAGAAATGATAGCTAAATTAATTCATAGATTTAGTGCTATGGTTTTTAAACTTTTAAAGGATTAACTTATGGAGCTAGACAAAATAATAATGAAGATGTTCAAGGAAATAAAATGTCAAGAGTTTTACATGAAATTATTTTATAATGACTGTGGGGAGGGGAATAGCAACATCTGATGACAAAATATATAGCAATAGCAATGAAACATATTTCATCTGGTTAAAATTGGAAATGGAAATCATATACATGAAGAAAAAAAGCTGCTAAAATTCAGAGAGTAAAGTTGCCCAGTCTTATATTAGCCCAAGAAGAAGAGTAATAATTTTCACAATTATAGCTAAGGGGAAATTACTAACCAAGCAGTAGGTATAGGTTTGCAGAAGCAAGAAAACAAATAATTTTCATTTCACATGAACAAAAACAGTGCAGAAAGAAAATATAATGTGAAAAATATTTTTCTAATCAAATAGATCTTTAAAAAGTTTTGAAAACTCTATTTGAGAATTACACAAATATTTGAGCCTGAACTGTTTCATTTCCCAATAGACTAGAGACTGAAGAATACATACATATTTACATGTATGTATGTACACACATATATATGTATGTATATGTACATACATATATGCACACACATACATATACATATTCTTTAGAAGAAACAGAATCTACAGTGTAATGCTAGTGATATTAAAGATCTTTCCCATTCATTAATGGACATACCCTTAAGAGGAGTTTGATTAGGGAAGATTTGAAGGAAGGTCCATAACTTTTGTTGGTGAGGCACTGGTTCTCAAGGGCTGTGATGCCCTCTGGCTCTAAAATACCTATAAATATTCTGAGGTGAGGTTTTAATTTGGGGTTTACTAACTGGAAGTATTTCTTTGGCCAGATTATATTCTGGGCAGCCTTTAAGGAGCCTCCTGGTATATGTGTAATGGTCAGACAGTTAGATCTGTCTGTTGATCTATGATATATGTATGCTTATGTCCAGCAGTTGGAAGTGATATCTGTTGATCTGTATTTTTCTGGATTTTCTCTGAAAAGTGCTGACTTTTCCCCCTGAACTAAGTGAATGATGCATGTGCTTAATTAAAGTGATTGGGTTTTTTTTTAGATTTATTTATTTTTAGTTTTCAATTAATTTCCACAATATTTTGAGGTACAAATTTCCATCTCTCCCCTCCTCTCACCCCAAAACACAATGCATTCTGATTCTCTTTCTCCCAATCTGCCTCCCTTCTATCACACCCCTCCTTTCCCTTATCCCCATCTTCTCTCTTTTTTGTAGGGCAAGATAGATTTCTATACCCCATTACCTGTATTTATTTCCCAGTTTCATGTAAAAACAATTCTCAACATTCTTTCCTAAAACTATGAGTTCCAAATTCTTTCCCTTCTTCCTTCCTCACCCATTCAATATAGCCTATATATGTGTAGTTTTGCAAAAGACTCCCACAACCGTCATGCTGTGAAAGACTAACTATATTTCCCTCCATCCTTTCCTGCCTCCCGTTGATTCTGTTCTCAGGTTTTTACTTCTAATTACTTCCTCCTCCCATTTGCTCTCCCTTCTATCGTCCCCCCTCCCCACATATCCACTTCTCCCCTAATTTCCTGTAGTGTAAGATAGATTTTCATACCAAATTGAGTGTGCATGTTGTTCCCTCTTTAAGTCAAATGTGATGAGAGTAAGCTTCACTTTTTGCCTCTCACATTCCCCCTTTTCCCTTCCATCGAAAAAGCTTTTTCTTGCTTCTTTTATGAGATAATTTGCCCCATTCCATTTCTCCCTTTCTCCTTCCAATACATTCCTCTCTCTCACCCCTTAATTTTATTTTTAGATACCATGTCTTCCTGTTCAATTCACCCTGTGCCCTCTGTGCATATATATATGTATATATACATATATATGTATATATATGTAAATGTATATAATCCCTTTACTCAAATACTGAGAAAAGTCTCAGGAGTTACAAATATTATCTTTCTATGCAGGAATATAAATAGTTCAACTTTATAAAGTCCTTTATGATTTCTCTTTCCTGTTTACATTTTCATGCTTCTCTTGATTCTTAAAAGTCAAATTTTCTATTCAGCTCAGGTCTCTTCATCAAGAATGCTTGAAAGTCCTCTATTTCATTGAATAACCATTTTCCCTTGAAGTATTATACTCAGTTTTGCTGGGTAGGTGATTTGTGGTTTTAATCCTAGTTCCTTTGACTTCTGTAATATCATATTCTAAGTCCTTTGATCCCTTAATACAGAAGCTGCTAGATTTTGTGTTATGCTAACTGTATTTCCACAGTAGATTTCTTTCTGAGTGCTTGCAACATTTTCTCCTTGACTTGGGAACTCTGGAATTTGGCTACAATATTCCTAGGACTTTACTTCTTGGAGTCTCTTTAAGGAAGTAATCAGTGGATTCTTTCAGTATTTATTTTGCCCTCTGGTTCTAGAATAACAGAGCAGTTTTCCTTGATAATTTCATGAAAGATAACATGTGGACTCTTATTTTGATCATGACTTTCAGGTAGTCCCATAATTTTTAAATTGCCTCTCCTGATTCTATTTTCCAGGTCAGTTGCTTTTCTAATGAGATATTTCACATTGTCTTGTATTGTTTCATTCTCTTGATTTTGCTTTGTAATTTCTTGGTTTTTCATAAAGTCTTTAGCTTCGATCTGCTCCATTCTAATTTTTAAAGTACTATTTTTATTTTCTTCAGTGATTTTTTGAACCTTCTTTTCCATTTGGCTAATTTTGCTTTTTAAATCATTCCTCTCCTCACTGGTTTTTGGAGCTCTTTTGCTATTTGAGATAGTCTATTTTTAAAGGTGCTATTTTCTTCAGTATTATTTTGGATTGGCTTTAGCAAGCTGTTGTCTCGCTTTTCATGATTTTCTTGCATCTCTCTCATTTCTCTTCCCAATTTTTCCTCCATTTCTCTTACTTGATTTTCAAAATTATTTTTGAGCTCTTCCATGGCCTGAGACCATTGCATAATTATTATGGAGTTTTTGGATGCAGAAACCTTGACTTTTGTGTCTTCCTCTGATAGTATGCATTGTTCTTCCTCATCCAAAATGATGGAAGAAAATACCTGTTCACCAAGGAAGTAAACTTCTATAATCTTATCTTTTTCCCTTTTGTGGGGGGGCATTTTTCCCAGCCAGTTACTTGACTTTTGAGTCCTTTGTCAAGAGAAGGGTATATTCTCAGAACCTGTAAGTTCTCAGTTCCTCCAAGATAGCACAATCAAAGGAGAAGAGTTTACTCATCTGCTGGCCTGCATTCTGGTCTGGGAACAGCTACAAGCTTTTCTGCTCAGAATCTGTGAGTAAGATTCTCTCTCCAGAGCCTCTACCAGCTCCACCATGCCAGTGCTCCTCATCATCCCAGGGCTGCCACTCTGGGCTGAGGCACAGATCAGCAACTAAATTTCCCCAGGGTCTTTAGGCCAAGAACTCCAAAAATGGAAGCTACTGACTTCTGGGGCCACCTGGGGCTGGGGCTAGGGCAGGACCCTGATCCCTTCTTGCTCAGATGAAAGAATTTTCTCACTGAGCTTTGAATCTGTCTTTGGTATTTATGGGTCGAGAAATATGGGTGCCACCCTGCTACCTATGATTCCATACTCTGGGGCCTGCTCCAGGCCTGTCCCTGCTGCACAGTGAGGCCAAGGCTGTGCTGTGCTGCACTGGGCTCAGAGCTGGTGCAATAGACCTTTCCTGTCTGCCTTCTAGGCTGTCCTGTGCTGGAAATCTCTTTCACTCTGTCATTTTGTGGCTTCTGCTGCTCTAGAATTTGTTTAGAGTCATTTTTACAGGCATTTTATGGGCTGTGGGGGAAGAGCTTCTGCAGTTTAGGTTACTACTACTCTACCATTTTGGTTCTGCCCCATAATTGGGGCAGTGATTATTGACCCTTCAAATGTTGCCTTTCCTTAAGTAGATCTAAGAAACTGTGATAGCAGGTATATGTCTGGGTATTTACTGTTACATACAGTCATACCAACAAAATTGCAAATCACTAATAACAAGAAAAATGCAAACTTAAAGCAATTATTTTATTTATCTCATGTACGTTGAAGAGATAAAGTTGTGCTTTTTTTTAAAGTGGAAATTGTCAGGGCTAGAGAGGATGTGGGAAAACAATAATGGTTAATATTGTTCACATTACGGTGAATGAGTCCACATCTTCTAGAAAACAATATGGAATCAATGAAAAAAAAGTTAACTATGTGCCAGTCACTTTTTAAAGCATTTTATAATCACTTTCTCATTTAATTCTAACAAGAATACTACAAAATATGTTCTATTATCCTTATTTTACAGATCAGGAAACTGAGGAAAACAGAAGCTAAGTAACTTCCCAGGGTCACACAGCTAGTAAGTGTCTGAGGTCATATTTGTATTCAAGTCCAGTTCCCTATCCAGTGCAAAATTCAAGACAGGAAGCCTGTATATGCTCTAATATTCCCTGTGTCATTTTTTAATGGTAACAACAAAGTGGGAACATGAGGGTCCAGTATTTGGGAATGACTGAAAGGATTATAGCATATAGTTAATGGACAATTACTGACCTATGAGAAATGAGAGACATGAGGAATCCTTAAAAACTTGAGTAGCTTGTATAATCTAATACAGAGATAAGTAAACAGAATTTGGAAGACAATATATACAACTATAAAAACAAAATTGAAAGCTTACTCCGGTCTCACCTCCAAACCTTCTGGTTGTTTCCTCTTAGTCTCCTTTAATGGATTCATGCTCTACCCCATCAACAACTATTTTTTTTTATAAATTTATTTATTTAACATTTTACATTCATTTTTACAAAATTTTGGGTTCTAAATTTTCTCCCCATTTGTCCCCTACCCCCACCCCAATACACCAAGAATTCTAATTTTCCCTATCACCTATCTGCCCTCTCTTCTATTATCCCTCCCTTCCTTTGTCCCCATCTTCTCTTTTGTCCTGTAAGGCCAGATGACTTTTTATTCCCCATTAACTGTATTTCTCATTTCCTAGTAGCAAGAACAATACTCAACAGTTGTTCCTAAAACTTTGAGTTCCAAATTCTCCCCATCCCTCCCTCCCTACCCATTCCCTTTGGGAAGGCAGGCAATTCAATGTAGGCCATATCTGTGTAGTTTTGCACATGACTTCGATAATAGTGGTGTTGTGTAAGACTAACTGTATTTCCCTCCATCCTATCCTGCCCCACATTGTTTCTATTCTGTCTTTTGATCCTGTCCCTCCCCAAGAGTGTTGATTTCAAATTGCTCCCTCCTCCCATTGCCCTCCCTTCCATCATCCCTCCCTCCCTGCTTATCTCCTTCTCCCACACTTTCCTGTATTGTAAGATAGGTTTTCATACCAAAATGAGTGTGCATTTTATTCCTTCTTTTAGTCAAATGTGATGAGAGTAAACTTCATGTTTTTTTTCCTCAGCTCTCCCCTTTTTCCCTCCACTAAAAAGTCTCCTGCCTGCCTCTTCTATGAGAGAAAATTTGCCCCATTCCATTTCTCCCTCTCTCCTCCCAATACATTTCTCTCTCACTGTTTACCTTCATTTTTTTTTAAGATATGATCTCATCCTATTCAACTCACTCTGTGCTCTTTGTCTGTGTGTGTGTGTGTATGTGCGTGTGTGTGCATGTGTAATTTCACCAAGTATCCAGATACTGAAAAGTTTCAAGAGTTACAAATATTGTCTTTCCATGTAGGAATGTAAACCGTTCCCCTTTGGTAAGTCCCTCATGACTTCTCTTTGCTGTTTACTTTTTCATGCTTCTTCTCATTCTTGTGTTTGAAAGTCAAATTTTCTTTTCAACTCTGGCCTTTTCATCAAGAATGCTTGAAAGTCCTCTATTTTATTGAAAGACCATTTTTTCCCCTGAAGTATTATACTCAGTTTTGCTGGGTAGGTGATTCTTGGTTTCAGTTCTAGTTCCTTTGACTTCTGGAATATCCTATTCCATGCCCTTTGATCCCTTAATGTAGAAGCTGCTTGATCTTGTGTTATCCTGATTGTATTTCCACAATATTGGGATTGTTTCGTTTTAACTGCTTGCAATATTTTCTCCTTGACCTGGGAATTCTGGAATTTGGCCACAATGTTCCTAGGAGTTTCTCTTTTAGGATCTCTTTCAGGTGGTGATCGATGGATTCCTTCAATCCTTATTTTGCCCTCTGGTTCTAGAATCACAGGGCAGTTTTCCTTGATAATTTCATGGAAGATGATGTCTAGGCTCTTTTTTTGATCATGGCTTTCAGGTAGTCGCATAATTTTTAAATTGTCTCTCCTGGATCTATTTTCCAGGTCAGTTGTTTTTCCAATGAGACATTTCACATTCTCTTCCATTTTTTCATTCTTTTGGTTTGGTTTTGTGATTTCTTGGTTTCTCATAAAGTCATTAGCCTCAATCTGTTCCATTATAATTTTGAGAGAACTATTTTCTTCAGTGAGCTTTTGAAACTCTTTTGCCATTTGGCTAATTCTGCCTTTGAAAGCATTCTTCTCCTCATTGGCTTTTTGAACCTCTTTTGCCAGTTGATTTAGCCTATTTTTCAAGGTGTTATTTTCTCAAGCATTTTTTGGGTCTCCTTTAGCAAGGTATTGACCTATTTTTCATGCTTTTCTTGCATCTCTCTCATTTCTCTTCCCTGTTTTTCCTCCACCTGTCTAACTTGATTTTCAAAATCCTTTTTGAGCTCTTCCATGGCCTGAGTCCACTGAATATCTATTTTGGATGTTTGAGATACAGAGGTCTTGACTTCTATGTCTTTCCCTGATGGTAAGCATTGTTCTTCCTCATCCAAAAGGGAAGGAGGAAATATCTGTTCACCAAGAAAGTAACCTTCTATGGTCTTATTTTTTTTTCCCTTTTCTGGGCATTTTCCCAGCCAGTTACTTGACTTCTGAGATTCCTCTCTCCACCCCCGCCTCACTAGTGTTTGGGGTCTGAGATTCAAATGCTGCTTCCCATCCTCAGGGCTTTCAGTGAGGGGTGGGGCTGCTATTCAGTATGAGATTAGGTTCAGGTTCTCAGGTGGGGGCAGGGCCACCACTCAGGGCTCAGTTCCCTCAGGGGGTTTATGCAGAGACTTTCAACAATGGAACTGAGGTCCTGTCTGCTTTGGGAGCCTCTGTCTGCTGCTTCCCCCACTGTTGTCTCCTGAGGGGTTCTGAGTTGTGGAGACATGGCTCCCCTCTCAGTCAGCCAAAAAGAGTCTTTCACTGACCTTCAGTATCTGTGGGTTGAGGGACCTATGTGGCTGCCCGAGATTCCATTCCTGAAGCCTTCTCTGATCTGCTCCTCTGGGGGCCACGTGGCCAAGGCAGAGCTGGGCTCTGCTCTGGGTCCTGCACTCCATTGCTGCATGGCTTCCCCTGCTCCAGAATTTGTTGGGAGTTCCTCTTCACAGGTAATGTATGGGCTGTGGGTTCAGAGCTAGCATATGTGAATCTTTCTACTCTGCCATCTTGGCTCCTCCCCCCATCATCAACTATTTCACCAGAAAGTCTTTTCTTAACTTTCTGCTCCCTCTTTCTATGTTTTCAGTCATTTCATAGGAACACAATTCTTTCAATTATCATCTCTATATAGATAATTCACATGTCTTTGAATCTAGCCCAGGTTTCTCCTGTGAACCCCAACCCTTTAGCAATAACAGAGTACCAACCTGTTGGATATCTCCAACTAGATGACTGAACTGCATCTCAAATTCAGAAAATCTAAATGAATTCCTTTCTCAACCTATCCCTCCTCCAAACTTCTCTCTTTCTGTTTTGGGCACTATCAAATTTCTAACAGGATAATAAACTCAGAAATTTGCAGATAGAATTTTTAAACCTTCTTGAATACTTTCCTCTGTGACATTCTGTGATTGTTAGATCAAATGCCAAGTCTTGCTCAGTCTTCTTCAGTATGTCTCCCAAAGTACTCTTCATTCATATGGAATACAGTCAGTAGTTCACAACCTCATCTCCAGTTTCATGGACTAAATCTTACATTTTCCAGTATCCGTCCATTTCAATGGCTTCATGACTTAGTCCACTCCTTTCCCTTTTCACAATTTTATTTTAAGCTCTACTTCATACAATTGTTGCTATGCTCGCATTATATAATGTTTACCAGGTACTTTACATTGTGTGTGTATGTATGGATATGTGTGTGTGTGTGTGTATAGATAGATAGATACATATCAATGCATTTTTAGATGAATAATAATCCAACTTCCACAAACCAGACAAAATAATTATTTTAAATCACAAATGTTCTAATTCAAAGGGATTGCTTTAAGGGGTTGGAAAAGTCATCAATCTCTCCCGTTCTTTCCCCAACATTTAACAGCAAAAGCTTTCTAAAGAGATGGTTATGGACTAAGTTTGTCAACACTAGAGAAAGAAAAGGAATATTCTTTACAAAATATGCATCTCCTAGTGAAGTTTATCAAAGGACATCTATAACCAACCTGGGTTTGAATGAAGAATAACATACTGAGAAAAATATATGTTTTCTTTTATTCTTCTAGAAAATGCATTTCTTTTCTCAGAGGAAAAAAAAAAGGAATTTCTTCTGGGCATTTCTTGAGATGGGAAGAGAAATTTTGTTCAAGTCCAGTCTTATATATCGTGTCATGTCATCTGTCTCCCCCGCCCCATACACAAAAAAATAATCCAGGACTCAGAGATCATTTTTTTGAGACAGAGTAACTTAAAATAATCACAAACTTTCTCCTTAATATAGAAAATTACTCCCTTCACTATTGTGCTGAAGATGTCTAATTAGTTTCATAACGGCTCAACTAGGTTCAGACTTGTGAGGTAGTTGATGTGGACACAATGTATTATGTGCTTCCTCTATTCTGAAATCTACAGTTGGAAGTCTTTGAGTAGTACAGTTGTTTGAAAGGTTTAAGAAGTAAAGAAAGGAAAGAAGCAAAGTTGAGTTAATCCAATTGCTGAGTCAGCAAATTTATTGTTCAGTGCGGAGACAGAAACCTGCTTCTTTAGACTTTGGCTAGGTTCTGGGAGATATTCCTCCTTTTCTGGGAAGAGAAAGGAAAGAGAGAGAAAAGAGGGAGAAATAGGAAAAGAATATATCAATTTTTCATAGAGTTCAAATAGCTTAACTATAGACTCTTCTCAATCAGTCTCCAAATATGAAAACATATAGGTTCAATAAACTTGTTAACATTCAATCAAGGGCATATGTTAAGTTCTTGAATTTAGAAGGGAGATAAGCAGGCAAATAGAAATAAATTCAATTTTTTTTCATTTCTTCACATAGGATAACAGTACCTCTTTTCTCATGAACCTTATGGTGCCCTAATTTCAACTCGGTTAAAGCTCCATTTTTTCTGATTGACACTTCTGGAAGGGATTTTCCCTTAACAGTCCAGCTCCAGACTCATTTTCCAGACTCACTTCATGTTATTCTCCTATATTCATCCTGCATTTCAGCCAAAAAGCCTTACTTGACTTTCTACCTCCAAGCTTAAAGCTCCTCCTATCCTCTTCTGAGATGTGCTGTCTTTTTTCCCTGCTCAAATCAGGTGCCCTAAGCTAGAAAAACCTTTCCAGATACCCTTTGTTGGGAAGCTCTCTCCCACCTTAAAATGTTATGTTTCTAGGTTCACTTTTATGTTTTATCCATTGGCCTATCATACAGAGAATTACTGATTATCAAATGAAGTGTGTGAAATACTGTGTGTGTGTTTGCGTATGTGTGTGTGTGTGTGTGTGTGTGTGTGTGTGTGTTTTGGTGAGGAGTGGGGACCAGTGCTTGGAGTAATAATTTACCTTATTCACTTTGCTTTCTGAATGGGTTCCTTTTAAATCTTTAATCATTTCGGTCTTTCAGTCTTTTGATGATGTCTTTTGTTCTTAATTTTAACCCTTGGTTAGAATTATTTTGGAGCAGTAGCTTGTCTTGCCCTGAAAACATGGCAAAAGTCATTTCACTGCTGAATCTTTTCATGATAAATTTTATTTATCTTACTAACATTTCCAATGTTTGCAAGTCAAATGCTTGACACCTCAGTTTTCTTTTGCAAATATAACTCAAATGCCTCTATGCTGTTCAAGATTTACTTTTTAAAATATTATTCGGTTAAATTTTGCAATATTTGTTATTTTTTAGTTACATCTTTACCTTTTGGAATGCTATGGGTTATAATGGATAGAGCACTGAAATCAGGAAGACTTGAATTCATATCCAGCCTCTAATACTAACTCTTTGACCTTAGATAAGTCATCTACATACTGGTTGCCTCAGTTTCCTCAACTGTAAAATGTGGATAATAATAGCACCCACTTTACAAGATTATATGAAGGCTAGATGAGATAATATTTGTAAGATGCTTGCTTGGCAGAGTGTCTGGCACTTAGTAGGTACTTAATAAACATTTGTTTCTATGTTTTCTTCTGGTTAGAGATACATAGTAATTCTGCACTCTTCAGTTTGCATGGGTAAAAGACTTTTTTCTCTTGGCTTGCTGCAAAATATGTTTGACATTACAGTTTTGAAATTTAGCTACTAAGTGCTATCTGGTTCAAAGCTAGTCTTTTTTCATTGACAGTATGTGGATTTTTTTTGTCAGTATTTAGACATATGGAGAATTTTTCTTGTATTATTTCTGATAATATGCCACTATTTTTCATTTATCAAATTGTTCTTTGGAACCTATGTGTTTAAAATATCACTGCATGTCTTCTCTTCCTCATAAAATAGTTTTAGATTGGAAAGAATTTGTGAGTTTTTCAAAGATGTATTTTGATTCTCTTTTGCAAAATTTCCTTCCACTCCTGTCTACTTAGAACGTAGAATTCTATTTTTTCTAAGTCTTTAATGATTTAGGAGGGATTCTCCTTTAGGTCTTCTTAATTGTTCACTCTGTCGTTATTTTGAGGGCTGATTTCTGTACTAATTATCTTCCTAGTATTTCCTTTCATATTTTTTTTTGTTCTAAACTATCCTGTTTATCTTCCTGTTCTTTCGTGACCTTTGGGAAGTACACAGTATTTATTTTCTTGTTTCTTTTCCATTGAAAGTTATTATTTTACAGTTACAATGCTTGTTCATTGTGGTGTATAATTAAAAGAAAATACTTTTTTTTCCCATTCTGTTACTGGACCTCACTAATAATTTTCTAATTTGGGAGCTTGATTTATACCAAGAATTTCTCTCTTGAAATTTTTGCCTTTCAAAATTTTTCTGCCATGGAAATTGTTTGGGCTTTTTCCCTCCCCCCTCATTTTTATCTGCTATTACATATTTCTACTCTGTTCTTTACTCCCGAGATTGCCCAAGTTCCATGCCCTTGTGTGTATAATGGAAGTGAGGGTAATAGAGGAGTTAGGATACACCAGAAAATAGACAGACCCTAGTTAATTTTCTAGCCTGTTTCCCTGAAACATGACAATCCTCTTCCCTTCTATAAGAATCTGTGTGAGTTAGGATGTTCCCTGCCATCAATTGCCCTTTCTGTCATGGGAGTGAGCAGGATTAATGTTTACCTTTTTCCATGAGGGACCAGTTAAGGGCCACCATGACTATACATAAGCACAAGCTCATCATATGGTGTAGACTGTACACAGGGTGAGACAGGGAGGATAGAGTGAATGAAAACTCTCAGTATTTCAAATTCTTTGACATCATTTCTGAAGGATCTTACTTAGTGTGTTTTTTCAGACGTTTTATTTGATACAGATTTAATTACCATATAATTGGTTCCTTTTTTTCTGTTTTAGAATGGAGGGAGTTATGTTGAAAATAACTTTACCTTCTTGCTCATCATATGACCTGTCCTTTCATTTAGCTTCAACCTTTTTTTATCCACTGTTTTCATTTGTAGGCTTCTTGTTAACATTGATCTGGTTCAGTAACTCCAGCGGTTTGTTGACTCATTTGTCATCAGTCTAGCTTTTCACATGTAGAGCTTTAAGACTCAAATTTGCATTTAGAAATATGTATTTTTAAATCACATGATTCTTATCTCTCCCAACTCCTTCCAACTCACCATCATCACCGTGGAAATAGAACACACAGGACTGGGTATAAATTTATTGGGCACAGGAGTACCAAATTATATTATCTTGGCATATGTTTTGGAACTGTTTCTGTGATTTAATTGGAAAGAAACTTGAAGAGAGTCAACTTCCTCTACTGGAAGTAGACTGGACCACTGTGCCTTTCCCAGGATCTTCCTACCAGAACATATCTGAGGTGACCTGAACCCAGGACTTCCAAACTCCAAAGCTAACTCCCCTTCCCTTATGCCCTGCAGCCTCTTCTGAGTGCGACAGCCGAAGACTTCATTACCCATTAGTCTGTCAATAATACAATTCATACATAATTGGGGTGGTTCCTGGTGAATAATCATAGTCCATCACTGAGATGGCACTTGTGGTGGTTTTCAACATTGTTGCACCTAGAACCAGGGCAAGAATCATAATTGCTCCCATAGTGCCTTAAGGTTTGCAGTATACCCTTGTAAAACAGCCCTTCTATATTACTGCCTATGGATGGAAGAGTAACTGAAAATCTCACTTCAAAGCAGAATGTCATGTAGATGATTGAATTACAGAATTATTGCTCTTTTTTTTCCCTCAGATACCTTCAGAAAAGGAAATTCCACTTAGTTATTACAGCCCTTGCAATGTTCCATGTTAAGAAATTCTTCCTAACGTTTAACATAAATTTCTCTTGCTTTGATTTAAGACCATTTTTCTTTTGATCTTTAAATGAAATAGATCACAGTCGCTTACCCTTTATAGGTAGATGTGTTCCAAAAACACAACATCTTGTCTTAAGGGACCTTCAGTACAAAATGACACATGGGGCTTGTGTCCTCAGACGCTCATTTAGAGTATCAGTGACAGTGACAGTGACATCACATATAAATGAAAGGCAGAGACTGGGGACATGAGACCCCATGATTCTGTGAGGACACTGCTGGGGAAACTGCTATGCAGGGAGGAACTCAGTTGTCATGTGAACATGGTGAAGTGTTTGGAGGGGGTAGAGGGTGGATAGTAACTGTACTATTTGTTAGCTTCCCAGTAGAATAATTATTTTTAAAGTAGTTTGTATGATGCTGAAATCCTGCCAAAACACAAATGTGATATTTTAAAAGCATTTTACTTAAAACTTTTGTTCCCTTGAAATTTTAGTACCTTAGCAACAAGCTGTTGAACTTAAAACAGTACTCAGGACATAGTAGATACTTAATAAATACTTGTTCCCTTGTCTCTATCCTCTTCTTCCCCCAAATTATGGCAGATGGTCTGTAGACATGAAGGAAAAAAAAAGATGGAAATTTGAACTATGTTAAAGTCTTGCCATTCATTTAAGCCAAAATGACTCAATTTATGTCTCTGATCCTGTTCGTCAACTGTAAAGAGGAGATGAGCATTCTTGAAATATCTATTTTCTTTGGATTATTGTTAAGAAGATAGAGGATTAGAGGTTTCCACGAGAGCTGCAGAGCATTGCAGAAACCATCTACTCCAACCTCCTCATTTTTCAGAGGAGGAAACTGAGGACCAGCGAGTCTATGAAGTTTACCTAAGGTCACTAGAGCAGGTTCAAAGGCAGGATATGAACTGCAAAAAGTACATAAATGTAAGAACTTATTTTTTCTTTTCTCAGCTGTGAACCAACATTTTATCTGAGCCAGTATTGCCACATTTTGAAATAGTTATTTGGATTATGCAGCCTTAGAAATTCGTTTTTATTTTTTGTCTCTGAAGCTCCCTCAATTCCCTCCCTCTCAAAGCAACAGCAGAGCTTTGTTAATCCTTTTTATCTTTTCTGAAAGCATAATTTTGCTGCCCTTTTCGTCGACAACACAGAACCAAGAACCTCCAGCTGCTGTGCCACTTGTTCTCTGTCACTTGGAACATGACTCCTGGGATTTCAAATAAATTGTTATATCATATCCCAACAACTGTGACATTGGGCAGTTTCTCCATCTCTTGTTCAAGAAGTAAAAGGCTAGAAATTATTGCACCCAGTTCCCCTCCTAGGAAGTTTCCTTTTAGATCAAATTTCCTTTATTAAAATAAAGTTTCAGAATCCAGGTTTGGGTCTGGGTTTGTTAAATGCGACCCTTCCTCAGTTTTATCCCGAACTTAAACTGGAAAGTAAGAGGAGCTTTAAAATATATATTTCTGATGTGATCAAAACTAGGAGATTTTGTTGGGGACTCATTTCAGGATGTCTTAAGATAAGTTACAAACAAGTGAGTCTACTATTTCAGCCTTACGCCCTTGTGAAGATAACCAGCAATGCTCAGAGGACAGATTTCTCTTTGGCTTAATATACCAGTCAACAGTAGAGGGCACTCATCGAACACTGATGACTTTAAAGCAATCTGGCTTACTGAATATTTCATCAGTTATATGTACGTGTATGCATACATTATTTTTCGCCTCATGTTCATGTTAAATTCTAACTAGTAACACTTATTAAATGCAAAATGACCAGTGGCCTGGTTAAACTATATGCATATACTACTTGATTGTTACAAAACCCTTGTCTGCAAACCAAATCTTATGGACTATTCTAATACTCTGAGCAACTTAAAAGATCTCCAGAGGTTTCTAAGTGTTCTGTGGTTTTGTTGCTGTTGCTGAGAGTTTTTAAATACAAAGTAAATTTTTCTGTTACTGCATTGGGTTGTTCCTCAAGCTGATAAACAAGGGTTAACAGAGACCCAGAAACCCTAGAACAACTGTTAAAGCTATGGTTGGATGGGAAATCAGCCATTGTACAGGGAGAAATGCATTGACTTTGGAATAGATAGACAGACAGACAGGTACATAGATAGATGGATGGATGGATGGATGGATGGATGGATGGATGAATGGATGATAGATAGATAGAATTAAATGAATGAATGAACACATAAAATAAGGTCCTTTTTTGGAGTAAAGGCCCTAAATATTGAATGACTCATAACTTCTCCTGGTCTTTGTATCCTGATCTGCAAAGTCAGTTTGACTTGATAAGGATATTTCTATGACTAAAGATTGTCACAGCAGCCACGTCACCCTGGAATTCAATCTGACTCACATCCTAAACCTAGAAGTTCACTTTGCCTCTACTTTTCTCACTTTGCATATACACACACACATATACACACACACACGTGTATGTATATATCCATGTATATGTAGACACATATATATGCATGTGTATATATACATATACAAATGTGTGTATGTATGTGTATTCTGCCTGTTTTTTTCCTTCATGTGATCAGTCATTTACTTCTACAACATGTACTACTGTGGCCAACTATATCTTTATGCCCTCTTTGATCTCCACTCCTGACCCTAGAATTTCTCCAGCTCCTTCCCTCTTTTTGTGTTGTTTCCCCCCATTAGAATGTATGCTCTTTCAGGGCAAAGACTTTCTTTTTTTTTGTATATTTATTACTAAAGCTCCTGACACATGGTGATCACTTAGTAATTGCTTTGATTGTCTGAATGCTGCTCTATGATTCTATGACAAGATAGAGTATAACAGTAATAAGCCAACCTTTCTGAAAGTGTTTTAGGGCTACACAGAAAGGGATGTGTGTGTGGATCACAGGGAGACAGGAGTAAACATTTCTAGCATCTCCTTCCCTCCTCCTTCTTTAAGGGAAACTTTGTTTCCTTCCAAAGAGGGAAGCAGAAGGTGGGGGCCATAGGGTGCCCAATCTGATCTCCTCAGGGAGAGCAAAATTTGGGCAAGAATTGTATTCATCTATTTTGTACTTTTTACATTCTAACTAAAGCTCCTGATTACTATTTCTTTTTTTAGCTCTCAGTCCTTTTATCTATTTGCACTTAATATTTGCATGCCTGCTTCCATAAGTGTTGGAAATGTTTAAAAAACTTCCATTGCTTTTAATGTTCCTTAGATGAACTAGAGTGAGGGATTGGTATCAATTGTGTCTTCCTCTAGAACTTTTTTCTTTTACTGCTATATAGTATCAGGGTAACATCTTGATGTCTTTTCCTGGTCCTGAGTCTTGCCTGTAAGTTCCCATGTGCAGTAGGAATCCAACATGCTACACTTGTTTGTTTCCCACCCAATTATTGATTTTTACTGTGGTTGCAGCATTGGAAATTTGGTAACACTGAACATTGGCACTAATCATGTATAGTAATATTTCTATGGATGAATTAAAAAAAATGATGATATCCATGTAACAACTGAAAAATTCTTTATCTTTGCAGATGTTGTAGAAATAAGTGGGATATTTTTGATGATTAGTCTTCAACAGGACAGAATGTTGGAGTAAGGAGTTCCAGAAATTTCTGTGACAGTTGAGGATTTTCCATTAATTTCTTCTAGCTGTACCCAACAGGGCTCCTGCAGGAATCAAAAAAGTGGCTTACAGTCACGAAGCAGCAAAAAGTCCAGGATCCTCAGTCCAACAGCCTGCTCTGCCACCTTTCTCTCCTCCCCCAGTCCAAAGAATCAGGAAATGGAATGTAAATCCAACAATGAAAGGCTCACAAAAATTTTCAAAATCACATCCACCTGACACCCAGACAGCAGCTGAGCAAATCAAACTGGTTAGCTTGGTGAAAACAAAAATCCAGGTGGCAGCCTCCCGCCATACAAAACCTCAAACTGAGCTGCACCAAATTCCTCACAGGCCATGTTGGCTCCATGCAGACCACCAGAGGGAATGGAAGACATGGACTTCCTGTGGCAACCTCACCCACAGTTCCCAGGCAGACTCCTACTTGATAACTTGGCCCACTTGTGCTGCCCTGCTACATATCTGCTGAAGAGAAAGAGGAGGGAAAAGGACACCACCCAGGTACAATTCCCTCCCCCTCCAACACTTAACCGTCTTGGAAAGGGGTGCATATGGCTACTCAATTGACATTAATTCAAAGGTCACAAAATAGCAGATATACAAATGTAAATTGCCACAAAGAAGATGAACACAACAAAATTAAAAGTAATTATTACATAATGGTGTACCGCAAGCAAATATATATATGAATGACATACTCCATCAGGCCACCAGACAGAGAAAAAAGAATTCACTCCCATCCCATTTGGTTTACTTTCTGCTTGGCCTTCCTCCCAGATGTGCATCTCACTCCAGGAAAACATGGCATATGAAAATATGAATCCACAAGACAAACAAACTAGGAATACACACTAGGATTGCATTTAGGAAATTGCATAAACCATTCCATGAGTTCAAACTCTTCACTGCTATTAAAGTCCATTACTTTAAAACTAATATTCTGACAAAGACACTCTCTGATTACAAATTGCAGATTGCCACAATCACAGGAAAAAAAATAAATTCAGCAAAAAACCCAAGACATGAATCATATATAAGAGCCCAAAAGGAAAGTTACAAGTATGTTGAACACAAACTCCTTGAAGGTCAGGCTACTCTTTCATTTATTCTTTTTTCTTTGTATTCTATACCACAATTCTTAGTCAATAGGAAGTGCTTAATAAATGCTAATTGAGTTATTCATTAATTTCATCTCGAAGGTGGGTATAATGAAAAATGAACATAATGTGGTGGGAATATGTCCTGTGGTGGCCTCTCATCATAATGAAGGGGGTGATTGGGTTCCTGGTTAAGTTAGGCAAAAAAGGGCCTTGACATACAGCTAGAAGCCCAAAATTTGAATAAAAGAAATCCTTAGACCAAGACATAGAACATCTTACTGAGAAAACAGGCTATTCTTTGTGATCTTAAGAAGATAAATGTTTCATTGTTCTTACCTCTAGTGGAGTCTATTTTCAGCAACAAAAGAACTGCTTTAGGAACTATAAATATTCTGCTGATGAGACAAACTGGGTTCATTAGAAGGAGCAGCCAGAAGAAAGTGAAAGAGAAAATAGAATTTATCAACATAGTGCAGATCTGAAGACTTATCACAGTGTCATTTTCTCCACAACTGGATTCTGAGGAACAGAAAAGTCGTCTTTTCTTGTCATCACCCCTACTGTGCTATTACAGAAACTAGGAAAGTGTTGAAATAATTGTGTTATCCTTTCCTTTGGAATGGCATTTTCCTAGTTTTAAATGAACCAAACCAACTTTAATATAACGCTTGCAGGTTTAGGCGAAATGACAGGAGGCTATCTGAAAAGAAGAAATACTGGTCATGAAAAAGATAACTTTCTTTTTTTATGGAAAAAAAGATAATTTCTCCCTCTAGCACAAGTGTTTTCACCCTAAATCTCAAAAAAAGTAAAATTTCATATATATAAGGTTCTACAATTGCACTAGATATTTTTATCCATTTTTATTCTCTCACTAATAAAAAAAATGATACAAAACGTAAGCCCATGCATTCATAAAGGCAGTTGCTTCCTGCACACCTCATTTTACAGTTTGCTTTGAAATGAAAAAAAGGAATAACTGAGCACAATCTTTCCTGCAATAATTGGATTTTCACCATCAGGTAAGTCTGGTACAATCAAATAGTGGAAATTAGACATATTTTAGGCATAGTTTTAGATAACCTATTTAAAAACAAAAAAAATTAGGCTTCGATCTAAGAACATATTTGATCTAGGAATACATTAGACACACAACTTGGATCCTCTTTATAATTTGCTTGAGAAATTGTCTAACTGAAGATGGCTTTTATTCTTCTCCTTGTACCACTTCCGCTGTTTCTTTTAACTCCCCCCACCTCTACCTCTCCCAGACCCAGCTGAGTTTACATTTCAGCAATCTTGAGGTCTGCATAAACTTGTTGGAAAAGAAGCTTTCCTTATCTCTGAAGCTCAGCCACCTGAAGGATAATTGGATCTCCAATCCAGAATCATTATAAAATGTGATGTTTTGGAGGTTCCTTAAAGATTTCGTCCTTAGTTCCATTACAAAACAACCTCTGGATTATTATATGACAAACTTATTTTAACAGAGTAAAATATAGGACTGAGTTTGCGATATGAATAAAGTGTTAGCACATACATCTATGTATCTATATATGTGTATGTATGCATGTGTATATATTCACATATATACACATACCTACATACACACATACGTGTGTATATATACATATATGTATATATACACATTTTAATATGTGTATGTGTGTCGAGCCCTGTCTAAAGAGAACTGCTGAGTTTCCTCAGCTGCGCTGTTACAAGGTCTTTATTCTCATCCAGTAGCGAGACTATCATTCTAATATAACTTGGTGAGGAAAAAAAATGACCAAAGATTATTAAACATTTTCCTGGTGGACAGATGGGGAATAGGGCATGTATTGTTTGGAGGCTTCGAGAGGAATTCTTCTTTGCGGCTTTGTGGAAGTCTCCTAAACGTAGAAGAGACAAAAGTTTGTAGCTTGGGAAGGAATTAAAGATAAGGAGCTCAGCAAACATATTTGCCAGTTCTTTCAGTGCCTTGGATTGCATTTTGTCAAAATATGGTGACTTCCTCACGCAAGAAATTTAGGCTCTCTCTAATGTTGGTTTTTCATTTGCTACTAGTCATATCTGGACTCTCTTTGACACAGAATACAGAAGAAAAATAAGAATTGGACAATCCTGGCTTCTCACCAATCTTTGTTATCAGCAATTCATATGTCATAAGGAGGAGGCTTAACCTTTATGTAAGCCTCTTTTAGTAGAGCTCCTCAGCTCCCCTCCCACTTTGTTATTTCTGTTCTTAGCATTCCTTAACTACTCTAGGGACATTCCATATAATACAGCACCAGATACTTTTGTACAGTTCCGCATAATGTTCTTGTTTTCTTTTTCAATGAAATGACTTTTTCTCTTAGGATCAAAGGTTTAGCACTTACGGGAATCTTAAAGATCTATCACAAGCGAGGAAACCACACCCTTGAGGCCACATGTGGTTGCGTGCCTTTTGACCGAGTTCAAATTCTATAGAACAAATCCCTTGTTCTGTGAAGTTTGGATTCAATCAAAGGGCCTCAACTTGAGGACCTTAGAATATTATTCTAAGATATAGTTCTCCCTACTTTTGGCTACATTGTCCTTCCAGACCAGTCTCTCTCTCTCACTCTCTCTCTCTCTCTCTCTCTGTCTCTCTCTCTCTCTATCTCTCTCTTTGTCTCTGCTTTTGGTTCTTCTTAGAACTTCCCCCAGCACCTAGGCTCACTTTGCTTTAAAATAGCCTACCATTCCAGTAGGCTTTACTTGGAAATATTCATCCCTAAGAGTTGCCTCACTTTTCTCATTGGCTAGTTGCCTGTGGACCATGTGTCTTTTAGAATTGTACAGAAGGGACTGAAGCCCAGTTTTTCCCTTATGGCCAATCTAGTCACCCTCTTTTTTAGGTCCCTTTTCTGTCATGTCCTGATTGGAGGGGCAGGGGAGGGACAGGACATTATATGGCCTGAAACTCATGCTATATGTAGGTTAGTGGAAGGAACTGGGTACGCTTAATCTAAGCTCCAGACTCTTCGCAATTTCACTATTGTTGAGAGCACCATATCCTTCCAGTCACCCAGGCTCCTAACCTCTCCATAACTCCTTACTTCCACTCCCCCTTTTTTCCCTTCACTAACAAGTGGAGTTGCCAGATCTTCTCTATTCTATCTTTACTATTTCTTTTTCCCCTGCTCTCCTAGGATATTACCACCACTGTTGCAAGTCCTCATCACTTCATGCCTGGATTATTGAAACACACTTTTGGTTGGTTATTCCACTTCAAATATCTTCCCAGTACATTACCTCCGCCACACAGCTGCCAAACTGATCATCCTAAAGTGTGAGTTTAACTAAATCACTCCCTATTCAATGAACTCCAGCTCTCCTTATTGCCCTCAACATAAAAAAATAAAACCCTTGGTTTTGCATTTACTGATTTGAATTCATTTCTTCCTGACTTGATTTTCAGTGTTCTATCTACCCTGACATTTAGTTGCTCTTTAAGAACTTTGAAAAACTAAAGGAGATTGGGAAACATAAAACTGGGAAACAATTTTTACAGCCAATGTCTCTGATAAAGGCCTCTTTTCTAAAATATATAGAGAATTGAGTCGAATTTATAGGAACACAAGGCATTCCCACAGTTTTTAGAAGAAAAAAATGAGAACTATCTATAGCCATTTGCAAAAAAAATTTATAAATCAGTATTGATTAAAGAAATGCAAATCAAAACAACTCTGAGGTACCACATCACTCTTATCAGATTGACAAATATGACAAAACAGGAAAATGATAAATGTTGGAGAATATGTGGGAAAATTAGAACAATAATACATTGGTGGTGGAGCTGTGAACTGATCCAACCATTCTGGAGAGCAGTTTGGAGCCATGCCCAAAGGACTATAAAACTGTACATAGCCCTTGACCCAACAATATCTCTTCTAGGATGGTATTCCAAAAAGATAATAAAAATGGGAAAATCGTGCAAAAATATTGAAGTGGCTCTTCTGGTGGTAGCAAAGAATTGAAAATTGAAGGAATGTCCATCAATTGGGGAATGGCAGAACAAGAAGTGGTGTATGAATGTAATGGAACACTATTGTGCTATAAGAAATGACAACTAGGCAGACTTTAGAAAATAACTGGAAAGACTTATATGAATTGGTGCTGAGTGAGATGAGCAGAACCAGGAGAACATTGTACATGGGAATAGCCCCATTGTGCCATGACTGGCTTTGACAGATTTAGTTCTTATGAGCAATGCAAGGATCTAAAACAGTCCAAAAATCTCCTGATGGAAAATACTATCCACATCCAGAGGAAGAACTTTGGAATCCGGGTTCAGATGAAAGCAGACTATTTGCTCTCCTTTTCTTTTGTTGTTTTGTTTCTGCTTCCTTGTGGTTCTTCCTATTAGTTCTAATTGTTCTTTATATCATGACTAATATGAAAATATGTTTAACATGAATGTATAAGTACAGCCTATTTCAGACTAGATGCCCTGTTGGGGAGGGAGAGGGAGAAAATTTGAAACTCAAAATCTTATGGAAGTTCATGTTGACAATTAAAACTAAAGGTGCATATACAAAAAGCAGATTAATTCTGATAGCTTTCTGTACAAAAGGTAGAGGAGTCAGGATTAACAGGGTGCATTGGGCGGGAAAATGAAGCTTGAGGTCAGAGACCTCAAGACCTTGTTCTTCAGTGAGAATGCATAAAGTGAGAGATCTAGCTACTTCCTCTTTTCTTAGCTGCAGTGGAAAGGCAAAAAGTGATTCCCTTGCCCATATGAGTCTGTTGCTTAGCTAAGGGGCGCTATCAGTAGCGTGAGCATGTGTGTGTGCACATGCGTGTGTATGAGTGTATGTGTGTGTGATAACATGAGGTAGAGAGCTCTTCCAAGTAGCAACTGAATCCATACAGAAGTAGGTTAGGAAAAAAAAAAAAAACAACAACCAAGAATAAAGGAGCTATGAAATGATAGCACATTCAGTTATTTATAGTCATTAGTTGTTACCAAGTTGATAGCTATCTTGGACTGTTCAGTAAATTAAGAACTGATCCATTATGGAAAACATTCTCTTATGATTTGCTAGCTTGCCTGACCAGGGTTGACCTTAGGGTGAAATCTCACAATATAGTTCAGTCACTAGGCTGCCCCCAAAGACCAAATGCATTGGCTGATTCTTTGCCTTTCAAGATGCTCATTTTAAAGTTATAATTAAAGCTTATCTGATTATGAATATTGTCCATAACATTGTTTAAAACTGGGAGGGAACTCAGAAATCATCGAGTTCATTCCCTATCATTTTACAGATGAGGAATCTTGGGTGTAGAGAAGCGATGTGGTTTGCCCAAGGTCATAGAGCAAATGGCAAAGATGGGATTCAAAACTGTTCTATGAATGTTACAGAACTGATGAAACAGACATTATCTACTATAGAAGGCATTATTTCAATTATTCAATTTTTGGAAAGATTTTCTTCAGAAATCACAATTAAAGTTTGTGGTTGCAATTTGTTTATAAAAGCAGTATGGTTTTTCCTATTTAATATATATATATATATATATATATATATATATATATATATATTCTCTTCATCTTGTACTTCATTTGAAAAAATAAATGAACACAAACCTTCGGAATAAATATTCATAGTCAAGCAAAACAAATATTCCTATTGGTCATGTGCATCTCTCCAAAAAACAAAATATCTGGAAGAATCAGTTTTTAGGAAATCAGTAGTATGCTTCAGCAGACCTCTGGAATCACAGTTAGTCATTAAGTAAGTTGATCAGAGTATGAGAGCAGGTTTTCAAATGCTAGCATTTGCAAGACAAAGTCAATTTTAGAAAACCAAGTCTCTCAATTTGACTTTACTGATAAAGTTCCTTAATCCCTCATTTCCTTTCCATGCACTATAATCCTGAAGGAAGCTCAGTGTTAGAAGGAGTGAAAATGGAAAGGGAGAAGGGCTAAGTGAAACTTAGAAACACACATCTAGGTGGCAAAGTGGCTAGAATGTTGACCTTGAAGACTGGAAGACCTAAATTCAAATCTTGCCTCAGAACTCAATAGCTTGGTGACCCTAGAGAAGCCACTTAACCTTCCTCGAACAGAGTTTGCTCCTCTAGAAAATGATCCAATTAAATTCAGTGGCCTCTGATGAGCTGTCCTCCTACAAGTTTATGATCTATGGGACCCTCTGGATAAAACTGGCATCAAGTGAGTCTGTTTTGATGGATAGTGATTGGTCTGGGGTTTGTTTCTTCAAGTAGTCTGCAGTAAAATGAAAGATTCCTTTCCTTCAACACCATGAGCCATCCCAAACTGAATAAGGCTAAACCTCTTTTGCCTCCTATTCTTTAAAAATAGTAAAAAAAAAAAAATAATTAGTATGAGACATTGTGTTAAACACAAATATGAAATAATGCAAAGGACCTATCTTCAGGGACCTTTCACTATAGTTGCAGAGATAGAAGATTTACATAGATAACTCTGGTAAAAGTTATTAAACAAGATGTTACACATGTAAGAAAAATCCAGACTGAGTAATAAGAAAATGTCAGAGAGTGACCGAGGGAACCAAAGAACTTAAGGCTGACCACCTCCATGTCTCGATAGCTAAATTCAGGTTAGCTACAATGGAAAAAAAGTCTTGATTCTAAATTGTTGATATTCAGTAATTTTCAGTTATGCCCAACTTTTTATGACCCATTTTTGGTTTTCTTTGCAAAGATACTGGAGTGGTTTGCCATTTCTTCCTTCAGTTCATTTTACAGATAAGGAAACTGAGGAAAATAGGATTCAGTTACTTGCCTAAGACAACATAGCTAGTAAGTGTCTGAGGATAGATTGGAACTCAGGAAGATGAATCTTCCTAACTCCAGCCCCAGCACTCTATCCACTGCACCACTCAGCTGCTCCTAAACCTAAAAAAGCCAACCAAAACAGGTGATAAAACACTTTCCTCTTACTGGTTGAGAGTTTGAGATTTACAGATATCAAATATTATGTACACTGTCAACTGAAGTCTCCGCATCCGATGATTTTCCATAGTTATTTTTAATTTGTCACATAGGAGAATTCATGTAGGAGGAGATATACTAGCAAATGACTAGTTTTTAATGATATAAATAATTATTTTTAAACATATGTCTGAGTAATTTCCTTGTTAATGCTTCAAATCTAAGGCTGTACCTATGCTTTAGTTGTGGCATCTGTAAAGTAATTTGATTAGTGTCAAAATACCTACATATCCCAAAAACTTTCTCTTACTGGCTTGTACTGGTTCCTAAAATTTCTATCATTTCAAGTAATATTTGGTTTGAATTCCAGATTACCATATGGTTGTTGAGCAGGGAATAGCAGGTGGGATAGTTAATTATATTGAGAATTGTCCTGAGCAACCAAGGCATCCTGGTTTAATAGAAAGTATATCGGCCTCAGATACTTACTAGCAGTGTGACCCTGGGCAAGTCACTTAACCCTGTTTGCCTCATTTTTTTTTCATCTGTAAAATGAGCTGGAGAAGGAAATGGAAAACTATTCTAATGTCTTTCCAAAGAAAACACCAGATGGACTCATGAAGAGTTGGACATGACTGAAAATGACGAAACAACAGAGAGCATACAAAACTTGTAGTAAAAAAAAAATGGATCAAATTCCACCATTGAAATTCATTTGTTGTGTGGCCTTGGACAGGTCATTTAGCTCCTTTGAATCTCAACTTCCCCAACTGTAAAATGAGAATACTAATGCAAGTGTTTAGTCTTCACAGGTCTTCTATGAGGATCATGTGAGATAGTGAATGTAAAGTATTTAAACATTCTGAAATGTTATTAAAAAGATTATTACTGTAATTTGAGCAAAGGGTTCTACCTGGGAAGGTAAACCAAGGTACAACTGTCATAGCAGGATATTTTTTGCTTCCTTAATCTTGCTCTTTTTCACTGGAATGCTCATTTTACACCATCTCTACCTGATAAACTCTGAGTTCAAGACTCAGCTCAATCATCACTATCCCTTTAATCAGTAAATCAACTGATCAAAAAGTTCTTATTAATCATCTTCTATGTATCAGGCATTTGGTAAGTACTAGGAACACAACCATAAAATTGTAATAATTTCTTCACTCTGGGAGCTTATATTCTGAGGGGATGGATATAAGTATAATATTGATAAATTTATGCAGAATTAAATCAGATAAATACATAGTAGTTATTGAGAGAATGCATTGGTAGGAGGGGAGATCAAGAAAAGCTTCATATATAAAGTGCACACATTTTATCTTGAAGAAAGTGAAGGATTCTAGGAGACAAAGGGGAGGAGGGAGAGCATTCCAGGCAACAGGGATTACCAGGACAAAGATGCCATGTGTGAGGGGAATAGAGAAGTCCAATCTGGTTGTAGGATATGGAAAAAGAAATAAAGCATAATGGTGCTGGAAATTGATACTTGGGCCAAGTTGTGAAGGGCTTTAACAGAAAGACTGACAGAACCTAGTAAAATTTGAGAAACTTCTGAAGTAATGAGTAGGACAGTGACATGATCAGATCTGTGTTTAACAAAAACTGGCATATATATTTTCATCTCTTGGTAATATCATGGTGTTTGATTCTCTCTTGAGTAAACTTCACTTCTACTGACCTGAGAGACTGAAAGATTCTTAAGAGCTACACCTAACTCATAACATTTGGGCATTGCTCTTCCTAAGCATTCATTATCCATTCAATAAATGTTTATTAGATGGATGGATAAATGGTTAGATGGATTATGGGAAACTAGCACTAAAAGAAAAGTCCCTACTTCACAACTTTCTTGGAACTGGTTATGAATGCATCTATAATTTTCCTCTCTAAAGGTCTACAAAGCAAAAAAAATATTATTTAGGGAATAATCAGGAGAGTGGGGAACATGGCTAACAGACCCAAGAAAATTTTTTTTTGTTATTTTATTTTTTTTTTTGGTGGAATTAGAGTACACTACAACAGTATTTTCTCTTCTTTACACTTTTGCAGACATTATATAGAGTTCTCTGGGAAGGAAAAGAGAACTCAATGAATTATTCATCACTGTTTAAATGCAAGTCTGGAACCTTTCAAGTGAAATTATCTAAGAATGAATACCTTCATTCAGGATATACTAGCAAGATGAGACATCACAATGGACACTTTGAAGGGCACATATGTAATAAAAATATGATTCCTCCATACCAACTACCTCCAATGGCATTCTTGTTTTAATAAGTTTCTATTAAAACTTTATAGACACAACTCTTACATAGTACAATTGATTAGAAATGGATAGATAAAATCCAGAGTACTTTTACCTAAGTATAGACATTCGAGCGTATCAGAATCTTGAATATTCTCATTATCACTCATTGAAAAGGCAATGGACTATGCAACAAGATTGACAACAAAAGGAAAAATGATGAGGAAAATTGCCTTGCTTATCTGCTAGAGTGCTCTCGAATGCCAACTGCAATTTTACGGTTCATTATATTAAAAAAAAAGTTTTATCATTAATGCTACTGCTTCTATATCATATTCAAAGGAGAAGTTACTCAAGATGTATTTCATTTCTAATCAAGCCACTCTAATTGTGTGTTTTTAAAGCATCATCAATTTTCATCAATTTTGCCACTGTTGTCATAATGGCCTGATAAAATACTTAAAGGTCAACCAATAACGTGTGACACACATCTGCTGTCAAAAAGTGAAGATGTTAAAATTATGCAGTGGTGACACAAGCTATTTGCTGAGTTGCCACTTGACATTGCATAAGATGTGGTTGGGTAATTAAGGTAAATAGCCTCTCAGCTAGACATGGCTGGCCAGAGCCTACGGGAGGTCACAGAGTGTGGTAGCTATCATCATGCTTAGTAACACAGGGAAAATTCTCCTGCTACCATATGGGAAAAGCTCCATTTTAAAGTCATGTTTAATCTCCTGACATGTGGCCTATTGTCAAAGTATGGGTAATGATGAAGTATGTTCTATGTAGGTTGGATCTACAGGGATAGTTTATTCTTCACTTTACCTATGAAACATGGCCCAGAGCTGGGATTTTCAATTAAAATTCAGTCTGGAAAATCCTGGCCTTGAACTATGGCTTTGTCCTGATTTTTATAATAGCAGCAGGCCAAAATTATTTGCAGAGCTGCTTCAGCTATCAACTTCAATATTCTTTGTAGACACAACACAGATTTCTGTAAGGGGAAACATAGTATAAGTTAATAAAAGTTGGACTTACTGCTAGTCTCAATTAGTGATATAGATGATTACGTAAGTTGTATGGCTCTGTGAAGCCTTATCATTCTTAAATTTTTCTAGAGCAGTGACTTTTGTGACCAAGATCTCTTTCATTTGTCTTTTGTAAAATGTGACCCTATCCCTATCAATAAAAAGGAAAAAAAAGCAATATAATGTGTTGAGAAGAGTGTAGGACGTGTCAGCAGTTCTTGGGTTCAAATTCAGTTTTTTACGCTGGCTGTATAACCTTTGTCTAGTTATTTGACCTTTTTAAGATAAAATTTTGTCACCTGTAATTGAGGATAATGACAATAACACCAACCTCTTGGGATAAATGTGAAGACCCCATAAAACAAGCATATTAAATACTTTGCAAAATTTAGTGTTACATAACTGTTAACCTTGTTACTTTTCAATTGTGTCTGACTCTTTGTGATCGCATTTGGTGTTTTCTTGGCAAAAATACTGGAAGGGTTTACCATTTCCTTCTCCAGATCATTCAACAAATGAGGAAACTGAGGCAAACAGGATTAAGTAACTTGCCAAGGGTCACAGTTAGTAAATGTCTGAGGCCAGATTTGAACTCAGGTCTTCCTGACTCCAGACCTGGTGCTCTATCCACTATGCCACCTAGGTGCTAAACTGTTAAATTAGTTGATCCAATTGACTTCTAAGATTCAGACAATGGTGACTAACTTGGCAAAGCAGATGGAAAGAATAATTATCTAGACTGATTAAGTACCTTGGAAGGTGAGAAAATTGAAATTGAGGCCAAGAATCTAGGAGATGATCTAGATCACCTCGTTCAAGAGCTTTAAAAAAGTAGAACTAGAATAAGTTCAAACATAGGTGATGCAAGTTGAAGAGCTGGGTGGTCTTCAGGGAAGGAAACAAATGTTCACATATTATCAACAACAAGCCAGGCAATGTGCTAAGTGCTTTTTCAAAAAAATATATATTTATTTATTTATTTTTAGCTTTCTACATTCATTTTCACAAGATTTCGAGTTCCAAATTTTCTGCCCATCTCTCCCTTCCACCCATCCCAAAGCACAGTACATTCTGATTGCCCCTTCCCCTATTCTACCCTCCTTTCTATCATACCACTCCCTTCCCTTATCCTCATCTTCTCTCTTTCCTTGTAGGCAAGATCATTGCCTGTATTTCTTATTTTCCAGCTGCAGGCAAAAACAATTCTCAACATTTATTCCTAAAACTTTGAGTTCCAACTTATCTCCCTTCCTCCCTCCCCATCCATCCCCACTGAGAAGGCAAGTAATGCAATATAGGCTGCATATGTGTAGCCATGCAAAAGACTTCCATAATAGTCGTGTTGTGAAAGACTAACTATATTTCCTGGCCCCATTTATTCTATTCTCTCTTTTGACCTTGTCCCTCCCCTAAAATATTTACTTCTAATTTCTCCTTCCTCTCACTTTTTCTCACTTCTTTCATCCCCCACCCCACTTATCTCCTTCTCCCCTGCTTTCCTGTAGAATAAGATAGATGTTCATATGAAATTGAGTGTGCATGTTATTCCCGCCTTAAGCCAAATGTGATTAGAATAAGATTCACTTTTTGCCTCTTATCTCCCACGTTTTCCCTTCCATTGAAAAATCTTTTCACTGCCTCTTTCTTGAGAGATAACCAGCCCCATTCCATTTCTCCCTCTCTCCACCCAACATATAACTCTCTCACCCCTTAATTTTACTTTTTTATATATCATCCCTTCTTATTCAACTCACCCTGTGCTCTCTGTCTATTTGTGTGTGTGTGTATGTATGTGTGTATAATCCCTTCAACTACCCAAATGCTGAGAAAAGTCTCAAGAGTTACAAATATTATCTTTCTATGTAGGAATGTAAACAGTTGAGCTTTAGTAAGTCCCTTATGATTTATCTTTCCTTTTTACCTTTCCATACTTCTCTTGATGCTTGTGTTTGAAAGGCAAATTTTCTATTCAGCTGTTGTCTTTTCATCAAGAATTCATGAAAGTCCTCTGTTTCATTGAAAGACTATTTTTTCCCCTGAAGTATTATACTCAGTTTTGTTGGGTAGGTGATTTTTGTTTTTATTCTTAATTTCTTTGACTTCTGAAATATCATACTCCAAGCCCTTTGATCCCTTAATGTAGAAGCTACTACATCTTGTGTTATCCTCATTGTATTTCCACAATATCAAATTGTTTCTTTCTAGCTACTTGCAATATTTTCTCCTGGGAACTCTGGAATTTGACTACAATATTCCTAGGAGTTTCTCTTTATGGATCTCTTTCAGGAGGTAATCATTGGATTCTTTCAGTATTTATTTTACCCACTGGTTCTAGAATATCAAGGCAGTTTTCCTTCATAATTTCATGAAAGATGATGTCTAGGCTTTTTTTTTTGATCATGGCTTTCAGGTAGTCCCATAAATTTTAAATTGTCTCTTCTGGATCTATTTTCCAGGTCAGTTGTTTTTCCAATGATATATTTCACATTATTTTCTATTTTTTTTCATTCTTTTGGTTTTGTTTTGTGATTTCTTGGTTTCTCATATAGTCATTAGCTTCCCTGAATTCCTCTTTTATTTTTAAAGAATTATTTTCTTCAGTGAGCTTTTGAATCTCCTTTTCCATTTGGCTAATTCTGCTTTTTAAAGTATTCTTCTCTTCATTAGCTCTTTGGATCTCTTTTGTCAATTGAGTTAGCCTATTTTTAAAGGTTTCATTTTCTTCAGCATTTTTTGGGTCTCCTTTAGCAAGCGGTTGACTTGCTTTTCATGATTTTCTTGCATCACTCTCATTTCTATTTCCAATTTTTCCTCCACCTCTCTTAGATTTTCAGTGTCCTTTTTTGAGCTCTTCCATGGCCTGAGTCCATTGCATATTTATTTTAGAGGTTTTGGATGCAGCAGCCTTGACTTTGGTGTCTTCCTTTGATGGTATGTATTTTTCTTCCTTGTCTGAAAGGATGGAAAAAAATACCTGTTCACCAAGAAAGTAACCTTCTATAGTCTTATTTTTTCCCTTCTTGCAGCATTTTCCCAGCCAGTTACTTGACTTTTGAGTGCTTTGTCAAGAGGAGGATATATAAAAGGGACATGTAAATTCTCAGTTCCTCCAAGGTGGCACAATCAAGGGAGAGGAGTTTACTTCTCTCCTGGCCTGCACTCTGGTCAGGGAATGACCAGAAGCACTCTGTTCTGCCCCGGATCTGCCAGTAAGGTTCCCTCTCCAGAGACACCCGCAGTTCCATGGCCAGTAGTCTTCTCAATCAGGGCTGAGATCCAGATTGTCGTCTAAATTCCCACAAGGGCTTTAGGCCGAGGGCTCAAAAAATGGATGCAGCTGCTGCAGTCACTGCTGCTGGCAGGGCCAGACCACATTCCTTTCTCACACAGGTGAGAGAGCTTTTTCACTGAATTTTGAAGCTGTCTCTGGAGTTTGTGGGTTGAGCAAACTGAGAACTACAGCTGCTGCTGGGAATTCCACTCCTGAGGCCTGCTCTGGTCCTGAGAGTGCCAAATCCCACGACCAAGCTTGGTCTCCGCTCTGTACTCAGTGAGAGTCCTTTCATGTCATCCTTCCAGGCTGTCTTGGGCTGGAAATTTCTTTCACTCTGTCATTTTGTTGCTTCTGCTGCTCTAGAATTTTTTAGAGTCATTTTTACAGGTATTTTATGGGCTGTGGGGGGCACCTTCTACAGGTCCTTCCTTCTACTCTACTATCTTGGTTCCTTTCCTGCTAAGTGATCTTTCATATAATATCTCATTTGATCCTCATAAGAAACCTGGAAAAAATTGATGCAGTTATTATTATTATTTTATAGTTGAAGAAATTGAGGCAAAGAAATTTTCCTAGGGTTCCATAGCTATTGGATTTGACCTCCAGGCTTCCTGACACCAGATCTAAGGCTCTCCACTGAACCACTTAGATGCCTAAGATCTCTGAGACAAGAGTTGAGAGTAATCTTGAGCTTCTTTGACTAGTAGCAGGGTAGAGACAAAACACAGAGTACAAAGAGAAGGCTCTGCCTTAGGTAGTTTGAGAGCTGTGAGCATTGTACAATTTCTTTGATTTTACTATTTCATTTTATATATAAGTTTTTGGAGGGACAGAGAGTCTAAATGACTTTCATTTCCTACTCCCATGCTTTTATACTAGCTATTTCACACGCCTACAATAGGTTTCCTCCTCACATCTGCCCTCTTAAAATTATCTTTCCTTAAATTACAATTCACATATACATCTTATGAAGTACCATCAAAGGTTAATGTTCAATACTGTCAACATCTTGAAATTATTTTTTGTATACACACACTATACATATACACATATATCTAGAGAGATATAGATAGATAGACAGACAGACAGACAGACAGACATAGATAGATAGATAGATAGATAGATAGATAGATAGATAGATAGATAGATAGATAGATATACACACATTTTTATACACAGAGAGATGAGAAGGAAAGAAAAAGAGAGCAGAGGAAAAGAGAAGAGAGGCGAGGAGAAAAGAGGAGAGGAGAGAAAGGGAGGGGAGAGAAAAGGACAAATTATAAATGGCCCTTCTTATTTATTTAGCCACAAAAGTGGAAAAATAGATATAGATAATGATTGGTAGAGATGGAAAATGTTTGTTTTGTTTTGTTTTTTGGTATGGATCTCAGAATCTTCATCTATGAAAAGAATAAAATGAAAAGTTTGGATGAGATAGTGTCTAAACTCCCTTCTCACTCAAAATATTTGATCTTAATATAATAATCAGATGGACAACCCAGTAAATAGATCGCTGGCTTGTAATAATCTATTGCCTTTATTTCACCTTGTCTTTCCATACAAAACCTGGCTCTTTGTCTATACTGTGTCCTCCAGTCTCTCTACCCCTCAATTGTCTCACAGGCCTTTGCTCCTACACTAATTCCTCTCACCTTTATCTTTCCATCTAGGCCCATTGGTGAACTGTACCAGCTCTACATTGGCCTCTCCTATTGAATCCCTGGTCTCCTTCTCATATTGCTGATTATGCCCTGCCAAGCTTCAGCTTTGGATGACTCCTACTTCCAGTTTCTGTTGCCTTCAATGCTACTTTCATACTCCTGAATGAAAATGGAAATAAATTCACCCAATCATGCTAAGTCCACTACAAATTAAAGTTACACAACCTCAAATGGCCCTTTGCTCCTTAGCAAGCCACTCTTCATAGCATCCTCTTCTAATCTTTTTTTTAATCTGGCATCCAACCTCCCATGGTTCACCTTTCCCTAACTTTCAAACCTTAGTACTTTGCCTCATATTTTATAGGAAAAATTAAAGTCATTTGCTAGGAACTTCTTATTCTCCCCTTCCTTGTGTTATGACACTGATTCCTTCTGTCACTATCTTCTTTTTCTATCCCTATATCACATATTGAAATATCTCTACTACTTGCCAAGGAATATTCTTCTACTTACACAAGTGATCCCAATCCATTCCATCTTTTCCAACAGACTGCCCTTTCTTTTATCCCTATTCTATTGTTTATCCTAAATCTTTCCCTGTCTACTGTCTCCTTGCCTGCTTTGTACAAATTTCTATGTCCTTCCATCCTCACAGCACCTTCACTCAATCTTCATGTCCTCTCTAACAAGCCATTTCCATTACTTGTGGAAAAACTCCTTGACAAGATCACCTACAATTGTCATTGAGTTATTTTCATTCATGTCCTATCCCTTTTGGGGTTTTCTTGGTAAAGATACTGGAGGGATTCCTGCTCCAGCTCATTGTACAGATGGAGAACTAAAGTAAACAATGACTTGCCTAAGATCACACAGCTAGTAAGTGTCTGAGGTCATATTTGAACTCAGGACAGTCTTCCTGACTCCAGGCCCAGTATTTTATGCACTGTCCCATCTAGCTGCCACCTACATACAGTTCTCCACTTTATCTCCTCTCATTTTCTTTTTAACCCATTACCATCAGTTTTCAATTTTATCATTCCACTTAAGCTGCATTCTCCAAAGTTACCAAATATTTTTAAATTGCCAGATTCAACAGTCTTTTTTCAATCATTCTTATTGACTTCTTTGTAACTTTTGACATTGTTGATAACCTTCTCCTTGATATTTTCTTCTTCCTAGGTTGTGAGAACATCACTTTCTTTGAATTTTCCTCTTCTATGTGAACACTCTTTATTCTGTTTCCTTTGCTGGTTCCTCATGCAGGGTACATAGATTTATCCTGTGTGTTTGTCCTAGCTTGCTCCTGTGCTATAAAAATGCTGGCACTTTTCTTTTCTCCAAAGCATTCTCCTCTTCCCATTTTTGTTTTTTGGCTTGGGACCTCTTTTCTTTTCACTCTATACTATTTTAATTTGGTGATTTAATGGACTACTATTAATTTAATTATTATCTTTCTGCTGATGATTCTAAGATTTATTTATTCGACTCTAATCTCTCTGCTGACCTCTAAACTCAAATCTCTGACTGCCTTTCCCACATCTTGAATTGGATTGTCCAATAGACCTGTCAAAGCCAAAATGTTCAAAATGGAACTCATTATCATTTCCTATTCCAAATTTCCCTATTACTGTTAAGGGAGCTACTATACTCTCAATTGTCCAGGCTTAGACCATAGGTGTCATTCTTGTCTATCTCTAAAATCTTATAGTCAATGTGTTGACAAAACCTACTGACTGCTCCTTTGTACCATCTTTCCCATATGTACCCTTTGCTTTGATATTGACATCACTCTAATGCAAGGCCTTAGCACCTCACTCCTGGACTATTGAAATGGCTTGCTGTATGGTCTGCCAGGGCAAGTCTGTTCTCTCACTCTAATCCAACCACCAAGCAGCGATCAAAATGATGGTCAAGTATAAAAATATACATGTGTGTGCATTATGTACATATATATATATATGTGTGTGTGTGTGTGATTTCATTAAATATTCTAATTATACATAAAATTTTAACACTTATTTTTAGAAATTTTCAGTTCCAAAATATTTCCCTTCCACTTTGTCCCCTCCTTAAGAAGGCAAAAAAATTCTTATTAATTATGCATGTTAACTTATGCAAATATTGTCCATATTAGCCATGATGCAAAGAAAAATGCAGACAAAACAGAGAAAATTAAGCAAAGTAAAAAAATAAGCAAAGTAAAAAAATGCTTTAATATGTATTTAGAGTTCATCAGTTGTCTCTGGAAGTGGATAGCATTTTTCATTATGGGTTCATTGGAACTGTCTTATGTCATTGTCTTGATCATATTAGCTAAGTCTTTCACAGTTGATCATCCTTACAATATTTTATCCTATTCACAATTTCTTATAGCAAAATTGTACTCCACCATGATCTCATACCAAAACTTGTTCAAGCATTCCTCAGCTGACAAACATCATCACAATTTCTAATTCTTTGCCAGCACAAAAAGTACTGCATAGGTATTTCTATATGAATAGGTTCTTTTCTTTTTTTCTTTGATCCCTTTGGGAAACAGAAGTGATAGTGGTATTTATGGGTCAAAGGGGTATGTGAAATTTCATAGACCCTTGGATGTAGTTACAAATGGTGAAACCAGTTCACAACTCCATAAACACTGTATTAGTGTCTCAATTTTTTCACATTCCCTCCAGCATTTTTCATTTTCCTTTTCCATCTGAAGGGTATAGGTACAATGTCAGAGTTGTTTTGATTTGAATTTCCCTAATCTGCAGTGATTTAGAACATTTGTTTCCATGTGACTATTGGTAGCTTTTATTTCTTCTAAAATTTTTCTGTTCATAGCCTTTGATCAACTGGGGAATAACTTTTTTTTCTTTATAAATTTGGCTCAGTTCCCTATATATTTGAGAAATGAGGTCTTTATCGGAGAAACTTACTATATTTTTTTCCTGACTGTTCTTTCTTCTTTGTAATTTTAGTTGCATTAGTATAATTTGTCAAAAGCTTTTTAGTTTCATGTAATGAAAGTTATCCATTTTACTTTTTGTGATTCTCTTTATCACATATTTCATCATAAACTCTACCTTAATCCAAATGTCTGACAGGCACATTTTCCTCATGTTCCCCTAAATTATTTATTATCTCACTCTTCATTTCTATTTTTTATCCATGTTGACCTTATCTTGATATACAGTGTGAGATATTGTTCTATACCTAGATTCTGCCAAACTGCTTTCCAGTATCTCAGAAAGTTTTGTCAAATTGTGGGTTCTTAGCCCAAGTGCTTGCATTTTATGGCTTATCAAACTCTGGATTACTGTCATTTACTACTGTGAATTATGTACCTAATCTAATTGACAGATCCACCACTCTCTTAGCCAGTAGTAGATTTTTTTTTTGATGATTATTGCTTTGTAATGTAATTTGAAATCTGGTACTGCTAGGCCATCTTCCTTTTTAGGTTTATTCCAATGATTTTTTGGTATTCTTGAATTTTTGTTCTTCTAGATGATATTTTTTGGTAATATAAACTATTATTTGGTAAGTTAAACCTTAATGAGTCCCTTGTGAATCCTCTTTCATATTTACCTTTTTGGATTTCTCTTAGGTCTTTTCTTTGAAAGTCATATTTTTCCTATACAGCGCCAGTCTTTTCATTAAGAATTCTCAAAAATCCACTGCTACATTAAATAATCTAGAAGAGGAGTTGGAATTACAACCAAGCACAACCTACTCTGAAAAACTGGGTAAGCCTTCAAGGGGAAAAAATGAATATTTAATGTCACAGTCTTCTCAGCCATCCACTTGTTTAATATACCATCTGCTAAATCTAGTGTAATGTTGACTGTGGCTCCACAATATTTGAATCATTTCTCTTGGCTGCTTGAAGAATTTTCTCTTTAATCTGGGAGCTCTGGAATTTGGGCATAATATTTCTTGAAGTTTTCATTTGAGGATCTCTTTTAGTTGATAACAGTAGATTCTTTCAATTTCTATTTTTCCTTCTGGTTGTAAATTATCAGGACAGTTTTCCTTGATAATTTCTTGAAAAATGATGTCTAGGCTTTTTCTTTGTATCTTTCAGCTAATCCCATAATTCCAAAATTATCTCATCAATCAAATTTTCAGGTCAATTTAACATTTGTTTCGCCTTAATTTTATCATCCACAAAATGCAGATAATAATAGCACCTATTTCTTACGTTTTTGTAAGCACCAAATTATATAAAATATATAAAGTGTTTTTAAACCTCAAGAAATTATATAAGTATTAGCACCTATTATTATTCAGAAGAGATTTGAGAATTGACAGATATCCCAGTGGCTATACTTCAGAGTGATATGATACAATAATGTTTGATATGATACAATAATGTTTTATTACTTAAAATCTCTTAGCAATGGTACTAAATCAGATAACTTCTGAATTTGCTTCTAGCTCTATATTTATGAAACACTGTTTCTAAACATTAAACCCTGTACAAGTCACTTAACCTCTGTCTCAGTTTCCTCATCTATAAAGCAAAGATAAAAATTGCACCTACCTCTCAGCGTTGTGAGGATGAAATGAGATGGTATTTGTAAAGTGCTTGGCAAAGCACAACACACTGTGCAAATGATAGTGAGGGTGATAGTTCTCAACAATTTCTGCTACCATGTGTACTTACTATTCTTAACTGCCTGGAATTCAAGTAGTCTCAACTAAGGAATCCTTAAAAGACTTGTGCCTCTATGAATTTATATGGAGTTTTTGAATTTTTCTTTACTGTTTCAAAAATGATGTTAAATCAGAGAACAGGGCAGCCTTACAAACCAGGAAACATAGCCATTTATATGTGCTTATTTGAAGGATACCAGAAAGTATAATTTGTTAGCTCGATATGATGCCAGCAATTCTCACTTTTATTCATACTCCAGCAAAGTTTACTTTGGATACCAAGTACCAGCCCATAGAAGAGTTTCATCTGCAGGGATCTTTGAAGGGTTAGATTGGTTGAAACTTCTAAAGATATTCCCCTATCAGAGCTATCATTCTAACATTTCCTCACTGTTACCTTGACCCTCCATTCCATTCCCTCTTTTTTTGGTTATTGTTCTAACTTCCTCCGATGTTAGCTGTCACTTATTACATCCCTCCTACCTCTTGCCTTTTCAGCTTTCTAAAAATGGCACATGAAGTTTGGACTTCTTTGCTTGAATATATTTACCTCTTTCCTGTTCTCTGAACCTTTTCCAACTGAGAATTCTCATGGAAGTCTCGTGAAAAGAACAAAGTCTCATGATAAGGACAATACCATATGCTGTAGAATATAGATAATGGGGCACAGAGTCAGAAAGACCTGAGTTCAGATCTTGCCTTAGACACCTATATCCGATGGTACCTTGGTTATTTCCCTCTTTGTACTTCAATTTCCTCATCTGCAAAATGAGGGGGTTGGGTTCAATGACCTCTGAACTCTTTTCTAACACTAGAAAACATTCTAAAATCATCACAGAACTCTATTTCCCTCAGTTGAGTCTCGGCTCATATAATCTTTCCATTACTTGATTCAACCCCAAGATAAAAGCTCTATCTTAGTCATTCTTTGGGTTACTATCCAATCTGTAAATAAATCAACTAGGTAAACATCAACTTGGTGATATGGCAGAAAGATTGCCTGCCTTGGAGTCAGATGCTCAACTCCTGTCTTGGTCAATTGTGTTACTTGGGGAAAGTTATCTAACCTCTCTGAGACTTGGTTTTCTCATCTTTGAAATGAGAATGTTGGATAAGATATCCTCTAAGGATCTTCCAGGCAGAATTTAGGCTCCTATGACTCTATGAGATAACATTAGTAAGTAAACTGATTTATGTTACTAATTCATTGTGACTCATCTTAAAAATGTGAGAGTACAGAGTATATGAGACTCAGGAGAGTTAAGATATTTATCTGGGGGACATGTTTGGGGAGGGACAAGTCAGGAGCTTGAGCCATCTGTTATAGCAGGGTTTACAAAGTAAAACTGAGAGGGAGAGATGGCCAAGCAGCTCAGAAGCAAAGACATAAGAATCTAGAGAGGATATTAAAAAATGGGGTGGAGAGAAGCCGGTTATAGACTTGTCTACTTCATAGTATTTTCCAGGAACTAACTCTGGTAGAGAACAATAATTCCTTTGCATAGTGAAGCTTCAAAGAGAAATTGACAAATAACATCTGAAGTCCTGTTTAAAAGCTAGGAGAGGAAGTGATTCCCCTTTGCCTAAACTTTATTTACCTTAATCAATTTTCTTAGGAGACTCCCAAGAACATAACAGCTCACTTTCTCATGTGGGAAAAGAAGGCTTGCCTTTTGAATCTCTGCTGCATTCACAAATTAAATAACATTCCTTAGGTCTAAGTCATTCCATGGCTTTTGGCTGACTGGCCGACATTACAGTGAATGTATCACAGAAGTGACGTGGTCCTTATGATCTATTAGGACAATACTTCATCTGAACTTAGGTAATATACTGTAAGATCTGTGTTTGTCTGATGATGTACGACTGGGTAAAAATAAGGTTAGCTGTCAAAACCTCATTCCAGGGCCCTGCAAGTTTGGTTGGGGAGAGGAAAGGGAGAGGAGGGGATCATTTTAGGCCTCAAAAAATACATTTTTCATCTGAATGAGGAAAAGATGACAAGGCTGGGGTTGAAAGGATTGCAGGCCTAGTGAACTCTTGTGAAAATTACATCTTTCAATAAAGACAGCTGCATGGCTAAGACAAGGGTCAGAGCAATGAAACCCAATTCCCATATTGTTTTTCCTCTGGTATTTACAGGAGGACCATTTGTATTTGTAGTACAGAAAGAAGTGCATGTAAAACCTCTCTTATCTTTCTATTGGAAAGAATTAATCCTGCTCCTTGATACATAAATAGGGCAACTTCCCTGATCTCCTAGGTGGGAGGTTAAAATGATTAAATTTGTGCAATAAACATAAAACATCTGGAATTAGGACTTGAGACATGCCTTGGAATACTGCATGATTATCATTTGCCATATCTTTATTTATAGATCCTTTAGCAACTGTTATTTTACAGGAGGTGATAATATATTCTAAAATGATCTTTAATACTGATATTTTAAAAATCTGTTCTTAAATGTGTATGCATCATCAGAATTAAAAAAACTGTCTTGTAATATTTTATTCAGTTTTAGTTGTGCTGACTAAATCTGGAGATGGCATTGAATTTTTAACTATGTTTAAAAGTGAGGGTGGTTTATTTTTATTCAATACCTGTATCCAATAATTTCATGGTATATTGAATCTTCCAAAATATATTTTCACTTGGGGGGAGGGAGAGCTGGACAGGTCAGCTGGGTAGACGATATTTGAAATATCAACAATAGTAACTTCTTAGGTTTAAGTGAAAAAAGGTGTTATTTTGCTCAAAGAACTTACAGTAAAAAAAAAAAAATCACAGCAGTTCCTATAAACTACTCATGTTGAATATCTGCAAAAATGGTCCCTTGCTTTTGTAGCCATTTCCTGTTATTCTTAATCTAGAAAATACTAGAACAAAGATTCTTCATATTGAGCCCATGAACTTTTCAAAAATAAGACAAAATATTTCAATGATTCTTTACCAAATCAAGTTTCCTATATATCTTTCTTTTATGCATTAAATCAAGAAGGCTTCACTGAACTGTCAAAGAGGTCTAAGATGTAAAAAATATGTTAAAAATGTTTTTCTTAATGAAAAGTCTTAAGTTGATGCATGAAATAAATTTCATTTTGTGATTCTGTGGTGTGGTTGTGGATGTCTTTTCTTTCTTAAAGAGGACAGTAACGTGAGGGAAATGATGACATGACTTGCAGTTGACCTTGATTTGAGTGAGGGAAGGCTGTGCAAAGTCACCAGCATCACTTTCTCCTCCAGGTCATCTGGGTTCAGGGGAAAGAAATTGATCAAGATGACTAGAGATGGCCCAGGATGTAGTGGAACTTTGGACCTATTAAGCTGAGTTGATTCTGAGTACAGAGAAATTGTATAATCACAGTCTTTCAAATTAAGAACTGGATCCACGATAAACAAATCAAAGCAAAATAATATTTATTGTTACTTCATTAGCTTAGAAGGACTCCACACATAAAAGAGAAATAAGATGATGTATGTCATTTCCATTCCTAAACTTAAAGACTATGTGAAAAGCATTAGAATAATGGTTGCAGAACATTCTTTCCCCCAAGAATCCTGTTTCATAGAATCAAAATAGTCAATCAATATTTAGCAAGTGAGGAATAAGTAGAGGAAAAACCTATAATTTTAGTTATTTGTCCTTGTGTAGACCACAAAGTTTGGTTTCATTGAATTTTTCATTATCAGTTACATTTTGTGATATACTATAGCTACTGTGAAAGAGGACCTGTTAATTATTTCATCAAATACTCCATCTTCTACACAGAACAATCTTATACATAGGCCATAGTTTCTAATATGGTGTAGTGGGGAACACTGCAGGTTCAGAATCAGGAAGGAGATGGATTCAAATCCCATCACTGATACCAGCAGAATGTCCATAGTCAAGTCATTTAACCTTATTTATAAAATGGAGTATGACATTTGGAGCACCTGTCTGTCAAGAGGCTATCACAACTTCACAAAACTTACATGAAAGCTAGCCTTATTACAAAAGAAATGAACACGTGTATGGAACTCAAAGAGTTCACAATTCATACAGGAGTTTGCATTTTTATAACATCAAGAAAGACGAAGGAGAAAGAAACATAAGTTACCACTTACCAGAATGTGGCATGGGAGGAGAAAAGGTATGGTAAAAATGGGGAAAGGACAAAACCCCTCCCAAAGGTGAGGAAAAAGTTGATGACAAAAGCTGCATTCTTTTCCCTTGGGAATTACTAGACTATGAAGATAAGATGGTCTGTTTACCCACATGAGTTCCAGATGCACAAGAAGTTTTTCAGCCTTGACCAAACAGACTGGTGCTTGCCTTGACTCCTGAGGACATACAGAGTGTTTAGTTTGGGATGCAAATAACAAATTATGTCAGTTGGGGCAGGGGGCTTCATCCTTGACATATTCAGGACCTTCTGTATACTCTGAATCCAGTATTTCTGGAAAATATGGCAACTTTCAAAGACAAGTTTAGGGGACTTCTTAACAGTTTTTGACATAATTCATAGTATTATGGAAATGAAATTAGATAATGTACATAAAGTTCTATATCAGCTAGAATTTACTTGAGTGGAAGTATGACAGGTTGGGTGCCAACCTGAATGTTTCAATGACTTTTCTTGAAGTCCTGACTCAGATTCATACTAGTATTGTGGCCACTGATATGTTCCTTATCCTCTCAGTGCTGTAGGCAACTTTCTAAGACTAGACATTATGAGTTAGCTGTCAATCAGCATCAGTGGAGCAAGTTTTCACATCAGGAATTCCCTTTACTAATAAAATCAAAACAAATATGGAGTGTGTGTGTGTGTGTGTGTGTGTGTGTTGTGGGTATGTGTGTTGCATATCAAGAGATACTAAGCATGTTTAAATCACTATTGTTAGCATTGTTGTAAGGGCTTTTAGGATAGTATTTATTTGCCCAGGTTGAAGAATCTGATATCTTAAGCCTGTCTTCTTATTGATTTATAATGATCATATGTTAGGCAATCAATGCTTTATCACATTCTTCTGAAGCAGAAGAAGCAGAATTTATAAGTGATCAAGAACATCAGATGTCTCTCAGAAGATCTGTCCACAAACAGTGTATTGAGGGAAGCTCCTACGCCTAATAGAAGGGAGGGAGCTGACAACAAGCTGACTAAAGCTAACCTTGACCTATTTCCTAGAATCATGAATTGCCTGGGGCTCACCAGATATTATCACTCCCAGGCTCCAACTATTTTGTAAATGTCTTAAACTCAAATTTTCTCTATGGAGTTTCCAGCGTTTGGGTTGTTATACAAAACAATTTACTTTTGTGACTTTGTGGAAATTCCTCTCCCTCTGCCTTCATAACTTACAAGAACCCTGCATCCAGTCCCCTCTTTGAGCTCCCCAGCTGCAACTTTCTTGTAGCTAGGAAAGACCAAAATTTTTGCTGTTTTGTCTACCTTCTCTTCAATTCATGTTGACAGAATCAAAGGAAAGTCAGTAAACCAAAGGTCAGATCAGAATCAAAGTTTTTTTTTTTTATTGTTTCGTTTATTTGTTATTTACATGACAGATTCATGTTCTGAGAATGAAGAGAAAAACTAGGAATCAAATGTGTATTTCAACACATGGTAAGCTTGATAAAGAAAGGAAGAAGAAAGAAAAAATCTGAAAGCATACTTCCAGATAGCGCTGTCCATGAAGCGAGCCTCATTCAGTCTTATTTCCCTATTGCTCTACACTTTTATTTCAGCTTTCTATAACTTGTCCATATAGAACTATGAGTACATCAGTGTATAAGCTGGAACCCTTCAAAACATTCCTCTGTGTTTAGAGTTGAAGAAATACACAAAAAAACTCTTTTGGATTCATTCAAAACTGGGCTCTGGCTGCAGAACCAATTGGCCCTGGGTCTTGCTCTCAGCAAGCTGGCATTTCCATAGCACTCCATGTGACAATCATAAAAAAAAGTACTTTTCACCAAAATGGCAATAATGAAGAAAAAAAGCTAAAAAGACTGGGAAGGGGTGAGGGTGGACAAGTCTTAGAAAGTAACATCGAAGGAATTTTAACTGCCACTCATCCATAAAGGAAGCTCCTCAAGCAATGAGTGAAAGATGGAAAGTCAAGCCAAGGAGTATTTATTACTATCTCTCCAGCATAGTGAGAAGTGCTAGGAATACACAATGTATAATACAAGATACAAATACAACAGAATATAAATACAAAAGAAAGTCCCTACCCTCAAGGAGCTTACATTCTAGTAAAAGAAGACACTACGTAAAAAGAAACTGAAAGTTAGGGTTTGAGGATATGAAGAGACAAAGGTCTAGAGAACCAGGACCATCAACAGGAAGGAAAACATGGTTGACTTATGTCTAGCCTTTAAAGAAGAGTCTCTAGGACAAATTAGCCAAAAAGAGGAAGAAGATGTGATAGTGACTGAGAAATACATAACTCTTGCCCTTTTTCCCAAAAGAATTTGTGTATCTACTTCTTGAAGGGGGAGATGATGAGATTCAAATGGAGTGGTCAATGAGAAGCCCATTATCTCAAGGATCACTTAAAGTCACTTTTGGAGACAAGGAGATTCCTATATACTTTGATTATATAATCTTTAGCATCATTCCTATTAAGTTGCAAGTTCCATAAGGAGCTCTGCCTGCTGTTGTTGGCCTTCTTCCGAAAGAGGACCAAAATGACATCAACATGATAAAATAAAATTTCAGTGTGTCCAACTGTGGCTGATCAGACCAATATGAGCTCGGAATGCTCTACCACAAGTTAGGCACAGATAGTCTGTGTGAACATTTGGGGTGGACACTCCAAATTTGCTCATCTTACATTTTAGTGTAATAATAAACCTTTGCCACATTGACTTGAAAAATGCACTTGAATTCATTCCAGATGACCCTCCCCAGTCTTCTTGTCCTTGGGGCATCCCTGAACCTCTTAAACTGTATCAGACCATAGCAAGTCTAGACTTCTGTCTTGACATTGCATTTTAATAACTCTGTAGGTGTCAAGAATGGAGATTTTGCACTGCTCTGCCTCACTTAAATTCAATTCATGAACAAGTCAGGATATCACCTTCAGGATGTCACAAAAACAGGGCAGTTAATTGATATGCCCATATAAGTAACAATGGTTTTATTGACTTAATCACAGTTCCTAGAGAAATAAACATATTTAAATGGTTAATGTTTTTATGTAGCAATAACAAAAACAAAGGGGGGAAATGATAACAAGAGGAACCCTATTCAAAACAACTATAAGATGCATATAAAAGTAGCAAAATGAAGTCACACTTAAGATTTATGTAATTATAACCCTCAACAATGTTACGGAAATAAACAAATAATTATAAGAGTATTCAATGTTCATAGTTGGACTGTACTAATATAATAAAAATATAATGCTACTGTAACTAGATAATTGTTCAACTGATCACATTACAAAGGATTACTTTATAGAGTCAAGTAATAATACTAACAATAATAGCAATAAAATTCATTTTGAAGAACAAGTTGTGAGAAACACATTTGCAGGGAGCAAAGGAATTTCTAGCAGACTCAGGGACTTAGCCTGGGCTGGCTTCTGCTGTCCACTGCTTCCCTGGTAGCGTGTTCTTAGGAAGATCCATGTGATCTGTCCCTTAACATGGCTGTGGGGATCACAGGACTTCCCAGGCAAGGTCAGCGAGTTAACCCAGGATGAGCTGCCACTGCCCATTGCTTCCCTTGCCGGAGTGCCCTCTGGAAGATCCGTATGTTAGACCCATTCTCACTGAAATAATTCAGAGACAGAGCAGCAGAGGAAGATGTTTATTTTTACCCTTCTCGGTAGGTGTATGCTCACTGGGAGCACCCACATTGATGCAGAAGCAGGAGTGAAGTTACACAGTTCTATCCTTCCTGTTAGAGTTAGGGTTAGTTCAAATTCCTCAAATTCCTCACTTGATTTCCCTGTATGCCCTCCTTATACAGACTAAGTAGGCACCATAGTGAGGATATTTGTGACCAGGGCATGGAGCTGGTTGTCACGCTCCGCCCTTTTAGTTTCCCTCTGAGACCAAGATGTGCTCCACCATTATCCTTGCAAAGCAGGTTACATTTGACTTATGACAAGCTCCCATCAGCCTAGGTGTTTTACTATTTTCCAAGAATATTTGTGGAAGCAAAACAATAGCACAAACAACAACCCTTCTTATGAAGAGCTCTCAAGGGAAACAATGGAGGGATTAGAAATAAAAGGAAAGTAGAAATGAAGGAGAAATTGAAGTTCTGGAAGCCAAAATATTCTATAGAGCAATAAACTTTAAAACTATCTGGTTATTTATAGAATTAGATCAGATGATGCAAACTAGATAAATAAGAACCAGAAGTGATGAATTTCACTAGTTTATGGTTCCATAAATATGAGTAAACAAAAAAAAAGAACTGCTTAGGAATGGATTCCCTAGTTAGTGGGTTTTTTTTTTTGTTTGTTTTTGGAAATATATAATGTAATCTTGGAAAAAGAAAAACAAACAAACAAAAGCTTAAGCCAATATCTTACTTAGAGGGCTGGCTAAATTGTGCAGTCAATAGAACATCTGGGCTGAAATCAGGAAGACCTGACTTCAAATCATGGCTTAGAATCTTATTTGCTTGTGTTACCCTGGTCAAGTTGTCTCTCTTTCTTCATCTGTAAAATAATAGCACCTACCTCCAGTGTTGTGAACATCAAATGAGATAGTGATTATAAAGTGTTTAGCACAGTGCATGGCACCTGGGAAATACTTAATAGAGGCTACTTATTATTATTATAGTTATTGTTATATTGTAATAAGTTAATAGCTATATGATCTAAATCAAAAAGGTTATAGCACAAAAATCAGAAAAAAAGTAAAAGAGGTTTTCCAAGAACCACTGAAATTGAGGAGAAGTATTATTCCACTGTACAGTGGAGATCACAAAAGGCAAAGACATGTAATTGAAAACCTTTGATTAAAAGTATCTGAAAAACTTTTACATCAGTGAAATCAATGCAACTAAGAGAAAAAGGGAAACTATCCAATAGGGAAAAAAGACTGAAAAAAATTCCATTGAAAAATTTTTGCTATACAAGATAAACAGAGAAGAAACACAAAATGTATAAGATCAAGACAGTCCTAATAGGAAAACTTTTAAAGGATGTGAACAATCTTTAAATGAAGAATTTTGAATTGCATCATTCTAAATCAAGGAACAAAGAAATGCAAATTGAAAAAAAACAAAGTTTCATTTGATGTCCCTCCCCCATAAAAAAAGTCACAACATGACATCAAGCACAGCAAATACTCAGTGTTTCAGGGTCTAGAGACTGGCACACTAATATACAATAATTTGTTAATTATTCCAACCATTCTGGGAAACAATTTTGAATTATGCAGGAAAAAATGACTATAATTCAAGCTCCACCACAGTTTCAACAGCTCTACTCAATGAGAAATTGACCATCAATACATCAATAATGCATCTGACTTGACAGTATTATTACTATATTGCCTATAGATTATAAGTTTTATGACATACTATATTTGAATTATAGGGTCTATAACTGAATTCTTTTCATATCTTTCCAGCAAAGATGGGAGGTCGTTAAGAAATTCTGAGTAAATGAAACAAAATGTGAATGAATAAATCTAGTTCCTCTGGGCAATATAGAAAGGAATATCTATCTATCAATAGATAGATAGAGAGATAGATAGATAAATATACTCTCTCTATATATGTATACACTACCTATCTTTAAATGGATAGATATATAGGTATAGATATAAATATGTACATATTTATATAGAGAGATGATGATGGAGATGTAGATGGAGCTATAAATGTGTATAAAAATTTATTATGTATTTGTGTGTATGTGTGTGTGAAGGAAGGAAGCTTCTGTCCAGCAAATCAAAGTCTGACCTCCAACAGGATCCATATAATGGTTTAGCTAATACTTAAAGAAAAAAAGCCAGCTCCAGTAACTCAACTATTACATTATATTGATAGAAAATTACAGAGCAAGGACACAATGTCCTTTGGTCACATCTCTATCCTGATATGGGATTTTTGTTCTGATCTGAGGCATCTGGCAAACCAGGGATACAATGAGAAAATGGTTAATTCTGCCCAATACTTAAATGGTTTGTGAATCTCTCACTAGCCCATGGTAGTATGTCTTTTGATCTTGGAAGTAAGTTATCTACTTATGCATACTGGTAAAGACACATTGATATTCAAGTTGATACAATTCTCTTGAAGCCTACTGGACTGTACATTTATCAGACATGGGATACTTCTGTGAGTTGATCTTTGCCCTGTCTTGTGTGGGGTGAGCAGAGCAGCCAATAAAGGAATAAGCCTATTGCAAAACAAATAAATAAAGAAACAAAAAAAATGATCACTTCTACATGCAATTAAAGTTTTATTTGCTTTAACTTTTGAAAGCTCTTCATCCAAACAAAAGGCTAATCAAAAATAAAATTTAGCTTATTATCACAATGTGGCTATTATTCTAGGACACTTAATTCAACAAATAATTCTTGAGTTCCTTCTAGAGTTGGATATTGGATGGGACTGAACATGAACAACAAACACAAAAGCAAAATAAAAATAATAATAACCAAGGGAATGAGTTAGGTAAGGATAATTAAAAGGAATAATAAAATTACAATGGAAATACTTATATTGAAACATGATTTATACATGACTATGTCTCACTGATGGGGTACTAATGATGGACCCTTAAAAGGAAAAAAAAGACCAGGTCTTTTGGACCTGGACCCCAAGACCCCTGAGTCTACACCTCTGGCATTTTCCTGAAGCACCCAACTCATGCCAGCCAAAAATCCTTTTAACAGCCCTTTCCCTGGGCTCTCTCACCACTTAACTCCTTCTATTGTCCACACCAGTCACATGGCAGGCTATTTTTCATTCCTTAATCCATCCAAATTTACCCACAATATTTCTGTATAGATTTATCAATTTTATGCTCATCAAATGCTCTGATTCTTAAAATCTAGCCTGCTTGTATTGGCTTCAGAAATAGTGCAGCCTCATTAGGAATCTCATCCACCCCAAGAGTGTCTTAATAAACTTGCTATTTGGACTGAAAAAAAGTTTGAGTGGTCAAATACTTTCAAGGTAGACTGTCCCGACCTGTACACTTGAATCTTGGGGTTCATATCATCACCATCACATGCCACTTGTTCAAAAACTATTGTGAAAATGCAAAGAGAGCGGCAGAGTCAAGATGGCGGAGTGAGAGCAACAACTCGCCTAAGCTCTTAGACAAACTCCTTCAGATAGCTCTAGAAAGAGAACCTGACCAACTTTTGGAGGTGTAGAATCCAACGGAAGACAGACTGGGGCAGACTCAAAGCCCAGGACAGGTTGAAAGGTCCACAGAAGGATCTACTCCATGGGGTGAGCCAAGAGTGCACAGTGCAGAACTTCCAGCACAGCGGAGCGGGAGGGCCCCGGAAAACCTGAGATAGCAGCAGGCAGAACCAGCAGATGGGCAGCCCGGGGTGAGAGACCAGCAGAGCCGAGCTCTGAAGTACCACATCACACCTAGTAGATTAGCCAACATGAAAGAACAGGAAAATGATAAATGCTGGAGAGGATGTGGGAGAGTTGGAACGCTAATTCATTGTTAGCAGAGTTGTGAGCTCATCCAACCATTCTGGAGAGCGGTTTGGAGCTATGCCCAAAGGGCTATAAAAATGTGCATACCCTTTGATCCAGCAACATGGCTTCTAGGACTGTATCCCCAAGAGATCATAAAAATGGGCATGTACAAAAATATTTATAGCAGCACTCTTTGTAGTTGCCCAAAACTGGAAATCAAGGAGATGCCCATCAATTGGGGAATGGCTAAATAAATTATGACGTATGAATGTATTGGAATACTATTGTTCCATAAGAAATGATGAACAAGAAGACTTCAGGGAGGCCTGGAAGGACTTATATGATCTGATGCTGAGCGAAAAGAGCAGAACCAGGAGAACTTTGTGCACAGCAATGATTACAGTGTGTGAGTTTTTTCTGGTAGACTTGGAACTTCATAGTAATGCAAGGACATAAAAAAAAAAATTCCCAATGGTCATCTAAGGCAAAATGCCTTCCATATTCAGAGAAAGAACTATGGAATTCAATCGCAGAATGTAGCAGATCATTTGTGTGAGTGTTGTGTATTATATTTTGGTTTGCTATATGATATTTTCCATTTATTCTAGTTTTTCTACACAACATGACTATAGTGAAAATGTATTCAATGGGAATGTGTGTGTAGATCCTATGTAGAATTGTATGCTGTCTTGGGGAGGGACCAGGGTGGTGGGATGTAGGTAGGCAAAAAAAAAATTAAGTTTTATAGTAGTGATTGTAGAACAGAAAAAAAAAAATAAATTAATAAAAACAGAAAATGCAAAGAATTTTTTTTTATCAATTTCATTTTTTTTCTTTCTTAAAATGGAAGTACTAACGCTTTCGGTGTTAATTCAATTCTACAATTATTCTTTGTGATGTCATAGTATGTTAGTTTGTATTGAAAAAAAGTCTTTTATTGATATCAACTCTAAAAATGTTGATAACTTATCTATTGATAACAACTGCACACTGGGTGGAGAATATTTCAACTAATATATGACTTAGTCACTCAAATAGATAAGTAAAGCAGTATAATATTTTACAAGGCAAGGTAAGAGAAATTAGTAAATGTGTGAATTTTGCTTCTGTTCAGCTTTCTCATTGTTCATTCTCTCAGTAATCTCATTGTTAGTAGAGCTGTGAGCTCATCCAACCATTCTGGAGAGCAGTTTGGAGCTATGCCCAAAGGGCTACAAAAATGCGCATACCCTTTGATCCAGATTCTATGTTTCACAAGCAGAAGGTAATCTCCTTGAAGTTAGGAAGCCTATTTCATTTTGTCTCTGTATCCCAAGAAACCAGCTTGGTGTTTCACCCTTTAGCAAGTCAAATGAAATGACCAAGCAATTCTTAAGCACTTAACAACGGGCCAAGCACTGTCTGGAAAGAAAGGAAAAACAAAATAGCAACCCACAAAAAATTATTTGTACTTGCTGAAAAGAAAATGTCCTGGAAGTTCTTTCAAGACATCATCTCCAATTCTTAAATGAATGACAGTGACTCACACCTGTGTAACATTTCTCACTCCTTTGGCACAATTGACAGAGAACTGACTGAAACTGAACTAGTCTATTCACAGACCAATGAATTGCCTGGGGCTTTAGTCACGTCTGATAATTTTGTAGATCTCCCAAAGTCTTCCCTTCAGAGATTTCCACACTTTCTTTGAGGACATTTGTTTTATATGCAAAACATATTAACCGGTGAAACTGTGAGATACCTAACCTCTCCCACCTGCAGCCCAATCACTTGCTGTGTGACACCCTGAGCTACATCTCACTTGCCTGGATTAAAGACCTTAGTTTTCTTGTATTAACTGCTTTCATTTAAATTCCAGTTGACACTTTCTAAATACATTTTCCTTAGTAATAGGAAACTAAACAGAAACACAGTTTTGCTACTTTGATATGTCAGAGTGGATATTATCCCAGTCATTTCAATTCAACAAACATTAAGCAAGGTATTGTCCTGATGGCTGAAAATTCAAAGAATTAAGTAAAAGAAATGGACCTGGCCCTCAAGATCTCTACAGTTTTATTTATGATTTACATATGAATAATGAAACCATCTATAACCTTATTTTCAAATGTAAAAACTTTAGAGCAATAAAATGAAAAAAATGTTTTCAAATACCCTGAAAATAAAGCAGGATCAGGAATAAGATAAATCAATAACAATGTTAATTTCAAAATTTTTTTTTCCTATTCCCTTTTCTAGATTTATCACTCATGTTATTCTTTAAAGTCTTTTGTAGAGAGACACAAACTGCTCCCATGTTTGTCTTAGTTGCCATGAACTAAGGAAAGATAAAAACAGAAAAATCTCTGTGATGGACTATACAGCCAAATTGCTTTAAAAAAAAAAAGAAAAATGCATCATTTGATATTCTAGGTTCTCTTAGGACCTTAAGAACCACTGATTTGTTACTCAAGGAATTGACAGTGACGGACCAAGCTTGTTTTCTATTTATCTTTTAAAAGATCAAACAGTCACCTATAATTGATGATTGTCAAAATTGACAAAAAACAGTTTCTGTGTGCTTAAACCCTCAAACCAGTTAGCATGATTGATGTAGAAGTCTGTTGATGGGTACATAATGAGAAAAAAAATAGTTAACAGCAGATGGAGAGGGAGATGAGATCACCTGAAGGGCTTAAATTCTATCAGAAAGGCTGCATCTAAAGTTGTAGAAAAAACCAGTACAGAACAAGAAAGAGTATTTTCTTTTTAATGTTTAAAATTCTTGAAGTCAAGAGGGATTGGAGATAGAGAGGTGGGCAATAGAGAAAGATTATGATAGCTACCTTTGGGGGAAAAAGACAGGACAAAGGGAGGAGGGCAGTGCAGCTGTGTCCTACTCAGTGTGACCCTCCCCCTTTTTGGGCAAAGATACTGGAGTGGATTGCCATTTCCTTCTCTGTCTCATTTTACAGGTGAAGAAAATGAGGCAAACAGAGTTGAGTAACTTGTCCAGGATCACACAACTAAAAAGTGTCTGAAGTCATATTTGAACTCAAGGTCTATCCTGAGTCCAGGTCTTACACTCTATGCACTGTGTCACATAGTTGCTGCGATAGTATGCAAATGTAGAACTGAGCGACTGAAAATGGGAAGGTAGTTCATGTTTAGAGAGACTTAGGTCAAAGAAGGACTTATGACTGAATGACTAAGCGTTGGCCCAACACATCACAACTCTATTAGATGCAGGATTTGAGGGACATTCTGTTGAGTTGACTCATATCAGCTGAATAGCAGTATGTGTGAATAAGGAATGTCACCTTTGGAGAGCTAACATGAATGTTTTAGATGGTAATAGGCAGCTCAGTAATGGTTAGATAGCTGTATTTAGGGTCAGGAAGACCTGAATTCAACTCCTGCTTCAGACACTTACTCCCGTACAAGTCACTAAACTTTTATGAACATCACTTTCACCATCTATAAGATGAGGATGAGGAAACCACTTAGCTCACAAGTTTGTTGCTTTGGGACAAGTAGGATAACATGTACAAAGTACTTTGCAGATGTTAAGTCCCTAAACAAATAAATGATCACTGTTATTATTGTTAACATGATCATGTCAAGGTGATGGAGAGTCCTATCTGGTGTTGGAATGAGTGTTGTATGGAAAAGGAGGTAAATGAAAAGTACATTGGCTCTGGAGTTAGATCACCTAGGTTCATAACTCAACTCTGAAATCATCCTTATCCTGCTTTTCCCTGAAATTTGTTCTCTGATTCTGGGTCTATGGGCACTGATAGGTGAAAATTCATCTTATCTAGTCTGGAAATAGGCCTCCCTGGCCCTTTTTGGCCATAGTCACATCAGATTGCCATACAGATATCACTTCCTTCCTTTTCATTCCACCTTCCTCTCTTTGCATTATCTTCTGTCATTAGAATTGGTTCTATAAGGGCAGAGAATTGCCTTGTTTGGTTATTTTTGTATCCTGAGTACTTAGCCCAATATCTGTTTGTCTCTCCTCTCATCTTCTCTCCCTCTGTCTCTCTCTCTCTGTCTCTCTCTCTCTGTCTCTCTCTCTCTCTCTCTCTCTCTCTCTCTCTCTCTGTCTCTGACACTAACTGTATGATCTCAGTCAAGTGATAAAACCTCCTGGGACCTTGGTTTTCTAAATTGTATAGTGAAGGAGTTGGGCTACATACTGTTTGAGGTCCATGTAAGAACTAAATCTCTGATCATCTGTATTCCCAGATATTTATCTCCACACCAACCTGAAGTGGTATAGTGCCAATGCCATATTCACAGAGCCTGTGGCAGACATGAATATCCTGGTGAAATTCCAAATCGTGAAATTCTACAGACTCTCCACCTGGAAGACAGAACCAAAACTTTATTCAGACACCAGAAAGCCAAATCCATCATAGTAACAAAAATGTGTACACAATAACAATGCAGAGAGCAGCACCATCACCAAGCCTTCTACCTGCTGGGCTTCCCACAAACCAGGTCCCTTAAACAACATGCCCTTCTCTCACTCACAGTCAGCTGCAGGCTTGACTGAGTCCTTCAGTTCTGATTACTCTCTTGTTAATTTTCCCTCAACTCTGCTCTAACTCCAGCTCTTCCTATTCTACCTATTCAGCAAACTCCTCCCAACACAAGCTCCATGTGACTCAGACTCCTGTGACCCAAGCAGGTCACACAGACCTATTAATGAATATGAAAGATCCCCCCATTTAAATTACCATTACATGAGGAGAGTTCTCTGGTTCAGTGGAGTCAGTCAATTATGTGGCTGCTTCAGATTCCATATATACATTGGGCATTTAAATTAAATGGAAAATATTAGTCCTGATACTTTTATTTCAACTTCACCTTTCCTATGTGAGAGAATTTTTAAAAATCCACTTTCCGAGGTCATTGTGGGTTATTTTCTAGTCTGATTTAGTGTAGCCAGGTGGTTTTTATGGGCTTGTTAAACAAATGATCTCCGGAAACTTTAGAGATTCTGGAGATAAATGCATTCAGAAACATTACCGTCAATGGCAAAGGGAAATAAAATCATGAAAAGCTTTCCTACAGAAGAAACTGAACCAAACTTCATTCTGTGAAAATGTCATTGCTCTCTAACAATTAGTAGCTTCTCCCAGTGCACATGCATGTATGTATACATATACACACAAATACAGTGCCAGAATATTACATTTTTTTCACAAGTCAAGTCATGAGTATTTCATATAATTAATCAATCAGCTAAGATTCCTTACCTATGATTTGTAATTGCCCTCAAAAATCTCATTTTTCTTGAACTTTCATCTTATTCCTACAGTCCATGGGTTTTCATGTCAAATGCCTAATGCTCATGTAACATATCTTTTCTCAGATTGTTAATTTTACATGCCCAGGCTTAATATACCTGGCATTTGTTGTTTATTATCAAATTGTTAATTTCATGTGCTTTTCTGCACTGGGGCTCAGTAGGGTTGAATTACTGTGCTCCTGTAGCAAATGGTTATATATACTAAGTCTTCTTTATTAGAGGATCAATATATTGTTCACAAATTTTATAAGATAATTTAGAGAAGGTAACTAATAAGGATGTATGATTGGAGTAATCAATGCTGAGGTCCATGCTGACAAATGGATATTGAAGTAATATGTAAACACATTCCTGATTGGAACATAAATAATAAGTGCATTAGAAGGAATGAGGGAAATGTGAACCTTATGAAAGTCAAAATTGTTGCATAAAATAGTTCATTTATCTGCATAACAAATGACATCTAAACGTGTTCTCTTTTTTTCTACTCCACCCCATACTTTCTGTAAAATATTGAAAGCGTTAAATTTAGGGAATTGGTTCAGTTAAGGTTTGACTTGAAATATTGTTCTTACAATTGACTTTCATCAGTAACTGTTTTTTTTTTTTATAAGTAGGGGATTAAGAAGAAAAAGTGCCAGTAAAATAAGATTTTGTGAACTCTAGAAAACCACAGACTTTTTGTTTCCAATGTAGTGAGAATAAGTGATTCACTTTCTCTGGAGCCAGACAAATGCATATATAAAATATTATATTACTCACACATTTATTTGTAAGAAAATATCATCTTTGTAATTTATGTTTAGAATGGAGAAAGGTAATATAATATATTTGCATTCTCATGTTAAAACCCCAAAGGCAGTATGGAGTAGTTGGAAGACTACTGGCTTCAAATTTGGATGGCATGGGGTCAGATTCCAACTTCATTATCTAGGGCAAATCACTTCCTTTCAGTAGAGTAGGCACCTATAAAAATGAAAAAGTGGGACTAGGTGGTCCTCCTTCTCCTCCTCTCCCTTCTTCTTTTCCTTCTTCTCCTTTTCCTTCTTCCTTCGTTATAGTGACTTCCATACAAATAACAATAAGTGCTTCTTGAAGGAATAGGGAGGTAGCACCTAGCTAACTGGATAGACATTCAGGCAAATAGAACAAGAGCTTGCCAGTGCTTTTTATGTTGGCAGAGAAATGGAAATTGAGGGAATGCCCATCAAATGTGGAATGGTTGAACAAGTATATGATTGTAATAAAATACTATTGTGCTTTAAGTAATGACAAGCAGGACAATTTCAAAAAGAATTGGGAAAACACATACGAACTCATGGAAAGTTAAATGAGCAGAACCCAGAGAACATTGTAGATAGGAACAGCAATTTTGAAACAATGATCAACTGTGAAAGACTTAGCTAATCTGATCAGTACAATGATCCATGACAGTCCAAAAAGACTCGTGATGAAAAATGTTAACCACCTCCAGAGAGAGAACTGTTGAACTCTGAGTGAATATTGAAGCATTTTCCCCTTTATTTTTCTTGTTTTCATTTTGCAACATGGCTTATATGGTGATATGCTTTACATGACTTCACATACATAATTGATATTATATTGCTTGCCTTTTCAGTGAATGAGAAGATAATTTGGGACTCAAAATAAAAAAAGTGAATGTGTAAGAAAAATTTAGTAATAAGTATCAAAGAACTTGATTTTAAAATAATGATAACTAGGTACCCACTAATTGGGGAAGGGATTTTAAAACATCTTTTTCATATTAATGTAATGAAATATGATTTTTCAAAAAGACCTGGTGAATAAAAAAATGAATGAGACCATATGAAAATTTATATCAAGTGATGTAGGATTAATGAACTGCCTCAAAATGGCATGAACTTCTGGAATGTCTCTAAGCAAAGACTAGATAACCATTTATTAGGTTTGTGATTGTATGGACATTTTCTAGTTATGTATTTGATTAGATACCTTCTAAATCACTGTAAATAAAATAAACAGAATTAAAAAACAATGCACCAAGAGTAAAACAATGTGAACTAAAAGAAAAGAAAAGAAAGGCATCACAGTCTGAGTTAACTAAAACAAATGAAGGTCTTGGAGAATGGGAAATGAAGCATACTGTCCCCCTCATGAAAGAGATGTGGGGAACCACAGACAGAATTGTATATACTTTGGCAAGTATGGTGCTTTTTAGCTTTGTCTTTCTTTACCACAAAGGAGGGTTTAGATGGAGGGATAGAGTAAAATGAATGGTGTAAAGAAATAACCATCAATACAGCAAAGTATTTCAGAAATTAATATGCAACCAGGAAATAATTGTGTACATAGACATAGATCTTAGAAATGTTATCTTACTATAAACCTATGAAGAAAATGTGATAAGAAACTGGACTATTCAAAAGTTATCTCTATTGGTTTTATAGAAAACCACAGTGGGGGCAGAACTTACTACAGATCACTCTTTATGCTAACTCTGGGTGACACATACAAAAGCAAATAAGATAATTTCTTCCTTCAAGGAGTTGAAATTCTAATGGAAAGATAAAACACTGTAAGAGGCAGCTATAAGTGAGGATGGGGTAGAGGAGAGGAGAGAATCCAAAACGGGGGCATGCTGGGGAGAGCGGAGGAAGTGATGCATTGACCTGGTTCCTGGATAAATGAGATGAAAAGATTCATCTATGAAGAAGGATACTTATTAGGGGCAAAGGGTTGGGGTTGGAGACACGGAATGCTTTTCTAGTTTCTCATTGGGATGAATGTCAGGAAATTTCTATTTCTGTTAAACTGAGGAATGTACTTTGTGATAAATCTTGCTCCATGTTCCTGGGAAGGCTCAGTCTTTAGTGGACTAGGACAGAGACAGCAGTATTGGGTACAGTCATAGGGTTTGAAGGTGCCAGATTTTAGGTCCACAGAAGGAAAATTTGGGAGACATGCTCAAAACTCCATATGTTTAGAGATGTTCAATGGGGCTACTCCAGTAGACCCTAAGTTACTTACTTGTTGGCAGTTTTCATTTTGTATTGGTATCTTCAGGATCAAGCATCTAAACTCAGACTTCTAGTAATAACATAATAGATGTTTATTGTTTGACATACTGACAAGTGTAGAAATTGTGGTCAGCACTTGTTTATTACTGGCAACCTCCACATCATAAATACCTTTAAGTCCAGATTTCCCTTTCGAAATGGAGCTGCTATCAAAATCATGCTTGGTGTTTAGAATTTGGATAACTATTCTGACAGAGTTGACTCATCTTTTAATTGAGTCTTTGTTCAGTCATGTTTGACTCTCCAAGACCCCATTAAGGTTTTCTTGGAAGAAGTAACAGAGTGATCTGCCATTTCCTTGACCAGCTCATTCAACAAATGAGGAAATCAAGGCCAACAAAGTTAAGTGACTTGCCCAGAGTCACATAGCCACAAGTATCTTAGGTCAGATTTGAACTCAGGAAGATGAGTTTTCCTGACTTTAGACCCAGTACTCTATCTTGTAAACCTGCCTTTAATTGAATTTATCTTTTGAATTAGTAAAAACAAACAAAATACCTCCACTCCTGAATCCTATTAAAATGTTTTATTTCTTAAGATTTTTCTGGCTTTTGGAATTGAGTCACCAAAAAAATTAAGAAGAATATGTTTGTTCATATCTAGTGCTTTTTGTCATCCTCAAAATATTTTGGAGGAGGTGGTAAAACAGGTATGGGATAAAGGCAAGTAAAGGAAGGATTTTAAACTACTTCAAAAATTATCACAGAAGCAATTTCTTTTCTGATATTAAAACACTGGTAGTACCAGCGTAAGGCAGATCATATTGCACTGTCTTGACAATGAGTCTGATCTGAAAGCTCGTTTTGGTTTATTTGACTTTGAGGATGAGCTTGTGAAGCCTGAAATTTATCTTTCTTTATAAAGTGTTCTAAGAAATGTATAGACCTCATTCAGTATTTAGGTAACTTTCTTATACAGTGGTTGATCATTCTTAAGAGCACAAATTATATTTCATATTTAAACTAACTCAAATTCAGGCCAGCTTCAGAAATCTCTCCCTGGAATTCTGGGATGAATTACCCTATTTAAAAAAAAAACAAAACACGTCTAAGATGTTGACTTTGCAATACTGCCAGGCAGTTATGCATTAACCTCTGTAAGCATAAACATGCACATGGTTATTAAAGATGCATAATGGTATTCTAATTAGTTCCATTTAGGCCATCATGTCGTCTTGTATAAATCACACATCACATGGAGTGCTCAGTAGCAAAATGAGCCACTTAGACCTTCCTTCTTGCTGAGTTGACATTCCTGCGGTAATGTAAACAGAAGAACAGTAAAGATTTCCCTCTGTGATATTGAAAGGGTCTTTTGCTGGAAAATTTACACCTAAGATATAAAGCGCATTTAACAAATCATTCAGTGAGAACTGTTGTTTTAATTAAATGAGAATGTTATAGAATAAATCACCACCATTTTTATACGTGTCACTTGAACTGTTTCTTTACCTCTATAGCTGGATAGTGATACTCATTTATATGTTGCCTTTTTAAAGAGCCTTAGGAAATTTCTATTATGCCACATCCAGAAAGTATGAAAATAATAGCTTTGGGTCGATATTAAGACAATTTCCGTGACTACATTTTATATCTTCACATTTCTGAAAATGTCCCATGAAACACTGGGCTTGGGTTTAAGCTATTATTGTTATTAATAAATAATAACTAATACATACTAAGCAAGGAGAAAGATTCTCTTAAGAGAAAACTAAATTAATTCAGAAATGCCAAACTGAGTGGAGCAGAACTGAACCATTATTTACACTGATAGGTTCACTTCAACCTTCTTTGAATTCTTAGCCTTCATAAAGTTTAAAAATTTTGAGCTGGAAGATTTGAATCCTTCTTTAATTCAAGCCTTTCATTTCAGAGGTGAGCACATGGGTGGTGAGACGCCATCTTTGGAGATTGTTTCTCTTGGGTTGGTGTTTCCCCTCTGGTGCTTTTCACTTTGTGATATTGGACAAATCACTGAACTTTGTTTTGACTCTCAGTTCCATCATCAATAAAATATAGAAAATATCTTTTTATACCTACATCACAGGGTTTGTCAGGCTCAAATGAAATCATCTATATAAAATCATTTAGGGACCTTAAATAGATGTATAAATATAGGTTACTATTTTAAAATGCTTTTTTTTCAATGAATAAAAACTTATTTTCTCATTCTGCCTTCCTATTTAAAGTCAGGTGTCATTCTGATGATCCTTTTAGTAGAAGGATAACAAGTGGACCTGTCATTTTCTTGGTCTAGATAAATCTCAGACAAGGAAACTCCCTATACAAATGTGATTATATCTCCGTAACAAAGCATCGTAGAGAGTTTTCCAGAGTATTCAAATGTTAACTGATATGCCCAGAGTCACATAATTAGTATGTGTCAGAGACAGGACAAAATCCTGGGCTTTCTGGGTTTTAAGGCAAGCTTTGTATCCACTACACCATGTCATAATGTTACTATTTCATAGACAGAAACTTGAGTTTCCTTAAGGTGAAATGTTCATCCAAGGTCATATACGCAATAAATAACAGGGCCAGAATTCAAAGCCAGATTCTCTAAATCCTAATTTAGGACTCTTTCTGAGCTGATATATCATCCAGAAAGTGATTATATATTTCCTTAGATATTTCACAACTATGTAGGAACATGGTATTGCAAAGAGAACTGAGTTGGAAGTCAAAAGACTCCAAATTGAAATTGTTCCATGCCATCACTGTGACCTATGGGTCACATCCCTGGGGCCATGGCTTACTCTTTTGTAAAAGAGGGACTTAGATAAGATACATGCTCATATCCTTTCTAGGTGTCAATCTTCAGCTAAATGATAAGCTAATTTAGAGGCATTTCTTTCCTTCTTCATTGGATCTCAGAGACTAAAGAGGCTCAGAGAGGTGATCTGAAAAAGATTTATCAATATGAGATACAAAAGGCAAGTGATGGCATTCCCCATGCTTGGCATTCTATCCCTCCTGATACACCCCTCCTGGCTTCCTTGGCTTTCTTCAAGTCCCAAATAAATTCTCATTTTTAAAAGAATCCTTTCCCAATCTGCTTTTATATCTCTGAACTGTTGCTTGTCTCCAATTCGTCCTGTATGTTGGTTGTGCACAGCTGTTTGTATGCATTCTCCCCTCATATGCTATGAGCTCATTGAGATCAAGGCCTTTATTTGCCTTTCTTCTATCCTGAGAGCTAAGTACAGTGCATGACACAGAGCAGGCACTTAATAAATGTTTAGTAACTGACTGCATGTGTAGGCAGGGAATCTGTGCTCTCTTTTTGCATGTCCACCCTCAGCCAGCTGTCCAGATATTTATTGCTGGGACCAGGAGGGGAAATTAGGACTCAAATATTCATATAATCCTGGGCTTATTACAGACACTTAATAAATGCATGCTTGTTGGACAAAATTGGAGGCTATGCTCACCTTGAGAATATTGGATTAAAAGGAACTCAATAACTAGGATATTCATCAGTTCAGCTTTGTTATCTCTGTACTTGGAAAGAAACACATTATAAATAGAAGCACGAATGAGCAATTGATGAGCACTGGTTTGTTCTCTTGTCTAGCTTTGTTAATATCACTGATGGAAACCAAAGAACTAAAGGAGAAAAGATAGGCAGGAAGGCTGGAAAGGACAGAAGGGAGAAAGACAGACAGGGAGTAAGAAAGGAAGAAGGGAAGGAAAAGGAAAGGAGGGAGGAAGGCAAGCAGGGAGGATGATAAGGAAGGGAGAAGAGGAGGCAGGGATTGAGGAAGGAAGGCAATAAAGGAGGAAGCGAAACAGGAAGGCAGGCAGGAAGGGACACTTGGGAGGAAGGCACACTGAAAGGTAAGAATGGAGGAAAGAAGGAAGGAAAGCAAGCAGGAAGTAAAAAAGAAAAAGGGAATGACAAAGGAAAGGAGAGAGAGAACATAGAGACAAAATATATCCTTAACATGGATAATTGACAGGCAGGTAGAAACTTGGCAGGCTATTTTTTTAACACATTTTCTAGTTGTGCTTTAGATAGAAATTTTATTTCAGAATCAGATAACATTTTTTCATACATATACAAGGAAAGTGCGTGTGTGTGTGTGTGTGTGTGTGTGTGCTCATGCATGTGTGACAGAGACAGAGAGACAGAGGCAGACAGAGACAGAGATAGACAAATGGAAGCACAAACACAAAGAAGATTAAGACTGATCCTGCATTATTTTCTTATGGATTCTATTTAGGATTGCTTTTGTCCCACAACTGCTTAGGTCATGACTCTTTATCTCTGAGCTCAGTTCAAAATTCAGCTGGTCTGTAGTGGGTGAAGTTTAGAAATCAAGCTCCCCAGATAATCCTTAATCTATTTCTGTTCAAGGAATTTAGTTAACCTTGAGGGATAAGTGTGAATACAAGGGATTTGGGTCCAGTATGTTTATATCAACAAGCCACCCTTCAAGGATGTTTGGTTTGACCTTACACTTTGTAACATCAATGCAAAATTCACAGCACCTACAGCTGACATACATGAATATCGTGGCACAATTCACAAAAGCAAAATACCACAAACTCTCCACGTGGAAAGCAGAACCAAAACATTTATTCAGACCCAAATCCATTATAGCAACAAAAAAAACAAACACAGTAACAGTGAAGAGAATAATGTTATGCCCAAGTCTTCTTCCTGCTAGGCTTCCCACAAACCAGGTCCATTACATTAATCATAAGGCACTCCCCTTAAACAAATTACAAACAAGTCCTTTCAGTCACACTAGCCAGGAACCTGCATCTTTCCTAGCTCTGACTGTTCTCAAGACTAACTTCCTCTTAGCTCTGCCTCTTCTTGTTCCACCCATTCAGCAAACTTCTCCCACCACAGACTCCATGTGACTAAATGGGTCTAGTAATGAATAGGAAAGATTTCCCACTTAAATTACCATTACACACGTGGACTCTAGTAAGGATTACCTCTTACTCTCATGAGAGAAGATGAAGGGTCATTGCTAGCCTCCAACACTAAACTTCCAGTCAATCATATTATTCCTTGTGTCTCAGCTTTATAACCCTAAATCCCATGATGTCATTGACCCTGTTCTGTTTTTGTTCTACATACTCCAAAACCCATAAAAACAGAACTATCCTTTTGCTTGTGGTCTTTGGCAGAAATGGAGGCAAGCCATTGGCCCACTTATTGACAGAAGGCCAATTCCTACTAATAAATGTTATCTTGCTCAGAGAATTGCCTCAGTTTATCCTTTTGTTGAATTTTACTCCTAACCTGTGTTATGTCTATATGTGTGTGTATTAAAATGAAGGAAAAATATAGAAGCTGGGAACTATCTTTTTGTTGTGGTTGGGTCTAAGAGAGCCATCTCTTAGATATAGATGGCTTTGATGAGGCACTCCCTAGAAGAGAGCCCCCAACTGGAAGAATTTTCAATTATTATTCACTTCTTTCCTGTCAGGCAGCAAGAATTGGGATAGGGTCAAATTGGGTCAAAGGTAAAAGTAATAACTTTTTAAAATTTTCCCTTATGAACAACATATAGCCCAGAATGGGAGATATACAGAAACTTGCAAAGACAGAAGACCAGGAGTTCACTGGAAAAAAGGAGTCATCATCCCTCCCTAAATCAGTCACTAAGTATTTATTATCTGTTTACTCTAGGCCAGATATGTTTTTATCTGGATAAAAAGAAAGGCAGAAACATAGTCCCTGACATCAAGGACCTTGTCTTCTCATAGTGGAGAGAATATAAACATAAATATTTGCATACATTTATATATATATATATATATATATATGTGTGTGTGTGTGTGTGTGTGTGTATAGATATACATACATATATATATATATAGGTATATAGATATATACAATATAAATGGATGGTCATCTTACATAGAAGGGATTAGTTGTGAGGAGGACTAGATAAGGCTTCGTGAAGAAGGTAGCTTTGGAACTGAGTTTTAAAGAAAATCAGGGAAATCAGGGGCTAAAAGTGAGTAGTAAACTTTCCAGACATGTGGGAAAGCCAATGAAAATGCCTGGATTTGATAAATATAGTTTTGTTTTTGTGGACAGTGGGGTGAGAGGAGTCAAGTGGAGAAACACCAAAAGGAGAGGAAAGCACCAGATTGTGATTGGCTTTACGTGCCAGACAGACAACTTTGTATTTGATTATGGATATAATGCCAAATCATTGGAGCTGATTGAGTAAGGAGATGGCAGGATCAGACCCATTCCTTAGCAAAGTCACTTTGGTGATGAAATGGAGAATAGATTAGAATGGGGATAGACATAAGATGGAGAAATTAATTAGAAGACTGTTAGAAAAATTAGAAGGAATAGACATTCACATCTTTGCAGAGGTTGGAGGTCCATGGATACTGAAAATCTATTTTCATTTTTTAATCTATTGATCAATTTGATGATTCCTTACCCTTTAAAAATGCTCTTTGTTATGTGAGATGATTCTCCTGAAGGGAGAGAAAGAGGTAGACATGTTGAAATTTACCCAATGTTAAAACAAACAAAAAAAATAAAATTCCTGAAAGAAGTCTATTAAAATAATCCAGGCCAAGAAAAATTGTACTTTTTTTACCCCACCCATCTCATCTTCTATCCATGGTAAAACATGGAAAACACTAAAATGGAACAACCTTCTTGGTACCAGTCCAATTCTGTATCTTTAAACCTAATTAGGGAATAGACTATTACAGCCATTAAAGAATCTTAGGGACTTAGAATTCAGAAATCATCTAATGATAATGAAAGTGATGGACTGAATGATCTTTGAGGTCCCCTGCATGCTGGTCAGATTTTGGCCCTGCCCTTTGGGCAGTGGTTGGTTGTTGGTGATGCATGGCTTGAAGATATGCACAGCTCAAAGTATGTATGCTTTGTTTTCACAATCAATGCTGGAGTGAAGTTGCCCTAGGCAACATGGGCAAACGTTGCCAGAAGTACCTTGGATTCATTAAGTGTTTAATTTTGAATTAATTTTTGGTCCTTTCAGGTCCAGAAATCTTTTGCTGTTGCCAAATGTTTCACAACCCTGTAGTCAGTGGGGACCCACAGTTTAAGAAGCACCGAATTCCAAAGGTGTAGGATTGTGAGTTTGAAATAGAATGTATTGAAAGAGATAGTCAGAATGACTAATTAATCATTGCATGTGTATAAGTGGAAGATACCTAGTGAACAGGGAAGAGAAATACCTTGATATAGATTATGCTTTAACAATGATTATTCACAATACTAGGCAGGAGGCAAAATGAATAGACAATCGTTTCCCAATTTCTGGGAGAAGAGAGACGTGTCAAGGAGATCACCGAAAAAAGGAAATTGTAATAAATAAAAGTCAGAAAGCCTGGCCCATATCCAGGAAAGTTAGCAACATTTCCCCTAGTTTATGCAGTTTCTGAAAGACCTGACATTGCTTCCTAGGCAAATGACTACTTTTAAAGAGTAACAGGTGTCCCTTGCAATTGTCCTGCTGTTCTATTCAGGAAAAGGGTACCCTTGGGAAACAACAAACTGTGAAATGCTGAATACAAGCCATTAAAATAATCAAAAAGTCCATTGGATCCTACAATGCCAGGGGAATATATTCAGCTGCCTCAATGCGACAAGGCTCACAAATAAATGATTCAAGAAATTTCCAGAAAAAGTAATAAGAAGTGTGCCTACAGGTAGATAAATAGAAAGAGACGAAAGAAAGAAAGAAAGAAAGAAAGAAAGAAAGAAAGAAAGAAAGAAAGAAAGAAAGAAAGAAAGAGAAAAAAGAAAGAAAGGAAGGAAGGAAGGAAGGAAGGAAGGGAAGGAAGGAAGGAGAGGGAGGGAGGAAGGAAGGAAGGAAGGAAGGAAGGAAGGAAGGAGGAAGGAAGGAAGGAAGGAAGGAAGGGAGGGAGGGAGGAAGGGAGGGTGGGAGGAAGATAGATTGATGATTATTATGAGTTTCTTGAAAGTAGGGATTCTCTTTTTTCTTTCTTTGTATTTCCCGTGCTGTATCAGTAAGGACCTCAGCATACACAGGAGGAAGTGCTGTACAGTTTCTTAAATCTGCTTTTCTAAAAGGAAAGCAACTTTTGAGGGGTCAACAGTTTACTTTAATCAAGCACATATATCATTCACTTAGTTCAGAGGAAAAAGTCAGCACCCTGAACTTCAGATAAAATATAAACAGAGAAATAAAGATCAATAGAGAGGGCTTTCAACTGTCTTACCTTAAGCAATACATGCATCACAGATGAACAGAGAAATCCAGCTGTCTGATCATTACATATATACATAATTACCAGAAAGAGAAGCACCAACATCTATTTGTGTTTTCAAAGCTGGGCAGGGGGCGCTCCTTAGTGGTTGCCCAGAGTCGTGTCTGGCCAAGTAGACACTTCCAATGAGTAAGCCCTAAAGTAAAACCTCGCCTCAGAGCCTTTATACAGTTTTCAGAGCCAGAGGGCATGACCCCCTCTTCCACTGCCTCAGTAGAAATTAACAAAAGGTATTGAGGTCTATTAATGGGCTGGAAAGATCTTTAACTCTTCCCCCCACTCACCCTTAACCTTGCAAGAGCTTAGGACAGTACATAGCGCCACTTAATAAATCTTTAATTATTGACTGTATGTGTAGGCAGGGAATCTGTGATGGATGAAAGAAAATCGATGATAGATAATAGAAAGACAGAGATAGCCCAGTAGGAGCCATCACAAAACGCAGTATTTTTTTTTACCTTTTAAGAGATATTAGCCATCACACTAGTTAATTTAGGAACAACATACATTAAAGATCTCATTTGCCCTCATGATACAGGGCATTTGTTACATGCAGAACAGTCTCAAGTACCTTCTATTTCAACTCTTTCCTTTTTGGAGCAGTTTGTTTAGGTCTCTATTTATATTGAGATACAATTCATATTTGCATTCCCTTGCAGACTGACAAAATGGAGAGCTCTAGTCTTGAGTTGCGGTTCAGTCATGAAAAGATAGTCTCCTCATTGTTTCAATGTTTCTTTGCCAATTTCTGTTCTTCCAAACTCCTCACATGGTGATATAAGTTCGTACCTCCTGGATAACCCCAGCGATTGCTTTCCAAACATCCCATTGTTTACCACAAAGCTGACTGAGATGGGATAATTACCAACTAAAACATATTGGGGGGTGGGAGGGTCATTTGCTTCCTACACATGAATTTGTCATTAGTATTAAAGCTATGTTTAAATGTTTGTGTTAAAACAGATTTTTTTTTTGCTTATTTATTTTAATTCATTTAATTGTATGAGTTTCTTTAGGGAGAAGTACTATATTTTTTCTTTTACAGTTGCAAAGTTAAAGAGTATGCAATACAGAAATATGATTTTCAATGGCAGAATGCCAATAATTGCAATATTTTTAATTAAATTAGGGGAAAATATATTCATAAATCTTCAACATGTGGAAGTAAAGTGGTCAATAGGAAGTAGTACATTACTGATGGAGGAAGCCAAAATAGCAGAACAGAGGAAGAACTATAGAGGAGTTCTGCAAACATTCCCCTCCAAACAACTTCAGAATCATGTCTCAAATCAATTTCTGGAGCACCAGAGCCAAAAAAACAATCAGGGTGAAACATTTTTTTTTATTTTTCTAGCCCAAGACAATTTAGAAAATTATATGGCAAGGTCTATGACTTTGGATAGGGGCTGGCTCAGAATGCACATGGCAGTAACACTACCTCTGAATCTTATAGAAAGCAAACACAGCAATAGCTTCAGGATCTACCACACTGGAAAAACTGAAAGACTCAGGTAAAAGAATACAAGGGACTCCTGTGCTAAAAGTGAATGCAGAACAGGTTGCTATTTGACACCTCAATTTCCTGGGTCACAGTTCCAAGGTGGAGAGAAGCAACTGAAGTCACAAGGGATCAAGGGTTCTGAGGAGCAGCATCACTTGTGGTTGCAAAGGAGCAAGGACTGAGAGAAATGCTGTTTGCATTGGGGGCACACCACTCCCTGATCACATTGCCTTGGACACTCCTAAAAATTTTAAATACTTACAAATAGTTCTGAAAATAGTAGTGCAAAAAAGTCTAAACACTGGAATAGGGCGCCTGCACCCTTATACTAGGAATAGAGTCCAATTTTAAAGTCAAGAAATAATTGGGAAAATGAGCAAACACAACAAACAAAGAACAAGGTTATAAAAAGCCACTATAGTGACAGAGAAGCAAGACAAAGACTCAGAAGACAATGCTGTCAAAATAGTGATAAACAAAGTCTCAAATAAAATATGAGTTGAATACAAGCCTGACAAGAATTCCTGTAACTAAAAGAGATTTTAAAAATCAAATAGGAGTGGCAGAAGAAAAATTGAGGAAAAATATGAGTAATGCAAGAAAAAACATGAAAATATAATTAACATATTGGTAAAGGAGGCAACAAAAACACTGAAGATTCCAACACCTTAAAAATGCAATTGGCCAAATAGGAAAAAAAATACAAAAATTAACTGATGAAAATCTTACAGCCTTCTTGTTTTTCTTATAAAGCAGGGAAAAAAGGTACAAAATCTCATTGAAAAAAAATTCCCCCCAAATTAGAATTGGGCAAATGGAAGGTTATGATTTCCTCAAACATCAAGTAGCAATCAAACAAAATCAAAAGAATGAAAAAAAGAAAGAAAATGTGAAATATTTTATAAAATAACCTGACCTGGAACATAGATCAAGGAGAGATATTTTAAGAATTATTGGACTACCTGAAAGTCATGATCAAAAAATGAGCCTAGACATTATATTTCTAGAAATTATCAAGAAAAACTCCTCTGATATTCTAGAATCAGAAAATAAAATAGATAGTAAAAGGATTCACTGATCATGTCATGAAAGAAATTTTAAAATAAAAACTCCCAAAAATATTATAGCTAAATTCCAGAGCTCAGAGGTCAAGGAGAAAATACTTAAAGCAATGAGGGAAAAAATATTCCAAAATCATCATATATTCATAGTCAGGATCACATAAGATTTAGCAGCAAGTACATTGAGGAGCAAAGTACTTGAAGTATGATATTGTGGAAGGCAAAAGAGCAGGGATTACAGATAAGAACAATATACCCAGAAAATCTGACTATAATCATCCAGGGAAAACAAAAATAGAGGAATTTTGTGCATTGCTGATGAAATGACCACGATTGAATGGAAAACTTTACTGTTAAATACAAGTCTCAGGAGAAGCAATAAAAGGTAAAGATGAAAAAAAAATCATACGGCACTCCATAAGTTTAAAAGGTTTACATTCCTATATTGAAAGATGTACATATAATTCCTAAGAACTTTATCATTGTTAAGCCGGTTAGAAGGCATCTGTGCTGAGAGAAGCCATGGATATGAGTCTATTGTATGTATACACACACATACACACATATATATGTACATATTCATGCATGGGGTATAGGTGTATACATACACACATGTGCATGTGTATGCATAGGTGTTTAAACATACACACATATGAATTTATACTCATTTGGGTATAATTTCTTACCCAACAGAGAAACAGAAGTGAAAGGTGATAAGAAAAAAAAAAATAGTGGATGAGGTGATAAAAGGGAAAGCAGATTAAAAGAGGTCCAGAAGCAAAACAGACTTTTGAAAAGGAACAGTGTAAACAGAGACAGACAGATAAACAGAAGAAAATAGGGTGGAGGGTAATAGATAGTTAGTAACCAAAACCACCAATGAAATGCATTAATAAATTAAACAGAAGCAGAAAATATTATGGATTAGAAAATAGAATTCAATAGCTTGTTGTTTACAAGAAACTCACTCGAAACAAAGAGACACACAGATTTGAAATGTGTCTGTAGCATTATGCTTTAACTGAAGAAAAAGCAAAGTGAAAGGGAAAAAAATGACCTAATTAAAATATATAAGCAGTGAAACTCTATATTGCTAAGAGGTAACATAGACAAAGAAATCATATCAATATCTAACATAAATGAACCACAACTATAGTATTCAAATTTTTAAAGGAAATAGCAAATGAATTATAGGAGAAAATAGAAAGTAAAATTTTACTAGCGGGGAGATCTTTAACTTTCCTCTTTCAGAACCAGAAAAATCTAACCATAAAATAAATTTTAAAAGGTAATAAAATTAATAGAATTGTAGAAAAGATGGATATGTTAAGCCTGTGGAGAAAGTTGATTAGAAATAGAAAGAACTATACATTTTTTTCAGGTGCACAATAGCCCCTTTACAAAAATTGCCTAAGTACCAGGGCATAAAACCATCTAAACCAAATGCAGAGTAGGAGAAACATTAAATGCACCCTTTTCCAACCATAATGCAATAAAAAATGTTTATTCAATAAAGAGCACCGGAAGCATACATTAAAATTAATTGCATACTAAATAGCTGAATAGAAAAGAATGTTACATCAAATAACAAATCATGGAAATAATAATTTCATTGAACAAAATGATGAGACAACGAACCAAAATTTGGGGATTGCAGCAATAGTAGTACTTAGGGAAAATCATATATCTCTAAAAGCATACATTAATATAAGGGAGAAAGAGTAGAGCAATGAACTGCATGTGAAATTAAAAACAAAAACTAGAAAAAAATGAATTAACAATCCCAAATTGAAAACTAAATTTGAAATTTTCAAAATCAAAAGAGATAAATACAATTGAAAGTAAGAAATTCATTGAACTTATAAATAAAACTTGGAGTTGGTTTTATGAAAGAAACAACAGCAAAATAGACAAATTCTTGGTTATTCTGATTTAAAGAAAGGAAGAAGAAAAACAAATTGTCAGTGTCAAAATTGGATTTGATGCAATATTCTTCTCCTATAAGAAATGATGAGCAGGATGGTTTCCGAAAAAATCTTGGGAAGACTTACATGAACTGATGCAAAATGAAATGAACAGAACGAAGACAATATTGCACAGTAACAGGTTTGTAATGAAGATCAGCTGTGAAAGCTAGCTACTCTGATGGAGACAATGATCCAAGATAATCTCAAAGGTTACATGATGAAAAATTCTATCCATCTCCAGAAAGAGAGAGAACTGATGAACTTTGAATGCAGACTGAAGCATCTATTTTTTTCATTTAAAACAGTAATTAATATGTATTTTAAGTAGGAATTTAACCACACTCTGAATGTAGGGAACTGATTTATTATAAATTTCTACTCAACTTATTTTCTTATGCCTAGCAGCATGGGATGATGTTTCAGTCATAACATTTATTATGATGAAACATACTAATAATTAGGAGTAGGGATAGGAGTATTAGAAGTAATAGCATTTTTCAAGTAATTTAAATTTTGTAATGAGCTAAATATGTTATCTCATTTTACTTCATAATAACTTTACATGATTTAGTTGCTATCATTACTCCTATTTTAATAGGTGAGAGAATTGTGGTTGAGAGACATCAATTTTTTTTGCCTGGAGTCACTTAAGAATCTAAGACAGAATTGAATCTCTGGGTCCTTCAGACTCCAAGTCCTGTAGTCTATCTACTGTGTCATATGAAGTTTATTTGCCTCTATGTAATGAATTTATTGTTTTCTGGACATATAATATTCCCTACCAAGGATATTTGTACCTAGAATATCATGAAACTTTGGAATGAGCGATAGGGGGCAGGATTTACATGCTATTTAGGTTATACTGACCCCCCTTCCCCAATAAATCTATGAACAAATGCAATACATGCTGAATTGTCTTAGGGATAAAAAAACTGTGAAAAGAGAGGGGTGCAATGGCAGCTATGTTCTTTTGTCCATTGGAAATTATGGCAAAGTACTGAGGGGATAGTTTGAAATCAGCAACTGGTTGAAATGGTTATCAACTAAAGCTGCAGTTCTACAAGTAGATCCATAGTCGTAAAATGGGGGGGGAGGTAGGTATCACAACTGTCAACACACAGTTTTGTTTCTCCAAGCAGTCAATATTTGAAGGGATGAAAAACTCATTATGGAATTATAGGGATTCTACAAAATTTAGAAGGTAGTAAAAGTTAGAAGGGAATAAAATTTAACAGAAATCCTTCAATCAGCAAACATTTATTCAACTACTATGTATAAAGGTGTAACTAGACAGTGTAGCAGATAGTGAATGAGGCCTGGAGTCAGGAAGATCTGAATTCAAGTCTGGTGCCAGACTTTAGCTGTGTGACCTTGGACAAGTCACTTAACCTTGTTTGTCTCCATTTCCTAATCTGTAAAATGAACTGGGGAAGCATATATAAGACCACTCCAGTGTCATTGCAAAGATAACACCAAGTGTAGTCACAAAGAGTGGGATACAACTGAACAATGACAACAGGACATATAAAAACCTGAGCCAGGTGTTGAGAACATGCACAGATGCAAATTAATCCTGCCCTAAAATAACACAAGTTGTAGTATGAATTGTGACATGCAATCAGAGAAATTAGGTAAATCATCACTCCCATAGAATATACATGTATATCCCTACATATATAAAAACATAACTATAAATGGAAATACATGCAGGTGGGTGCATATAGTTTTATATGTATGTATGTTTGGAATAGTAAATGCATGGGGATTTATATTTTAAAAAAATCAAAATAAGATCTTTTGAAAATTTGAAAGGTGTTTATTGCTCAGTTGTGTTCAACTCTTCATAACCCTATTGGGGGTTTTCTTGACAAAAGTACTGGAGTAGTTTGCCATTTCCTTTTCTAGCTCATTTGTTAGGTTAGGAAACTAAAGCAAGCAGTATTAAATGATTTACCTAGGGTGACACAGCTAGTAAGTATCTGAGGCCAGATTTGAACTCAGGAAGGTGTCTTCCTGACTTTAGGAAGGATACTCTAACCACTACTCCAATTACCTGACCTTTGAAAGGTGTATTTAAAAGTACCTACATGATTTAGGCAATTGTCCATCCTGAATATTTAAAACTGATTTTCTTGGTATATGTAAATCCACAAAAGTAAAGTGTGCTCGTTTTTTTTTTTTAATTTTGATGAAGTATTTACCATATCCTTCAGGGATATCTAATTATGGCTCTTCAGTATGGTGTGGAATTGATTATGTTCTCAAAAATATATCAGTGAAACATCAATGTAAACATGTCCTTTCCAATTGGAAAGGGGTGCATATATATTTCTAACAGTGGTCTCTCATCTGAGGATCAACCCAGAAAAACCTCAGAGTATCTTTTAAAGCATGGTATGGAGGAAACCAGCTGGAAGTGAAGTTAAAGATTGTGGGTCCAAATCCTACAGCTGAGATTTGCCTATGTGGGCCTCAGTTTCCTCATTTATAAACTTCGAAGGATGAGAGAGGGTAGGGAGAGGAAGGTTGAACTAAATTGATTCTACTAGACAGTTTTAATTAGGTGACGAATTTTGGTACAGAAATCATTCATTTGCTCAGGGATGAGCATTATCTCTGCCAATGGATGAAATGTCCAAAAAGAGATATTTTGATATAATGCAGTAAGAAACTTATGGCATATAGGAAACATGCTATCCATTGATAATCAGTTACAGCTTCAAACACTTCCTGACTTCTTAGTTTGGCAATATTTCATCAGCTGCTCATCAAGCTGTATTAAGCCTAGAAATATTATTACTCCATCAACTGCAATGCGTCTTTATCTGGTGTGTGTGTGTGTGTGTTAATTTTAAGAATCTGGCAGTCAACATAAGATGTTTTTCTCTCAAATTAAAGTTATACATAGCAATATATGTATTTTTATAGCTTCAAGGCACACTGTGAATTGAAAAGAACATTATATTATTTGCTACAGTGCATTTTTAAGAAGTGTTGATATTCATAGATAATTCTGAGTGAAATGTTATACAACTAGAGATTAAAAAATAATAACAAAACCCTAAACAACTGACTGATTATTTAAATAATTCATGTCATTCTTGGATACCCCTACATTTTTGCTTGAATATAACAAAACCCCTTCTGATAATTTAAAATAAAAAAGTATTTTTATAACTTGTCTGCAGGATAATCTTTAGTCAACATGTGGCACAATTATATCTGCATCCTGAAAGTAGATATGAAGAGAGTCATGAAAAAAAAATATTCATCAAGCAAAGCTAGAACTCAATTTCCTCTTCTTTTGTCATATTAATGGCTATTTACATGTTATTGATGACAAAATAGAGGGTATTCTTTCATTAGGAATTCATTGTAAATTCTTCTGGAAATGAGGATGAGTTTTAGAATAGGTAGGAGGCAATTACTTGGTATGGAACCTCAGCCATTTGAAAGACATGTAATTATCTAGTAGATTCAAGAAGACAAAAACTGTTGTAGAGGATGGCAGGGTAAGCTGTTCAAAGAAAAACTGTATGTTTATTTCTCAAACATCTAACTCTCAATGCATAAAAATGACAAAACTGCTACTTCTAAAAATTATCCCTCTGTTCTTTGGCAATCATCTCAGTTAGTTAAAAGAACTGAAGTAATGGTTTTTATCTAATTGGGATAGAGGTGATTCTTTAACCTTTCCATAGACCAGTTGAGAATGGAAACGTAGATTGCAATTTCAGGATATTTCTTGCTGAAAGAACTATGATACTTGAGGCATGTGCAGTATCTGAGTGTACCTTGAATCAAAGGGTCTTGAATCAAACATTGTCCTCTAGAGGCAAGCTAAAGTCTTTTAGAGACTAAAGTGGTTCTTTGTTATACTTTTGATTAGTGTTGCTGAAATACTACAACTGTGTAATAATTAAATAATATTTTCTTGGCAAAGAGGAGTTTTCTATTTCCTTCTTTAGCTTATTTTACAGATGAGGAAACTGAGTTAAGTGACTTCTTCAGGATCATACAAGTAGTAGGCATCTGAAGTGAGATTTGAACTTACATCCTCCTCCCAGGGCTGGCATTCTATCTACTGGGTCATCTAGCTGTAATAAACCTTGTCTTTAGTATTTCTATATTTAAGAATTAAAGGTAAAGATGGAGGGTATTCCAGTAAATGTGAAATAAATTTGAAACTGTGGAAAAAATAAATTAAGTCCAGTGCTAAATATTGGAGATACATAAAACACATAAAGGCTACTCCTTCCAGTAGACTATTGGACATTTCTGTCAGACATCTTCCAAATATGAGATTTAACTCTTTTGCATGTCTTGCTCTAGGGTTCTTACACCTTCAAGGACCTACTGAACTGTTTCCTCCCACAGGAAATCTTCTCTAATCCTGATATTTTTAACAGTCTTTCATTCTTTAAATTCAAATCCATTCTAACTTAGCAAAGAGATTTTAGAATCCTGTGCCCCAAAGTCTTTGAAACAGCAACAGCCCACTACCATTTCCATACCACAAGCCCTTCTTCCACCTTTTCCCTGCAGCTATCGTCGAAGTGTTGATAGTATGAGGAAGAGACCTGCTATCTTGACCAGCTCCTCCCCTCAGAACTTGGGTCCAAACTCTGGAATAGTAGTGGTGCATCCCTAGACTACTAGATATGCTTCCAACCCTACATCTGTTATCCAGGAAAGCAACACTTGTGGATAAATAACTTGGGGATTGTCTCTGCAAGCACTAAAGTCCTCTCCAACACCCATCCCCAGCAGCCACAGCTATTGAAAAACAAAAAGAAAGTTCTTTTCACTAAAATTCTTGACATTGTCAAATGGTACATTAGCTGGAATAAATAGGATTATATCAATGGAAATTCCATTAGAGTAGATAAATCGCTATCTAGCCAGTGCACCACTACCTTAAGATTTCATGTGAATTGAAGCTGAAACCTACTAAGTGAAATAAGGTTAAATGAAGACCCCTCAGACATGAATTCCCCAAAGCCCCCACCCTTCCTGCCAAAGCTAAAATAACTAAGTATCCCCCTTAGGCAGATAAAATGCTCCAGGACGGAGAACCACCAAAGTTCCAGTTTCACAACCTGGTGTACCCCCTCCCCCTTCACTTCCCCTTCATCACCTCCTTATGCCACATAAACACTCTTCCCTAAGTTCCATATTTGGTAACAAAAACCTTCAATGTTAAGCAATAATCCTATCCATGTTCTTTGTCTCTGGGGTAGATTCCCACTCTTGGACCATACGCCTGGATTCCCAGCCAATGGGAAGAAAGGCTAGTGGGCTTCTGCATTAGAGACTATTTCATGTTGTACTCCATTCTGCTCAAGTGCAGTCCTTTGCTGACACCTCCCAAGGTCTCATTTCATGGGAAATGACTCTTCTCATGAGATTGCAGTAAATTCCTTTTTGCCTTCTACCTTGAAAAGCCTCTGAGTTTAATTTGAGTAAGGGTCACTATATCCCATGCACTACTATTAATTCTATTTTCCCCATTAGAATGGGAACTCTTAGAGAGAAAGAATTCTTTTTTTTTTTTAATTTACCTGTTTTTGTATCATGGGACCATTTTCAGAAATTATTATCTGAAATTATAGTCAAATTATTAGTCTAGATCTATAAGGTCTTGCAGAGCTCTAGGGACACATATTTACATGTAGAATGGACATTAGAGATCATCTAATTCAATCCCTTTATCTGATAGTCGAGGAAACAGAGGCCCAACGAGTATGTGATTGTTCAGTCACCCAGGTTGTAGGTGTTAAAGTGAGATTTGAACCCAGGTCTTTGATTTTAATTCTTTTTACTATATCATACTTCTTTTATATCCTCTATCTCCAATACTGTCTTTTTCTGTCTTGTCTCCCTTTTGCCTATATTCTTCTTCCCCCCACCCCGTTATTGATGGGATTGTATAAACACAGAAGGGTTTATAGTCAACTGATTTAGAGAAAGTCATTCAAGAAGAGGGGGAAAATCAGAGAGAACACATTCTTTAGCCATAGAGGAAAATGATAACATGGACAGAAGTTACTTTCTAGACTCTTGGAGATAGAGTGTGAAAGAACTCTGAGAAGACATCATGGGTCTTCATGGATTTGGGAAGAGAGATCTACTTTTGAAGTAGCCAGTAAGATGTTTCATGGCCTTTAGATCTTCTGAGGGTAAGACCTAGGACCATGGAGACTAGTGACCAAAGAAGCCTCCCTAGCAATGAAGATGCACAATGAATTTTTTTAAATTATAAGCACATCAGGAAGATTTTTTTCAATAAATTCCAAATAACAGAGACAGGTAACAAGAATCACCTGTTAGAGGCCAGACTGAACTGCAGAACTCCAGATCTTCACTGAGTGGTATACAACAGTGAATGGGGCCTCCAATGTATAGAATCTTCTGAAAGCTGAAGAAAGCTACTATACACAAAGCTGTGGAGTCCTTTCCTAAGGAGGGCAATTAGGTCAATTTATGGAAAGTGGCTGATTGGTAAGAACTAGGGGAAATGAGGGACACAAAGGTATGCAAAAAAGGTAGCAGCCTGAGCTTTATTTGCTTTCAAGGCTTAGATCCTGAGATATCTCCTAAGGAAAATCTGTTATCATTCCCCTAATAGCTAATACTCTCTTTATCTTTTAATTGTTGTGTATGTTTTTATCTGTTTACATAACCCATTTCTTAGGAGGAAGGGCTGTTTTTTTTTTTTAGTTTTTTTAATTGCCTTATATAGTGCAAGTGTTGCAATCTGAGACATTGAAATGCCCTTTTGCTTCCACTTGCAATTCAGAAGTTCAGAGGAAAGAATTATACAAAACCAGGGTGATCAGTTTAAGCTTTATTGGAGGATTAATCTCACAAGAGACCCTAGCAGATAGAATTTATGGCAGATAGGAAGGAGTGGGATTTATCTGTACATTAGGTTTCCTCTTAAGCTTTACTAAAACTCCTGAAGCAGGGAGTGGGTAGAATCATGCAGGATATGAAGGGTATGGGGTCAAAGTAAGCAGGATTTGGAAATGTTCAGGCAAGACGGACATAGCTGTTAGTCACATCGTTTTTTGATCTAGCAAGAATATGAGGTTTTTTTTGGGTTTTTTTTGCCCCTAACTACAACCATGATTTGTTTAACCCAATAACCAGCCCTTCGTTGTTGGCTCACACAAGCTTTTCACCCACTTCTTTGTCAAGGCTCTATGGATGGAGGAAAGAATAGGAGTTTAATGGCCTTGGTTGCCATGGTATTTGTAAGTTGTAAACATATAGCACACCAAGAATATAAGCACATGCACAAAATAGGGGAGAAACTTCAAATGACAAGCAGAATAGAATATTGAGAGCATGTCTTCGTCTTAGTTTCATTACAAAATATCTCTAAATTACAATAGTCATTGCCTCTTAGTGATTCAAAGCTCCAGGGTGCTCCTAGATGACTACGGGTGGAACTAGTCATTCAGATTCTGCTATTTAGCATTGCTCCCAGGGTACCACTTGTTACACCCAAACTATGTGCTAATTCTCATGTCCCCAGTGGATACTGATGTGGAGGATCAAGTTATATAACAATCCCAATCCAGCAGGCCAAGTTGATAAATGTAATATTCAATGAGCAAAGTTTTGTAACATTATGTCATTGGACAGAGAGCATTTTTTTGTGAAATAAGCATGCCATTGAGTCATCGTGGAGGTTGCTGCAATGGTAAAAGTGGACTTTGCCGAAGTATTGTCAATCCACACCTTTATGGGAATAGATGTTCGAAGGGTCACGGGGACATCTCTTGAAATAACTTCAATATATTGTAAGGCTAGAAAAGCAGATAAGTTATTTTTTATAGCAAAGGACACTATCTTTCAGATCCCTTGAACAATGGCAAACAATACCCAAGAATTTATGGGACCCTCCTTTGAGGTCATGGTCACAAGACCCAACCAAATCCTTCATTACATGCAGGAACATCTCGTTTATATTGGGAAACTAGGATTTGCAATGTGCAGCACACTAGCTTGTGCAAACAGCGCCTTAGCTTTAGCAAAGAGGGGCTGCTCATTTTCCCATTCCCGCTCAACTCCCTTCTTTAGGGCATGCAGCTGACCTAAGCTTTGAGAAAGATTGGAGGTAATAGAATCCTTAGAGGAAAAATAGTCAGTTACACTAAAGGGCCCCAAACTCTAGTCTGGTGCAAGTTGATAGACTTTATAAACAAATATGTAAATATTTTCTTCCTTTTAGAACGAAAGGCCTTTGAAAACAGAAACAGATTTTTTTCTTTTGTTTTGTACACTTAATACTTACCAAAGCATTAGTTGCTTAGTGAATACATATTGTTTGAATCATTGCCATATTTCAACAATATAAATCAATATAAAAAGTATTTGTTAAATTATTTTCTCTCTACCTCTGAATTGTGCTAGGAAAAATCTAAGTTTTGAACAAGATAGAGTCCATATCTTAATGCAGCTTTGAGTGTATCAGAGAGGCAAATACACATGCATAATGATATTTGTGCATACAGTTCCTTAAAATTTACAAAGTACTTTCCTCCTATCCTATTAGCAATATGTACGGGAGTAGTAGAACAAAAGTGGAGCAGTTCACCAATTATTAGATAAGAATTTATCCCAAAATGGGTTGGGGAATTGAAAGGATTTAAACAAAAGCTGCATTTTCGTCAGTGATAGTATATGATTGTCAGGACTGACATCAATTGTGAAGTTCATGTTGTGATGTATAGGAGAATTTGTTAGAGGTATCTAGTAAGAAATTACTTAGTTGGGATGGGGTTTTACTTTTCATAACTCTTTCATGATCTGAAAATTAGAAAGCTAAAAGTCCTAGAACTCCCAGAGGGTTTAATGGGCTTAATAAAACAATAACTGCAAGAAATGAAGAAAGGAATTTGAGTGTTTGGAGATTTTTTTCCCTTAAAAACGAGGGGAAAAAACAAGAGAATAAGTGATTCAGTATAGAATAGATAGAATAGAAAAAGTTTCACAAAAAAAGCAACTAGATGGGGATTTAAATTATTAAGGTATAAAATCACACCAGGACTTTTGGGATGTACACAATGAATACAATAGATATTGTGAAAAAAGTATGGCAGAGAGAGAATGTGGAAAATGCTGAGACTGAAAATATTACAGCAAATCACAATACGTAATCACAAAAGCAAAATTATAAAAAAAAATTCTTAAGGTCTTCATAAACTAAAGCAATGACTTTGGAAAAAGAGCTCCAGAAGGAAATCTGAGATTATTATTTTCCAAGAAAGAAAATGATGATTTTAATTTTATAAGTACAAAAATCCAAAAAGACATAGAATCCAATTGCCCATCAGGGTTGAGGAAAAAAACAGAATTTTAGTGAATTACCATTATGAGGTCAGAGGAACACTAATTTTAAAATACATTGAAATGTAGTTTCCAGATTCTATAATCTGCAAGCAGTCACAAGAGGAAATTCCCATATTTTAAAAAAAATACTGGTTTAAAATGCTCAGTTATTCATCTATAATAAAAAAGAAAAAAAAAGATGGCTATAATATGATGGATCAAGCTGGTAAAATTGAAAAAAGAGATTGCATGTATATTATAAGCACATAGGTATGTATGCTTATATAATATACATAGGCATATAAATGTATACACACATATATAAACACATATAGGTAAGTGAATAAGGTAAGATAAGGAACTTCAAAGAATTAGAATAGAAAATAAGATTTAAAAACAAAGCAAAAATAGCACCCTTGGTAGACAATATGCTAATATTCTTAGAGAATCAATTAAAATTTAGTTGAAACCATTAGAACTTTTTTTTATTTAGTTAAACTTATTTATTTAACTTTTTTACATTAAATTTAAGAAAATTTTGGTTTCCAAATTTTCTCCCCGTTTGTCCCCTCCCCCCACCCCAATACACTGAGCATTCTAATTTCCCCTATCTCCAATATGCCCTCTCTTCTATCACCCTTCCCTTCCCTTGCCCATCTTCTCTTTTGTCCTGTAGGGCCAGATGACTTTCTATTTCCCATTAACTGTATTTCTTATTTCCTAGTAGCAAAACCAATACTCGACATTTGTTACTAAAGCTTTGAGTTCCAACTTCTCCCCATCCCTCCCTCCCCAGCCATTCCCTTTGGGAAGACAGGCAATTCAATATAGGCCATATCTGTGTAGTTTTGCAAATGACTTCGATAATAGTTGTGTTGTGTAAGACTAACTATATTTCCCTCCGTCCTATCCTGCCCCACATTGCGTCTATTCTGTCTTTTGATCCTGTCCCTCCCCAAGAGTGTTGATTTCAAATTGCTCCCTCCTCCCATTGCACTCGCTTCCATCACCCCTGCCCACACTTATGCTATTCTCCCCCATTTTCCTGTATTGTAAGATAGGTTTTCATACCAAAATGAATGTGCATTTTATTCCTTCCTTTAGTTGAAAGTGAGGAGAGTAAACTTCATATTTTTCTTTCAGCTCCCTTCCTTTTCCCTCCACTAAAAAGTCTCCTACTTGCCTCTTCTATGAGAGATAATTTGCCCCATTTCATTTCTCCCTCTCTCCTCCCAATACATTTCTCTCTCACCACTTAACTTCATTTTTTTAGGATAAGATCCCATCCTATTCAATTCACTCTGTGCTCTCTGTCTCTGTATGTGCGTGCATGTGTGTGTGCATGCATGTACATGTGTGTGTGCATATGTGTATGTCTGTGTGTGGTCCCACCAACTACCCAGATAACTGAAAAGTTTTCAGAGTTACAAATATTGTCTTTCCATGTAGGAATGTAAACAGTTCAACTTTAGGAATTCCCTTATGACTTCTCTTTGCTGTTTACCTTTTCATGCTTCTTTTCATTCTTGTGTTTGAAAGTCAAATTTTCTTTCAGCTCTGGTCTTTTCATCAAGAATGCTTGAAAGTCCTCTATTTCATTGAAAGATCAGTTTTTCCCCTGAAGGATTATACTCAGTTTTGCTGGGCAGGTGATTCTTGGTTTGAGTCCTAGTTCCTTTGCCTTCTGGAATATCCTATTCCACACCCTTTGATCCCTTAATGTAGAAGCTGCTAGATCTTATGTTATCCTGATTGTATTTCCAGAATACTGGAACTGTTTCTTTCTAGCTGCTTGCAATATTTTCTCCTTGACCTGGAAACTCTGGAATTTGGCCACAATGTTCCTAGGAGTTTCTCTCTTTGGATCTCTTTCAGGCGGTGATCGATGGATTCCTTCAATACTTATTTTGCCCTCTGGTTCTAGAATCTCAGGGCAGTTTTCCTTGATAATTTCATAAAAGATGATGGCTAGGCTCTTTTTTTGATCATGAATTTCCAGTAGTCCCATAATTTTTAAGTTGTCTCTCCTTGACGTATTTTCCAATTCAGTTGTTTTTCCAATGAAATATTTCACATTCTCTTCCATTTTTTCATGCTTTTGGTTTTGTTTTGTGATTTCTTAGTTTCTCAGAATGTCATTAGCTTCCATTCTAATTTTGAAAGGACTATTTTCTTCAGTGAGCTTTTGAACCTCCTTTGCCATTTGACTAATTCTGCTTTTTAAAACATCCTTCTCCTCCTTGACTTTTGAACCTCTTTTGTCAATTGAGTTAGCCTATTTTTTAAAGGTGTTATTTTCTTCAGCTTCTTTTGGATCTCCTTTAGCAAGCGGTTGAATTACTTTGTATGATTTCCTTGCATCACTCTCATGTGTCTTCCCAATTTTTCCTCCACCTCTCTTACTTGATTTTCAAAATTCTTTATGAGCTCTTCAATGGCCTGAGGCCACTGCATATTTATTTTGGATGCCTCTGTTGATAAACATTGTTCTTCCCCATTTGAATGGGTGGAAGAAAAAACTTGTTCACAAAGAAAACAACCTTCTATGGTCTTATTTTCTTTTCCTTTTTTGGGCATTTTCCCAGCCAGTTACTTGATTTTTGAATCCTTTGTCAAGAGGAGGGTATATTCTGGGAACATATAAGTTCTCAGTTCCTCCTTTGTCACATAATCAAGGGGGAGGAGTTCACCCCTCTACTGGCCTGCACTGTGATCAGGGAGCTATGAAAGCTTTTCTGCCCAGGATCTGCAAGTAGAATTACTTTTGCAGAGTTTCCACCGGCTCCACCATGCCAGCCAGCACTCTTCCTCCTCCCACATTGCTATTCAAGACTGAGACACAAATCAGTGGCTCAATTACCTGAGGGTAAAGGCTCCAAAAATGCATGCTGCTGCTGCTGCCTTGGCCGCTGCTGTTGCTGCCCCTGGCACGGCCACCACCATCTAAGGCTAGGGCTAGGGGAGGACCCTGCTCCCTTCTCACCCAGGTGAAAAACCTTCTCACTGACCTTTGAATCTGTCTTTGGTATTTGTGGGTTGAGGGATCTTAGAACCACCATCGCTGCTGCTGAGGCTTCCAGCCCTGGCTGAGCTCTGTCCACTGTGCTCCATGCCTCATGTGATAGACCTTCCAGGCTACCTTGGACTGGAAATTTCTTTCACTCTGTTGTTTCCTGGATTTTGCTGCTCTAGAATTTGTTTAGAGTCATTATTTTTACAGGTATGGGCCATGGGAAAAGAGATAGAGTATGTGTGCCTTTCTACTCTGCCATCTTGACTCCACCCCTGTATGATTATTTAATAACAAAATCCTAGGGAATCAATAATAATAATTAAAAAGATAATTAGTAGTTTTGGAAAAGTAGCTCAGTGAAAATCAGTCCACAAAATTGTCAGTATTTCAGTATATTTCTGTTGGGCGGGAGCAAGGGGAATAGGAAGAAAAGGAATTCAATGTAGATTAATCACTGCACTAATAATAAATGCCTCAAGTATTTAGGACACAATGAAAAATTATATAAACACAACTCTAAAATCATATCATAGGAAGATAGGCAGACAAACAATCCAATAAATATGATTCAGGGTGATCAGAAGTAATACAGGAAAAATTATAATATTCAAATTTATCTAAAAAATTATGGCTTTATGAATCAAGTAACTAAGGAGACACTTACCTTTCTTAGACTTTGACAAAACATGGTTTAAAATAAAGAAAGAACAACAAAATTTCTTGATTATCAATGTAAACAACAGGTAACAAAGTAAAAATAAGATTAGTTTGACATATATCCTAACATGATAAATCTATGGTTATTAAAGGTATTTGACAGTGGACTAAAAAATTCAAAAGTAGTTCAGTAGGACACATTAAGATAAGCAAGACTGAGAAGCAAACTAATGAAACTGTCTTGGGTTTGGTAAACCCATCAACACAAATTAATTGCGAAGGGACCCTTTATTGCACAAAAATGGCTGGGTGAGAATAGTAGGAAAAATATTAATTAAAAAATCAGTTTAAATAATTTGAAAACACATCGTAGACTGCCCATTTAAAAAAAAAAACAAAAAGGAATTAAAGAAAATACTTTTCATGACTATAGGAAAGAAATTGTAACCAGACAGAAGATGGGAGATGATCAAATTTGCATTTGAAGGAAATATATGGATTACAGCAAATCTTTTTCATTGAATAACTGTAATATAACTTAGCATCTTAAATATTTAAGGAATTTACACAAATCCATAATATATGCCAATGGAACAGTCATCAAAGAGTAAGGAAAATGTAGTTTGTAAAACCTATCAACAGTCATCAGAAAAGCGTGCAAAATTAGTAAGAATTGAAGAAATACAAATCAAAACTCAAACCTAAAAAATTGAAGTTTCTTAAATCTTTCTTTTTCTTTCTTCCTTCCCTTTCCTTTCTTCCTCCCTTCCTCCCTCCCATCTTCCTTCCTTCCTTCCTTCCTTCCTTCCTTCCTTCCTTCCTTCCTTCCTTCCTTCCTTCCTTCCTTCCTTCCTTCCTTCCTTCCTTTGTTTCTTTCTTTCCTTCCTCGATATTAAATTGTTTATATAGGCTCTCTTTTCCTAGAGGTTCTGACCCATGCTTCCATGGTAACTGAGGTGGAAAATGATGAATCTAGTAGACTGGCACAATGATAGGGCCTTGAGATTGGTGACCTGAGGCCAGATAATGGAGCAGAGATATGCCTCATTGGGTAAGAGCAAGAGAAGACAACACATATAACAATGATGGTCTCTATAATGAGTATTTCACACTAACAATCCCACCACACCCCAGAATTCTATAACAGGAGTCAATGCTAGTCAGAGTTAGTTATAGCTGCTGATATGAGACAATATGCTGTAGTAGATAGCATGCTGGACCTTCAGTGAGGAAAGCCTAGGATTGATTATAACCTTTGACATTCCCAAAATTTAGGACCCTTGAGCAATCACTTAACTATTGTGTTCCTCAGGTTCCACATCTGTAAAATAAGATTAATTATAGCACTTTCCCCTCAGACTCTTTTGAGTATAAAATATTTACAAAGTACTTAAGATATACTATAAATTTTACAAATATTAATGTAAATGTGAATTATTATTTATATAGGAACATATCAGGAAGCAGATTAATTGATGTGAGAAAGTTCATTTTGTGCTGTCTGCTTGCCGTCAGTATCCTAAGTTTATAAGCATGGTGTAATTATCTGAGTGTCATAAATGTGAATCATTGGAAGTCAAATGCCATAAATCAAAAGTTGCCTATATCAGAAAAGCCAATTAGTAGAATGGTATGATTGCAATGCTTACTATATCTGTCATGATGAAAGCTGAAATTTTATAAAGAACAAGTAGAAATTTGCAAATTCTCTATTAAGTTACTAACCTATAATGTTATTTTTATTAGCATTTCAAGCATGAGAATGATGCAAAGGTCAGTTAATGATCAAGGTTGTTGTGTGATAATGGCAGTTTGGCACACAAAGAGTGAACTTGCTAAACCATAGCCAACGCTATGCCATTAGGTCAAGCTCTACACGATGCGCCACCTTCTATTGCATGCCTTTAAATATTATTGTAAGGATTAATACAACTATCCCTTAGGAAAAGAGTCACTGAGAAGCACGGTGTAATATATAACTCTAGACTTGGATTCAAGAAGAACATTATCTCTGACATTCATAAGCTGTGTAACCAAGGACAAATCACTTAATAGCTTAGAGCCTCAGTTTCCACATATTTAAAATGGATATTATAATATCACTTTAACCTAACTCACATGGCTAAATATTTGTTAACTTTCAAGTACTTAGTAAATGTCAGTTACCATCATCATCATCATTATATGTATCATCAAGTGTCACCATGGGAAGAAACAAACCTCACTGAAGATTGTTTCACCATGGTACGTTGGAAAGAATGCTGTGTTCTGAGTTAGAGAAGCAGTTCAAATGATACCTACCTCTTATTATTACCTTGTGACTTTAAAGCAGCCTCTTCATGGGGAGGGAGGAAGATTGGACCACATGTTCTGTGGGGTCCTCTCTGTCTGTACATCTACGAGCCTATGAAGCTCATGCACATGAGATGTGTGTAAATGCTTTACGCTTTCCCCCCCTTACTTCCACTCTCACTACGTTCTTATGGCATTTTATCAAAGTGCTAAAATTGTATATGAATACTGCGGATATGGGGAGAAGAATGTTCTGTGCCTGCATGATAGCTATAATATACTTACATTTCCATATTACATTCCTTTGTTTAATACATTGAATAGATATTTCAGAAATACAACTATCTTCTGAATCTTCAAAGGTATACACAGCTACAGAAAACAGACATTTTTAAATAACACACGATATCTAACTTCAGAGCAATCTTTTCCCCCTTAGAACAATAATATTACATACACTCTCAGCAAGTGTCTCAACACGTCACCATAAAGAATTTTAACCTGATACAAGTAACTCCACAGAACACTTGAGTGGAACTTACAAGCTACAACTAAGATTTATTTCCTAAATGTCTTCATGCCATGCACAATTTTATAAAAAATCATTTGGAGAAGATATGTACAAAGGAACCAATATCTTCTGAAGATAGTTTGCTTATATGTTATTTCCCAGTAGTTATTTGAACAAACAAGGGAAATGTAGCATTTGGAACAGTAGAGAATATTTATAATAGGGCTGACAAAATAAGATCTTTCTCATTCATTTCAATATAAAGTTAAAAAAAAATCAACAACCTGTTCCAGCAAATGATGCTCTATGGTAATTTATACTTGCTTTGAACACAGAAATGTTTCTGCTAACATATTCTATTCAGCACTTATGTCTACATCTAACACTCAGCTTCCAATGCGTGCTTCATGTTGTGCATTGCGTTTCATTCACCCCCCCCCTTTTTTTTAGCACTTCATGCACTTAATTTCAGCAATGCATTATTTCTCTCTTCTGCATAATGTGTTCAAGCAGGTACTACCTGGCCTAACAAATCATCAAAGCCAAAGATAATAAAGAGACACTAAATTCAGCTAATTGCACATTAGACTCCCACTAAATGCAACACTACATGCTGGGTGTAGTAGATACAAAGTCAGTAGTGAATTAGTACCTGCCCTCATGGGACTTACGTTCTACTGAGATGACATAGTATAAACAGATAAATAAATGCAAATTATATTTAAATCCTCAAAATACTTATGTCGTCTTTTCAAAGTGGTTACTTTCTTAAAAAGCAGGAGAAACAGCATTACCCATCCCTCTCTTCCCATCTTGATTCTTCTCCTCTTGTAAATTTGTCATATGTGTGTATGTGTATATATATGCATGTGCCTACACATATATTTATGTGCATATATGTGTATACATACATATACACATACATATGTTTGTGTTTCTGTGTAAAGAATGGGTGTATTCCAGCCCCAAGCACTGGATGAAATTTAAAAGAGTTTGTTGAGGTTCAAACATTCAGAATGATTGTATATACATATGTGTGTGTGTGTGTGTGTATGAAATTTTGGGAGGATGAGAATAGTTATCCCTGGGAGAGTCCAATAAGGTTGTAGGTAGGAGGTGGGATCCAAGACATACTTTAGAGAAATATGGAGATTGAAGAGATGATAGCTAGAACATAGTATATTACAATTATGGAGAATGGTCTGTATAAAGATGCAGAAGTGACAGATAGAATATAGCACATAGAAATCAGGTAATGTAACTTGAAGATTACTTCTTCAGTAGCTGTGAAACAAGGTGAGTTCATATGCGTGGTGTGCCTGGCCGTTGACTTAAGGTAAGAATTGGCCTGAATTATCCTCATTTCGTTTAAATTAATAGCACACGCATATATAGTTTAGTCCTTTATTGATATGGAAACTTATGGGAAGTCTCATTTTTCATAGCTGAAAGGAGGTACTGAAGGATCTTGGAAGTTAGAACAAGTATGGGAGAATCCTGGGAACTTTGGAATTTCACCACTCTGTGAAGAGGAGAGGGGTCCAGGGGCATGGATGCCAGCAAAAGATGAGTGCTTCTTCCCTGAACTGAATATAATCATGAATACTGGAAACCTTGTTTAACTTAGGGATCTGCTTAAGGAGTCATATGTCAGGATAGAATTTTGCTCTTTTCTTGACTGTCACCAGTAAGAGAAACTGTCAAATATATCTTTTCTCCTTTTTCTCCCCCTCTCCTTTGTAAACACTTCATGGAAAAAATGTCATCTGCTTTCTTTCAAATTTGTTTTTTCCCCTTCCAAATAAAGATAAGGTGATTTCTATTGCATTCTGTGCAAGCATTTGCTTATGAGTGAATTACTCAATATTGAAGGGTATTATTGTTCCTTTGCAGTTGTTTCCAGCTTGTCATGACCCCATTTGTGGATTTCTTGACAAAGACACTGGAATGGGTCACATATCTAGTAAGTGTCTAGCGCAAGATTTGAACTCATGAAAATGAGTTTTACTGATTTGGCACTCTATCTACTGTACCACCTAACTACCCATAGGGGAAAATTGCACTAGGCAACCACAAGATGACATTACAACTCTGTCTTTCTCTCGTGGAAAGAACTTGCCTTTAAATCTCATCCATTGCTTGTGTTTGGACTGCATCCAATCTTTACTTAATGTTTAGACTTATCTGCTGACATACATCTAAAGCAACCCATACACCCTATTGTGTGCAGCAGTTTATGTGTTTGTACTCTTTTTGTAAACTATCCATGTGGAAACCACTCAACTGATTGTGTTCTTGTACTTTGTCTATATAATGTAAAACTTACATACATTAGGGGGATGGGAGAGATCCATCCATACCATATTCCCTTCGCCAAATAACTTAATGAACTTTCTACAATGTTTTCTTGATGGACACTCTCTCATTGTCTATCTCAAAAAATTAAAATTTGAAAAGATTGGGTCTTCATTAGTTATTACTGCATCTAAAGATGAGAGATGAAATTAGAAAAATTTAGATGAACCTGGGAAATTAGACATCTATGCAAAACTTCATGTTTTCATATTATGCTTTATCCACATTAGTTTTCATGGGTTTTCTTCATATTTACCCATATCTCTAAATTCTTCTGTTTTCCAAGGTAAATGTTGATAAAAATGTTGATACAGGGAAGAACATAGAGTCAAAGTTCAGAGGCAAAGTTACTATTTTTCTCCTGCCTAGTCAGTCAATCACTATTGTGTAGGCATGGGTAGCAAAGTTTTTGTTTTAGTTCCCCCCACCCCCATACCCAACTTTAAGCTCTCTTATAATACCACACTGTAAGAGTAAGTACACTTGCTATAGTGTACTCAATGGCCACAACCTGATAAACCATCTGGGCAGATGAACTAAACCAGTTAAGGGTAGCAGACAGCCTTCAAATCTATTGAGGAGCTAGCAGGGTGTCTAGCTCAAGCATGTGAAACCTTTCCTTGGCAAAATGGGTGAATGAGAACAGTTTGTTCAACAGTCATAAAGGTGACTGATGCAGGTGCTGTGGAATGCTTACAGCTTGGTTAGACATCAAAGATGTCAAAGTTGGCCACTACATCTGGAGCCATTGCCTGTCATCCTGGTTTTTATCTTACCACTGGTCCAGTGAGTGAATGAGAATGATGGCTTTGTGCAACTCTTTCTCACTTAAATCCAACTCATGAGCATGTCATCATCCGTGATGTCATTGTCCCTGTTTTGAAAGCAAAAATTAAACAAGAGCTTATTTTATATTTACAAAGTTACCCTGTTTTATTTTTATTTTTTTATTCCTTTTGAGGTGGGAAAAAGGTCAGATGTGCGGTAGGCAAGTCACTACCCATTCTGTCTCAGCAGCATTCTGCTTTCTTTCCTTCCCATTTCTGGGTGCTAAGTCATTAGATCACAGGACATAGAGCCAATAGAGATCTTGGAGGCCTTGTAGTCTAATGTCCTGGTTTTGCAGAAGTGGAATCTGAACCTGAACCTCAGAAGTATTGAATTCACTAAACATTTATGAAACAGTTGTTCCATGTGAAGTGCTATGAGCTTGACTGGACAAATGAAAACAGAAATCAAAGTCTCTGCCCTCAGGGAGCTTATATTCTGTGAAAAAGATAATGAAGTTATCTCTTCCACATCATGACTTTACCGATTTTGATTTTGATATATCATCGGTCGGTATAAGAAATTAAGGGGCAATATTTTGGGAATTATGTAGAAACCACAGATAATGTGCAAAGACTAGTAGAGAATACAGAAGGTTTAGAAACTCAAAAATGAATGAAATATGCATTGTATATATTGTATAATATCAATATAGTTTATCTTTTAATGTCATAATAATTCAGACATCCTCTCTGGTAAAAAGGGAGGGCCAAAAAATTTTATCTGAACTTTTCCAGATTGCTAGAGCATTTGCACTCTTAAGGCCCTCAGTGTGGAAGGATAAATGTATTTAAACAGTCAAAGGTTGGGGAAAGGTAATTTTAGAAGGGGTAAGTTAATAGATGAAATGATCCTGAAGGACAATCCATGACTCCTGATTCGAACCATAAAGAAAGCTAGGGAGTTATTGGTGGTAAGGTGGGATTGCATCCCTGATACTCACAGCATATTCAAAGGCACAGAGTAGGGGAGATAGAGTAGCACATTTATGGAATAATAAGCAGTTTAGTTGGGATTTTAGAATATAGAGGGTAAAGAGTAATAATATGCAATGATTCTGGAAAGGTTGGCCCAAAATACTGGGCAATTTCTTACCTGGGAAATAATTCACCACCTGGAAATATTTCACTCATGATTATGCCTTGTCAGCACTTCTTAAAATGTGAATCGGGACCCCTTTATGGGGTTACCAAACCAAAAATTAATTAAAAATCAAACATGCAATAAATTTGAGGTATTTCTGGAAGTGCTTGCCCATTTTTCATTTCACTGCAGCCCGGGTTCTGGACACAGAGCATGCATACTTTGCACCATACATCACACCATGCAGTGCTGACAATTGATGCTGAAATGCGAAAAGGGGTAGTGAGTGGGAGAAGTTTAAGAAGCTCTGCTATAGATCAATAAAGAAGTTTCTCAACTTAAATAGAAAGAAATGTATTAACAAGTTAAGGGAAACAGCTTTGTGATAGAAGTACTCCCTTCAGGAGTGTGCTAGATAGTCTTTAAACCTGCCTTCAAGGGAAAAAAATCTGCTGGCATACATTTTTTAACTTTAACCTGAATTATAAACATATTGTCCATCACTTTATTAATTGTAGAAAATCAACAAAACAATAAATCAAGGCCTAATATATAGTGTATGAGGATTTCCAAAGTGTAAATGCTCACAATGAAAATTTAACAACCAGCTGACTTATGCGGTTGGGGCTGGCTTCAACACATCTTCAAATCTTTAGACCTCCAGAAGCACAATTTCAGTTTCTATACTTGCTTAAAATACATAGCCAATCAACAATATCTTTTAAGCTGTAAATGAAAATTAGCTATATAAAGAGGTGTTAGAGTCTCATATTTGGATGGGGGACTTATTGTTGGAACCTATAGCATCTTCTGGAGGTGGTGGGCAAACCAAATAGTAGACCCTGTTGGTTGTTGCAAGTGATTAGGAGAGAGTGAAGTCTCAACTGCTTAACTGATATTATTTGAAATAAGTGCCTAGCCTTGTCAGAATGTCATAATCATAGGTGAGGTCTTTATTCACACAAAACATTTCTGAAATGGCTTTGTTCTCCCTTCGCACAAAGCCATACCATATCACGTTGAGTATGTTGTATCCTAGAGAGAATAAGGAGACTTTAAAATCTCATGTGAGCCTCCAGTGGGTTCAAAGTTAGGTGAAGGCCTTTTGGAGTCATCCCTGGATCTTTATAAAGTTATTAAATAGTTCTTTAAAAGAGGTAGAATTGTGGGAGTCCACTCTAGAGAATCCATGTTTCAAATGGGATACCTCAGTGATTACTAAGGCAAATGACAATCTAATATTAGCATCTGCTAGAATTAAGACACACCAGGTCCTGTTGGAGTGATATCTACCAACTTTTCCTCCCTCTCTGTCTGGCACCTTTGCCTTAGGTGCAGCTGAATTCTACTAGCCCCTGAGCCATAATTCTTCCCTCAAACACCATGAATAACAGTTTCTGAAAGGTGCTGATTTTCATGTCACTGACACTTGCCAAGAGGAGGAGAGAAGCTTGTACCTCTTGGTGGCTAATTCAGGATTATTCTTTTCCTCTTTAGTGGGGGATTAAATGTGTTGTAACCTTCTTAAACTTTTGTTACCCTTGTAATTTAAACTGACAAGTTAAATGCTAATGCAATTGATAGGGGTGAACAACTGGTCAATGATAGGCCTGATCTGACTGCATAATCAGGCTGAGATGGCAAAAATATGCAGGTCAGATGGAATTTTGACAGAAAATGGTTCTCTGCTACGCTTTATGTCTCCCTGGGTGATACTGAAAAGCCAGGATTGTAGTAAGTATCATGTGGGGGAGGGGAGGGTTGAGTGGTAGGGGAGGCAGAAACTTGAACTTGGAGTAGGGAAAAAAAGTGAAGTTCTCAGGATCTTGAGATTTATTTTGCATATTTATTAGCTAGAAATTGTAGTGAGACAGAAAAGCTGCCATAGGGAAGACTTTCACCCATTATGTTCTTAGTAGCCATCTAGGACTTGACAGAGGTTAAAATTCCACTGTAAGTAGAATGTCCATAGGCCAGAGGAAGTAGAGATTTGAACATTTATCTTGGCTTAAAGGGAAGAAGAAAGGAAATAAGTATGGAAGAAAGGGAGGAAGAAACGAGGGAAGAAACCAGTTGAGTACAAATGACCAACACATTATTAGAGTCTACATCTGCAATATTCCACAGCCTTAGTCCCCCTATCTCTACAAAGACAGAGATAGCCAACATTGCCCATTTGAAACACATGGAATTGAGATTGTTGTGTTGTTTATTTTTTGTGATTGTATTGCTATAGTTATTGTTTGCATTGTTTTACTGGTCACACATCACTTTGCCTTTGTTCATACAAGGGTTTTCATTTGTCTCGGTATTCTTCATATTTGTTACTTTCCATGGGTCAGTAGCATCCATTTACAATTATGCATCAGTAATTGTTTAGTCATTCTTCAATATGTGGGCATTAACTTTGTGTCTATTTCTTTATTACCACAAAAATGCTATTATAAGTATTTTGGTATATATCATAACTCAAAATTTTTTTCTATCATTCACCCTAGGTTTTTTCATCAGGATATATCTCTATCTCTATGTATCCTTTAGTTACATACATATATGCACATATATACATACACATATGCATATATATGTATGTAAGAATATTAATTGACAAGAAATAACAAGAAATTTATATTATACAATGCCAATGGTGACAGAACACATTTTTCAAATGTTTAGATATGAACTACAAGGTACTTTAGAAACAATCAAATCCAATCATCTCATTTTATAGATGAGAATATTGAAGTCCATGGGCATCAAACAATTTTTCCAAAAGGACAGAGAATAGAGGTTGAACCTATGATTTCATAGGTAATGGGAACTCCCAGAAGAGAAAATCCCCTCTCTCTCTCACAAGGTTAGCACCTTCTCTGAAACCTATAGTCTTAGAGAGTTGTCTAGAGCCTTGAGAGATTAAATGACATGTCTAGGTTTGCATAAAGTACAAACATCATAAGCCTAACTTGAATCTGTGGCCTCTGATGTCAGAATTACTACTCATCTATTATACATGATGCTTCTCAGGTCCTGCCACAATGCAGCCAAATGTGTCTAACTATGTGTCCCCACCAATAAGCCCCCAAAAAGGCACAATGGGATGTAACTGTGCTTCTACAGCAGTCATTTCAAAGAATAAGTAAAAGAATGAATAAAAACCAAATAAATAAGGATTTAGCACCACAGGGAAGAGGATGTTTTAATATCAAACATGATCACTATAGTTGCTAAGACTTGTCATTTACTCTGTTTACTAGACAACATCTAAATGTAACTCAATGCATTATACATTGAGCTCTGAGCAATCCATACACTAAGCATTTCAATCCAGCCCATCCAGTTGTCACATCGTGGGACCCAAGCTTCGGAAATGTTGTCAGAGGCCACTTCACTAACAGAGAATTTCCCCTACAATATCAGAGAAATGACTAAGCACTCTCTGCTTGAGGTCTCCTGGGCTGGTGGGGGGGAGGAGGGAAGAGGGCAGAATTAGCAACCCATTTTCCTTTTGAATAGGTCTAATTGTTAGGAACTTTATCCTGACATTAATTCATTTTTGGCCCTTTGCAACTTCCAGTCTTTCTCCTGGTTCTATCTTCTGCAGTCAATTAAAACAACTCTTCACCCCTCTCCACAAGGAGGAGATGATGTCTTGGCATCGTAAGATTCTGCACAAGGAATTTCAGTGCATGACAAGAAAGCAGAGGGAAAATAAACCAAGTCAGCTTTATTGACAGTAAATCCACTGAGTGACAATGAAGGACTTGGGAAACAGATCAGGTCTATGGGGGGGCGGGGAAGGAGGAGAGAACAAATCAATAACGACTGCTGACTTCTTATAGCGTTGTTATTTAGGTTAAGCAGGACCAGTCATTAGGGGCAGCTAACTAGGAGCTTGGATCTGGGAACATTTGCTTACTCATTGAGGTTAGAAAGGATGGTGGGAGAACTGGTGTGAGTTGATAGTCAAACACCCCCACCCCCACCCCAAACCCCAACAAGGGAGGCATGGAACATTTAACTGGTAATAGAAGTTCAGCCAGCATTTGTCAATTCACAACATGAAGTCGTTCTCGTAATAATCTTGGTGGGTAACTGGTATTATTCCCATTTTATAGGTCTGAAAACAGAGGGAAACAGAGATTAAGTAATTTGTTTAGATCCAACAGTTGGTAAGTCTTTAAGGCAGAATGTGAACTCAGGACTTCCTGACCACACGCCCATTGCTCTATCCACTGAACCACAAAGGTAACTCTCAAAATAATGCATGTTGCTTTAAGCTTTTGCTAGAATGACTCTGGGGATTTGAGCTTTCCCATACATTTTTCATATACCAGGTTGGAATAGCTACCAAGGTCCTTGCAGATGATAGATCATTTTAGTTTCTCTTCTCTGGGCTAAATTTTCTTGATTTTTCCAGTTGAACAGAAAAAAAGCATGTCCTCTGGTCTGTTCACATCTTGTCTGCCTCTTAATGAATGGTTCAGTTATTTGGTGAATTTTTTTTTTCATAACTGAGCTTTGAAATATCAAGGCAACTAAAAAACTCACAGTGCGTAGAGTGTTAAGCTTGGAACCAGGGAGACTCCTCTGGCCTTAGACACTTAATAACTTTATTATTTTGGGCAAGTCACTTAACTCTGTTTGCCTCTGTTGTACATCTGTAAAATGAGCCGGAAAAGGAAATGGCCAATCATTCCAGTAGCTGGAAGTATTATATAGTCAAAAAAGGCCTGGCTGTGGAGTCAGGGAGACTGAATCCCAATTCTCTCTTTGTCATTGACCTAGGCCATATCAATTACTCTTTCTGAGCCTCAGTTTATCTCTCTGTAAAAAAATTGGATTAGAAGATTTCTAAACATTGCTTTCCACTGTATGAGCATTGACAGTTCTGAGTTATCATAGTCATGCAATGTTTTTGCTTTTAAATACCAGATAACTTCTAAGTGTTGCACACATACACATAGACCTCAGGTCTCTAAGGAGGAGAAGAGTACCATGTAAGCAAACTTCAAATTCAGAGCTGTCACAATATCCCTAAATATAGGAGTAACTGACCCTTAGAAAACATTAAGTCTAGCTCTAGAATGACTGTTTGGGGCATTTTCTTTTCAGGGGAGGAAACAATGGTATCCTGCTCTAATTGTGCTTCCTCTAAAAGGCAGGCTAGGTAATCCCTCACCATTACACATAACACAGGAAATAAAGCACTATATATGGCTTAGCCACACAGAGGTAAATGCTTAGTGCCCCATGGTCAGAAAAGAGCTAATTTTTTTTGGCAACCATGACTGTGTTCCACTTAAATTGTTATAATTATGTTAAACTATTTACATACTTAGGAAGCTGAGAGACTTGAACACTTTTTATAACTCCATTTACCCTACTTTCAACTCTGCCAAGATTCAATATTGCTTTTTTGCTTAGGAAGGTTAAGAAGGGCTTGAAAATATCAAAAGGTGTCTATGTCAACTATCAACTGTATAGAACATTATATGTGTAATCAATATTTGGGGAATTGTGTTTCTATATCTCCAACTTATTTCTGAGACTCTCAAAGATGAGTGGTCTTGAACAAACATACACCATCAAAGAATGTCCAAGCTTAGATTTTTAAATCACATCTTTGAATTTCAATCCAGTGCCCCTATTTCTATGTTTTGTGAAAGTCTGTAGATAAGGATGATATTGAAGTGAGAAAGTAGTGAACAAATCTCTGAGTTGGTAAATAAAAGCAATTATACATATGTGTATATACACACATATATATACATATATGTGCATATATGTGTGTATGTATATATGTATTTATACATACAGACACACCCATACATACACACACATGCACGCACACACACATAGACACACATATTCTCTGTATTTCTAGGGTGAAATAGTTTCCCTTTACTGGGGAAACTGATCAAAAACTGCTTTAAATAATTATCCCAATATCTATTCAGTATATTTTCTCAAAGGTTTCTCATTAGTTTCATCTGAATATTCAGAGAGGATGAACAGATCCCTTTCCTAGGTGCCAGGGCTGCTTAGACTTCTAGTTCTAAGTTTTGTAGAGATAGAAATCAATTTCTCATTCCAGTTAAAGACAGCTGTCATTGTACAGTAAAAAAGCAAGTAGATGTGGCTTACTGGCTTCCACAGTTCCATTCTTGATTTTGATCATCCCTCAAATTTGTGTTTGGGCTAGTTTTTGTTCATTTTGTTTCCCCCACTTTTCCTATAGCAATTAGTACTAGGTGGCAATAAGGGAGAATTCAGACAGAGAAGTAGGCATCAGGAAAGTAACAACAGTTATGAATAATTTGTCAGTTTCCTCCCCTCCTCTGGAAATTGACTCTCAAATCCCATCTTTGGTACTTAGAATTTCTGTTCCTTTGGATAAGGTACTTCAGTTTCCCCATGTGTAAAACTGAGGGGTTGAACTTGTTGGTCTCTGAATTTCCTTCCAGATTTAAATCTATGTTCAGTATCCAGATTGTCCTAGGACAATTAGATTAAATCCCTTCACCCAGAAATAGAAAGGTAGGTATGCAAGTAGAAAAAGGAGAATAGTGAGTAGCAGTGGAAGCTAAAAACCACAGTTTTTAGCACTGGTTGAGTACTTCATGAAAGGAACAGTCAACCATAGCTAGGTTTGCTTAATTAACTCCAGAGAGCAATATGCAGCTTCCTTTGTTATCTTGAGGATAAAACTGTAGTCCATAAGATTTGTGAGTCATCAAGAGGGAAGGAATTTCATCTGGATAAGCTTTTATTTCTTGGCAGTAGTTACAATGGCAGCTTCTCTTAGAAGTTGGGTGGCAGTGAGCCATGTGTGCTTGTCTTCTGGTTTGAGTAGACCCAAGTGACTTATATGAGCCCTATGGTTAGAGTACATCAGCTGGATATGAAACTTTATTTATATTTAATGAAAGCCTGGATTTGACTCCCAAACTAGTAATAAGAGAGCAAGTCCACAAAAGGGCAAAAATTAGAGTAGGATGACTTGTGTTACCTTTTCCTCAGCTATCTCACTAAAAGCAAACTCAGAAGGGCAAGTAGTAACCAGTCATATCAAAAACAAACAAACCAAAAATTATTTCATTGATTACTTGGTGATCGGTGCGCTGTAACTCTTTTTCTCTTTTTTTTCCTTTTTTTTTTTTTTAGGATGAATTGGGCTTTATTTGCTGGGGAATATTGATCAACAATTACTTAAAATTGTGGAATGTCTGTGTAAAGATGTGATTTGAGTCACTGCAAGTAAGGAAGTTCGCCAAGTGAGATAATGGAGAGAGAATCTATGCTCTGTGGGTAGAAAAAAATGCTTCAAAATTGGATTTCCAGGGTGAATTATCTTTTCTTGCTGAGGAAAACTGAAAACAGTCACTTTAACCAATTCCTCCCATGCCTGCTCCATACATTTTCTATGGGGTAGAGGCATTTGGTAGCACATTGGATAGATACTTGGGCATTGAATCAGGAAGATCTAAATTCGAATTTGACTTTAGATTCTTACTAAGTCTGTAACCCTTGGCAAGGTTAATTAGTCTGTGACTGCCTGTTTCCTTAATTGTAAAATGGAGATAATATGAGGATCAAATGAGAGGCTGTCTGTAAAGTGTTTAGCACCATTACTGGCACACAAGAGGAAAAATATGTGTGTTGATACACACATTTGTATATGTGCATATATATATATATATATGTGTAATATATATGTGGATATATATATTCTAGCTCTTTCCATCATTGCCATGGTCGTGATCTTCATTATTGTGTTCATTCCAAAACTAAGAAGTAAGTCTTAAAAAAGGGCAGATCAGTGACCACTGTGAAATGAAGTTGCCCTTACTGAATAATTTGGAACATCATCAAATCAACTATTGTAGGAGATTTATCTAAGGTGTCATTCCTAATAGGTGGTTGAAATACCTGCCTTGAATGTCTGATTTCTAATCATCTATGAGATTGAAGCAGAAATATGTCATATCCAGATTCAGACTGGTAAGGAGGCTTTGATTTTGGCCAAGAGAAAAAGTAGAATAAATAATGTACTTCATGTATCCACTTCTCTTTTTAATATAAAATTTCATATTTTCCCTGAAGTCATGTGTAATGTAAGCTATAGAACAAATATTGAACTTGAATTCTGTAGTATTGTAATTTTTAAATATCTTACTTCTTACTTTAGTTCAAAGTCTCTTTTACTATGTTCCCTTGATGACGATGGTGATGAGCCATCCCTACACTTTTCTACAAGAACACATCAATGTTCTAGTGAGTAGATCACATGACCTAGAGTCAGGAAAGTCTTGGTTCAAAACAAACCTCAAACACTTAATAGCTGTGTGACTCTGGGCAAGTCACTGAATCTCTGCATGTCTCAATTTCCTCATTTGTAAAATGGGGAGCATAAGAGCACCAAACTCTCAGAGTTATGAAATGAAATAATGTTTGTAAAGCAGCAATAGCACAAATTATCATAGCATTACAGAGAAAAAAGTTTCTGATTGGCCAGGATTATCTAAGTTTTCCTTTTCATCTTAATTATATGATTATTTAGCCACCTGACTGAAATATTTTTAACACTATTAGTCATTTTGGTGACTATAAATGTATATGATTTGTTCAGTGGATGTAAATACGTTACTTGCATACTAGTGATGAAAGCTGATTAGGGTTTGTAATTATTCTTATCTCACTGACTACAGCTTTGTGAGGTAGTTATTATCAACATCACCCATTTCACAGGTGAACAAACTGAAACTTAGGTCAAGCGATTTGTCATGACTTATGTAGCCAATAGTTTCTGAAGGCAATTATTTCAGACCACCGTCTACTTGCCTCCAAGTCAAACGGTCTTTCTACTATGTCACACTGTCTTTTAGTAATGTGACTAATGCTGAATATGGTCACAAGCTTCCATATGAGGATTTATAAGCTCATTTCCTTATATCATCCCCCAGAAACCCTAATTAAAATCAAATGAACTTGGTTTTCTGCCATGATTTGTCAATTGTAGTTTAAAGAAGTTTCTACTATGGTATAGAATGACGTAGAATGTTAGAGCTAGACAGGACCTCAGAGAACATCTCAGGCAGCACCCCTCATTTTACGGGCAAAAATCTGAGACACAGAGAAGTACCAGATTCCCCCAGCAGAGAGATCCCTTGACTTGATGTCAAGAAGACCTAGTTAAAGATGCCCACTCTGTCATTACTAGCTGCATTCTCTTGGGCAAGTCACTTCATCTCTCTCTGTCTCAGTTTCACCACCTATAAAAAGAGGAACTTGGATCTGGTCATCTTTAAGGTCCTTTTCACCTTTCAATCTATGATCTTCTTATTGCTCAGAGCCAGGACTTGAATCCATATTGAATGCAAGTTTTTATTTCCTTTCCATTATTACTCTCCATTCAAGGTGGAAAAGTATAAAACAGTTGCATTTTAGTTTTTAATCTAGATCACCAAATAATGTCTTTTTTCTCTTCCTTGAGAATTTTTAATTAACTGGCAACCTAGGCATCACACTGAGAGAAGAGATCCATATTCAATTGAAAAGGAGCCAGGGATGCTTTGATGCTATGAGCACTGATGTGAGAAAACTCATGCTCTTTGTTCAGCTTCTTTTCTATTTATGGCTAGAACTGATATTCCAGGTTGTCCATCTGAGAGCAGGCTGTGCAATTTGACATACTTACAAAAAACAAAGACAAAAACAAAAGAAAACACCAGTGGGCTTACACATAATAATTGCTTAATGGGTGCTGGAATGGAATGGAAGGGACAACATTTACTATGAAGACAGGCTGTTCAAAACTACTTTCACTGAGGTAAAAGGCTAATGCTTCCATGGGTAAATTCTCCTTGTTATTGTCATGCCTTGACAAACTATTCTTTGGGGGCCACAAATATTTTTCTCTGAAGGCAGGAAACAGGCCCATGATTTAGTGAAACTAGGCGAAACAGACAGAACTGGCATATACTAGGGAGTGGCAGTAGGGAATTAACCCCCTTTGAGGTGCCAGTGATCATAATTCCCACGTTGCTGCATCTTGCTTTCTAGGAAGAGTTGCTCTTATTCTCCCCTCTAACCATTTTGGTTGGGATAACCCACCTTTTATATCACTAGAGCACAATTTCTCACCTGTACTTTTCTACAATTCTAAATGACTTTCAAAAATCAAAGTTCTATGTCCTGGTAAACCGAGCTACTCTAAAGGTATTAAAGTTTTACTTCTATATAAATTGGATCTGTTATGGTGTGTCTTATTTTAGTTCTGCAATACTTTTTTGCGTGCAAAAGATGTTAGAGAAATAAATTATCTGACTGGTAAAAATCCATCATATTTCTATATAATTGTGCTGATAATTGTTTTCCCTTGATTTCTAATTGATGTATTGGATTAAATCATCCTTGCTCAATCCTATATTGTTAAGGTTAATTAACACTGTATTGAAAGAGTAAAGTATACAAGTATATATTAAGGGTATGATATAATAGATTTTGAGAATGGGTTGATACTTATCAGTCTCAAACTCTGAACTCTGGAAATATTCATATTGATCTTGACTGTTCTGGAGAGTTTTAAAAATCATATCTGATATGCAACCTATATTACAAAAATGATCTTAAAATAGTTGCCTAGAATAAAATTTTTAAAAAATTCCTCGTTTCGTAAACATATTCTTCCATCTCAAAATATTGATGAAATCTTAGGTATTATTAATTAAAGCCCTTCAGGCACTACTTTGATGCTCTTTAATGGTACTAATGATTCAACAGTAAAAATTATTTTTAAAAGTTCACAGTTAAGCAGAAACTCTTACTTTTTTATTGATTTTTGAAAATCAAATACTTATAATATTTAGTGATAAGAAATGATTATTTTATATGTTTTCTTCTTCCAACATCAAAGAAAACACTGTGGAAATATCTATCTGTTCATATTTGAACAGATATTGAAAAGAAATCACATATATGAAAAACAATATTTTATGTATTTAGTATAATTACCTTCTAAGAATGTTCTGCCCCAAAACCTCATTGTGACAAGAATGTTTCCCTGGGTTTCTTAAGGTTGGTCAGCAAAAAGTAAACACCGATAACTTCTACCAAGTCCAAAATATTTTGGATCTGTTCCCAGGGATGGACTCTATCCAATCTTTCCTATTTCTTTTGAGGGTAACACCATTCTGCTAATTATCTAGATTTATAAATGAGATATTATCCTTGCCTCTTCATTTTCTGATCCTCCATATTCAATCGGTTACCAAGGCCTGTCAATCTTAGCTTTGTAACCTCTCTCACATGTAATCCTTCCCTTCTTACACTTCTGGTACTCTAAGGCTGGTCCTCATCATTTCACTGATAGAATATTGCAATAGCTTGCTAAGAGTCTCCTTGTTTGAGTCCAATCTTCATTCAGCTGTTAAAATAATATTGCTGAAGAAGAGGTCTCACTATGTTGTTCTCTCATCAATTAAGTCTAGCCACCCTCAATCATCTGATCATATCACTCTCTACTCAAGTCTAGTCACAATATATCACCTACACTATGAAATACAACATTTTCTGTTTTTTTTCTTCAAATATCTTTGTAACCAGCTGCACCCCCATCCACTCCCCCTTCCCCAGTCTTTTCATCTTTCTTTACCCCAGGCATTCTGTGATCCACTGGACCCCTTGCTCTTTCCACAAAATATTATCTCTCTACTTCAGCCATTTTGACAGCTGTTTCCTATATCTTGAAAATCCTCCGCTTTTCATCTTTACTTCCTGGAATCACTTCTTCAAATATCAGCTAAAATTTCATCTTATACAAGAAAGCTTTCTTAATCCTCCTCAATTCAAATGCTTTTCCTCTGTTAATTTCTCCACTTTCTCCTGTCTTTATCTTGCCTCTACATAATTGTTTACTTGTTGTCAACCTTACCAAACTGTGAGTTCCTCGAGAGCAGAAAAGAAAAAAGGGATGGTGACTAAAAGTCATTAGAAATAAAATGTGAAGAAAGATCTAAGTCAGGAATTTTAAACTTTATTTTTAATTTCATTGTCCCCTTTTGGTGGTCTTTGAACAACTTCTCAGAATAGTTTTCTTAAATAGTTGAGGAACACCTCATATTTCAATTAGAGTTTAATTAATATAAAGATGTGTTTTTTTCCCATCAAAGTTTATGAGTTCTGTGGAATCTGTTCTTGGACCCCATGGAGTACAATGAACCCAGGGATAAAAAACGTTTGATCTTAGATAAGTACAATGACTTTTACTCAAATCCTTTATTGGGGAGTCGTTATAATCATGCATGAGAAAATGTGTTTATGTCAGTCAATAAAAAGTAAAATACAAAGCAATAATCTGTTAAGGAAGAATACTAGATTTGATATCAGAAGATGTCTTCCTCTGCCATTTATTACCAATTTAATTTCGGGCAGGTGATTTAAGAAATCCGTAAAGGTCGCTTCTGGCTCTATATCTATGATTCTATGAAACTGATAAGTCACGTACAATAATTTTGTAAGGTCATTGTTTGTTAGTAAGCAGTTATAATACAATTCTAAACAATGGAAGAAATTCCATTGTGCAAGTAACCATGACAGCTATCATGTGTATGTGGTACAAAACAGGGAAATTCATCTGTCTCTATAGCTGTATAGTTTTACTGTTGAAAAACCTTTTTGCACCAGTGTACAGATACTAAATCTTATTCAGGAGCTATATATTAAATTGTATCTTCAGTCCATAGACACCACAAATACCCTTTGATGATTCAAGTTTTTACAATGATAGAAAGCCCAAAGCATAATAACATCTGTAGTGTCTTTTGTTCTCAAACACCAGGAAGTGAAGCATGATTGAATGCTAATAATTAGCATAGAATGGAAATAAATGATATCTTGGATGAAAAACAATTAAAAAAGGAATTTTGAAATAAAACCTTTATGGAGAAAAAAATAAAAGAGAAACCGGCAAGACAAATCAGCCAAATATATCCAGAAGGCAAGTTCCAATTATAAAAAAAAGAGGAGCAGCAGGAAGTCATCAAATATGAGTGATCAAATGAATTTATATTAATTATTTAGCAACAGTGGTCTATCTGCATGGAATCAGCACTTAAAAAAAAAACAAAACTCTCTCCTGACAACTCAGGTTGCTATGGCTGCATTCAAAAAAGGTGATGTCTCTATCAGGTCTAGCCATAACCTTGTTCATCCCATCTGGGGGATACTACACTAGGTATCCCCATAATTTGGTATCTTTTTGGATAATCATTAGATTTCAGAGTCCACAAAAGAGCTGTTAAAACGCATTGGGTGGTCAGCAAAAAGGGAAAAAAATAATTCAGAAGGAATGTAATTCAGACCATCCATTTTAATGAATGATTTATAGACATACCGTTAAGATACATAACCTTTTCCTTCAACGCTGCTTTTTGTGTATCAATATTAATATTTGCTCATATTTTATTGACAAGTTTTTTTGTTTATCTGGATAAAGAGAGATGTGTGCAAAATAGGAAATAAGGTTGGCACTGAACCTCCTAAATTGGAAGAGTTGTTTTTGGCCAACATTCCTGTAAGTTTCCTGTGAGAAAATGAGATTGGTTCCAAGAAAAAAAGTACCAAGCTGCACTGATCTAAAGGGTCATCCTTCCTCTAAGACATATACTCCAAAAGAATTCTCGTTAAGAATAACTAACTCGGTGGGAGGAGTCAAGATGGCAGAGTAGAAAGACTCACGAATGTGAGCTCCGAACCCACAGCCCATAAATTTCCTGTAAAAAGAACTCCCCACAAATTCTGGAGCAGAGCAAGCCATGAAGAAACACAGTGGAAGAGATTTCCGTTCCAGAGAGCCCTGGAAAGCTGTCCCCAGGGGTCTGTCGCTCCCCGGACGCGGAACCCCCCACTGTGCTGCCCTGGCCACATGGCCCCAGAGAAGCAGACCCGAGAAGTCTTCAGGGACGGAATCTCTGGCGGCCATGAAGGTCCCTCCTCCCACAGGCACTACAGGTCAGTGAGAGAGACTTCTGGGCTGGCCTAGAGGGGAGCAGCATGTCTCCGTGACTTGGGCCCCCTCGGGAGGTGGCAGCAGAGGCAGGGGCAGAGGCATCAGCAGCCTGGAACTCCCAGAGTAGCAGGCAGGAGCTTAGGGCCATTACCAAAGGTCTCTGCATAAACTCCCTGAGGGAACTGAGCCTGGGAGGCAGCCCTGTCCCCACACAAGCACCAGAACTTAAGCTCAAATTGAATAGCAGCTGCAACCACCACGGAAAGTCCTGAGGCTGGGGAGCAGCATTTGAATCTCAGAACCCAAGCACTAGCTGGGCAGATCTAGGCGGGGGTGGAGAGGAATCTCAGAAGTCAAGTAACTGGCTGGGAAAATGCCCAAAAAAACGAAGCCATAGAAGGGTACTTTCTTGGGGAACAGATGTTCCTTCCTCCTTTCATTTCTGATGAGGAAGTACAGTGCTTGCCATCAGGGAAAGACATGGAGGTCGGGGCCTCTCTATCCCAGACATCCGAGGTGGATGTCTGGTGGGCTCAGGCCATAGAAGAGCTCAAAAAGGATTTTGAAAATCAAGTGAGACAGGTGGAGGAAAAACTGGGAAGAGAAATGAGAGAGATGCAAGAAAAGCATGAAAAGCGGGTCAATACCTTGGTAAGGGAGACCCAAAAAAATGCTAAAGAAAATAACACCTTGAAAAATAGGCTCACTCAATTGGCAAAAGAGGTTCAAAAAGCCAATGAGGAGAAGAATGCTTTCAAAAGCAGAATTAGCGAAATGGAAAAAGAGGTTCAAAAGCTCACTGAAGAAAATAGTTCTCTCAAGATTAGAATGGAACAGATGGAGTCTAATGACTTTCTGAGAAACCAAGAAATCACAAAACAATACCAAAAGAATGAAAAAATGGAAGAGAATGTGAAATATCTCATTGGAAAAACAACTGACCTGGAAAATAGATCCAGGAGAGACAATTTAAAAATTATGGGACTACCTGAAAACCATGATCAAAAAAAGAGCCTAGACATCATCTTTCATGAAATTATGAAGGAAAACTGCTCTGAGAATCTAGAACCAGAGGGCAAAATAAGGATTGAAGGAATCCAACGATCACTGCCTGAAAGAGATCCAAAAAGAGAAACTCCTAGGAACATTGTGGCCAAATTCCAGAGTTCCTAGGTCAAGGAGAAAATATTGCAAGCAGCTAGAAAGAAACAGTTCCAGTACTGTGGAAATACAATCAGGATAACACAGGATCTAGCAGCTTCTATATTAATGGATCGAAGGGCGTGGAATAGGATATTCCAGAAGTCAAAGGAACTAGGACTCAAACCAAGAATCACCTACCCAGCAAAACTGAGTATAATACTTCAGGGGAAAATATGGCCTTTCCATGAAACAGAGGACTTTCAAGCATTCTTGATGAAAAGACCAGAGCTGAAAAGAAAATTTGACTTTCAAACACAAGAATGAGAAGAAGCATGAAAAAGTAAACAGCAAAGAGAAGTCATAAGGGACTTACCAAAGGTGAACTGTTTACATTCCTACATGGAAAGACAATATTTGTAACTCTTAAAACTTTTCAGTATCTGGGTAGTTGGTGGGACCACACACAGACATACACATATGCACACACACGTACATGCATGCACACACACACATACACACATGCATGCACATACAGAGATAGAGAGCACAGAGTGAATTGAATAGGATGGGACCATATCTTAAAAGAAATTAAGGTAAATGGTGAGAGAGAAATGTAGTGGGAGGAGAGAGGGTGAAATGTAATGGGGTAAGTTATATCTCATTCAAGAGGCAAGCAGGAGACATTTTAGTGGAGGGAAAAAGAGGAGAGCTGAGAAAAGAACATTGTTTAACCTCCTCACATTCGACTAAAGGAAGGAGTAAAATGCACACTCATTTTGGTATGAAAGCATATTTTCCAGTACAGGAAAGTGGAGGAGAAGGAGATAAGCAGGGAGGGAGGGATAATGGAAGGGAGGAAAATGGGAGGAGGGAGTAATTTGAAGTCAACACTCAGAGAGGGACAGGATCAAAAGAGAGAATAGAAACAATGGGGGGCAGGATAGGATGGAGGGAAATACAGTTCATCTTACACAACACGACTGTTATCAAAGTCATTTGCAAAGCTACACAAATAAGGCCTATATTGAATTGCCTGCCTTTCCAAAGGGAATGTGTGGGGAGGGAGAGATGGGGACAATTAAAGTTTTAGGAACAACTGTTGAGTATTGTTGTTTCTACTAGGAAATAAAAAAAAAAAAACAGTTAATGGGGAATAGAAAGTCGTCTGGCCCTACAGGACAAAAGAGTAGATGGGGACAAGAGAAGGGAGGGATGATAGAAGAGAGGGCAGATTGTTGAGAGGGGAAATTAGAATGCTCGGTGTATTGGGGTGGGGGGAGGGGAGAAATGGGGAGAAAATTTGGAACCCAAAATTTTGTGAAATGACTGTAAAAATTTAAATAAATAAATTTTTATTAAAAATAAAAAAAAAAAAGAATAACTAACTCTTCTCTAGAAAGACAAAATCTGTCGGTTGGATGTAGTTATTTGCTTTTTTAAAGCATAGTTTTCCTGAAGGTATACTTACAGACTTTGTCTCTGTATGAAGCAGTTTTAGACAGAGAATTTCAGAATTCAGTAGTATCTCAGAGATAACTTGGTCCGTTTCAATTTTTTTCAGATTTGTTATAGAGAAGACATCCTTGACAAATAATCACTTATCATCTTCATGAACATTTGGGGAATTTACTACTCCCTAAAACATCCCATTTAACTTTTGGTGGGTTAGTTCTAATTACTAACAAACTTGAACTCTAAATTGAGATTTAGATGAACTTTTCTCTGGTGACCGTGGATCTACTTTCTTAAAATAAGCAGTCCAAATCAAAGCACTTATCCAGGTGACAGACATTTCACATACTTACAGCCTGTGATGATAGAATTCTTCTTTTCTAAAGAATAACATTCTCAATGACTTCCCCTTATTCTCATACTATACAGTCTCCAGTCAAATTACCATTACTGCTTGAATGAACTTTACCTTATGAATGTCTTTCCTAAAATATATTGCGTAGAAATGAATATATTTCAGATAAGCTCTGATAAAGGCAGAGAATAAGAGAAATATTAACTCCCATATTCTGAACATTGGTTTTCTTAATTCAGATAAATATCCAACTTACTTTTTTATCTGTTCTGCTTCTACTTCACAATATTACATCTAATTGAACTCAACATCCATTGAAACTCCTTTTTTTTAATACAAACTTTAGTGGAGCCAAGTTTACCCTATGTTGTGCTTCTGCAGTTGATTTGATTAAAAAATTTCATATTCCCAGTATGTTTCATGTACTTCAATTTCACCCAATGTCATGACTGATTATGATTTTTTTTTAGATCCTGTCTGTATTTCAGCATTTTAGCTACCAATCCCACTTTGTGTCATCTCAAATGATATTTCAAATTCCTGACAATGTAAAATTAATTAATCATAATGTGATCTAGATGACAAAGTTGGGTTTATTCATCAGAAAACAAGATCTTTAGTAAAGTGGATGATTTTGATTACATGAAATTAAAAATATTTTTTACAAACATAGCCAATGTAGGCAAAATTGGCAAAGCAGGAAACTGGGGTGAAATTAGTGCATGTTTCTAACAAAAGGATTCATTTATCAAATATAGGGAGAAGTGAGCCAAATTTGTAAAAAAAAAAAAAAAAGGTAGAGCATACCTTAATTCATAAATAGTAACATGATATAAACAGGCAGTTTTCTGAAGAAAAAACAAAGTTATCAATTGTCAAATAAAAATAAATCACCATTGACTTGAGAAATGTAAATTAAAACAACTCTGAAATACTGTCTCACAGCTATCCAATTGCCTAATATGGGAGAAGGGCAAAATGCACCATTAGTGGAATTTTGAACTGGTCCAACTATTGTGGAGAAAAAAAAATGGAACTATGCTCAAAGGGCTGTAACCCTATGCATACTATTTGGCATGGAAATACTACTACTATGTCTATATCTCAAAGGGATCAAAGAAAAGAGAGAAGAACCTATTCACACACATACACACAAAAATTATTGCAAATCTTTTTGTGGTGACAAAGAATTAGATATTAAGGGGAAGTCAATCAAATAGTGAATGGCTAAACAAGTTGTGATATATGATTGTGATGAGATACAATTATGCTATAAGATGTGATGAGCAGGATGGTTCCAAAAAAACCCCGAGAGGATTCTTATATGAACTGATGAAAAGAGAAGTGAGAAGAACCAGAAAAAGATTATCATAGCAAAAGCAATATTATAACAATGATGAACTGCAAAAGACTTAGTTCCTCTAATCAAAACAGTGATTTTGGCAGTTTCAAAGAACCCAGTATTCCATCTACCTCTAGAGAGAGAACTGATGAACTCTGAATGCAGATTGAAGTGTGCTTTTTTCTTTTCTTTTTTGTATAATATTGCTAATATGATAATCATGTATAATTATTATCATATTGCTTACCTTCTCAAGAAGTTGAGAAGGGGTGGAAAGGAGGGAGAGAATATGGAACTCAAACTTTTTTAAAAAAATAATATAATCAGAAAAGATTTAACAAATATATATATATATACATACATATGTATGTATATATATATATATATATATATATACATATATATGAGGAGAAAAAAGAAAGAAACCAATCCCTTTCTTCTTATCCATGGGAATTTTTTTCTTTTTTGACATATCAATAGTTTCCATTACTTGCATGTTGATTAGGCTGTGAATGATTTTAAAAAATTATTAAAAAATGTAAAGAGCTAATTCTTTTATGGTGGGCAAAATACTTATCTCATTTTTTAAAGGCTATGTGAATGAGGAAAATACCATTGAATTGTACTCTGCCACGTATAGCTACATGGGCATGCACATATACACACACACAGTTGTTCTGGTGTGATGCTGTTGATATAAGAACAAGAGCTCTATTGCCTCTGTCCTTGTATTCTCAACATCTAGTAGAGTTCTTGGCAAATACTGGGCACTTATTGTATACTTGTTGGTCTCCTCCTCTGTCTTCTCATCCTTTTCATCTTTGTGACAGTGATCACAAAAGAATAGTTTGAAAACAACTTAGAATTTTGGTATTATTTCTTTCTGTTCAATTATTTTGGCTATCATATGGCAAATATGTTATAATCATCATTTTCATTGTTATTATAAAACCACTCCCATCTTACATAAAGGAATTGAATGGAAATATTACAAGGATGCTAAACACTGTTCCAATATTATTCATTCGTATTGAATGTTCTACTGATGATTGTACATATACATAAAAAAGTGGCTTTTTAATAACTTGAAAATATCTATTAGAACATAGTTTTTCTCAAGATTATTGCTTTATCAGTGTGATTATAGAAAACAGAATAGTCTGCAATTGTGTAGTTACCATATAGGTTATTGAGCTCAGCAGGATTTTTTGAAGAATTACTTTCTATTATTGGAGTATGTTGTCTGTCATTCTATGAAAGATAGCAAAGTTCTGAAGCATAATTCTTTCCATAAAATTATGTCTTCTATGAATTGCACAGTTTAGCTCATTTCTTTGCATACCCTGCCTTGGCAACTAAGTCAGTTTCTTTTGGGTAGTGTTTTTTTAGTATCTTTTGTCAATGACATATTTGGAATTGTCATTTTTCAGGAACAAATTCATATAATTTAGCAAATTTTTTGACATGTCTTGTTGATATATTATCATCCTAATTCATGTAGGTGTTGCCACTGAAATGGCTTTTTATTTCATTCTTGGATCTAAGCCATTCAATTGGTAACATTTGCAGGCAAAACTCTTTCAGTCATTATTGAAGAATCTGATAGTATTTATTCATTTCCAACCTTGGCCATTGCTGCATGATATTTGCTTTTTACCTGAGCAAATTTACAGAATTTTAGAGTTTAAGAAAAGCTTATCATGTGCTCTAGGAAGTTATAATCTCTCTACAGCTTTCTTATGATAGGCCTTATGTTTCATTAATGTTTTATGTTTTCATTGTTATTTTCCAAATATATTATTATGATTTTATCATTGTGAGCGTGTCAGCAAAGATTGATGTGGCAAAGTATTAAGGGTCTTAAATTTTTTTGAATTTAACTATAAGAAAGCAAGAAAATGTGGTTTTTTAATATATATAGGCACTGCATTCTCCTTGATATTTCCATGGTCAATATTTCTTACACAGAGAAGATTGAGTTGTCCTCTGTATTCCCTTCATCTATTGATTCATTTTGACTTCAAGATTCAAACATTAGAGTTATCAGTCTGTATCTTTTTTTTTTTAAATACAATGAGAAATTTATATTTATCAAATCCAAATAAAGTATTGATATGATTAACAGAAGGTTCCATAAGATGAAGGAACTCTTAAATTTTCAGTGGTGACATATAGCATCGTGCTATCCATGTATATCTAGTGATTGATAAGATATTTTGTCATAATTCCCTTGGTATTTGGAAACAATATTCAATTCCATTTAGGAGAGATGATAATAGGTTTAAAATAGTCAGAACCATGATGAGTTGAACTGTCTCCAAAATGCCATGTTTTATAACAATGTTGTTTGACATAATGTTGGTGGCATATTGTAAATAGAGGACAATTTTTAATGTGGACATCAAATACTGTAATATTTTTCCTATACTTGCATCTATCTTGCATATTTGCATTGTAGGAATAAAGCAAATTTGAAAACTGAGTCAAAAATTTTTGAGAAATTAATGAAGGCGTGTAATGCATTTTTAGATAGCTTGTTCAATGATAACATAGTAGATAAGTTAATTTTTGTCCTCCTGGGATTTTTTTTTTTTTACTATAATCTGTTTTCTTCTTGGGCAACCCAAGTTGTTTTAAAACTGTTCATAGATTTTTTTAATGAACAATCTGGGAATGATTTTCATAAAATATTAAACAAAAAATTGGCTTATATTTGGTGAAATTTCTGATGTTCCAATTTTTTGGTAATAGATGAGTGATGACCTCTTATAAGAATTGCACATTAATCCAAAAAAAAGAATAGTATGTTCAGGTGTGTGAATCAGAGGAATTTGGTAAAGTTCCTTCCAAATAATTTATACAATACTGAGCAGTATTTACATCAGTAATTATGGATCTTATTCCACCCTATCCCACTATATTTCAGTTTTGCAGAGAAACTAGAAATTCATTCACCTCCCTTGACTCCTCTGCCATTCATTACATCAGTTGTCAGTGAGCTTTCTATCATTTATTAGGTCCAACATGGATTTCTGTTGTGTTGGAGTTCTTGAGGTCATATAGTTGACAAATTTCCTATTCTTCTGTGGATTTTTTCTCTCTGCTTTTTAAAATAACTGTTCAAGGGGGAGGAGCCAAGATGGTAGAGTAGAAAGATTCATGTATGCTAGCTCCGAATCCACAGCCCATAAATTTCCTGTAAAAAGAACTCCCCACAAATTCTGGAGTACTGCAAGCCATGCACCAATGCAGTGGAAGAGATTTCCGTTCCAGAGAGCCCTGGAAAGCCGTACACAGGGGTCCGTCGCACTCCGGACAGTGGAGCCCACCCCTGAGCTGCCCTGGCCACATGGCCCTGAGAGAAGCAGATCCGAGCAGGCTTCAGGGACGGAATCTCTGGCGGCCACGAAGGTCCCTCCACCCACAGGTGCTACAGGTCAGTGAGAGAGACTTCTGGGCTGGCCGAGAGGGGAGCAGGGTGTCTCCGTGGCTTGAGCTACCTCAGGAGGCAGCGGCAGAGGCAGCAGCGGCCGGGACTCCCCAAGCAGACAGGAGCTCCATTACCAAAGGTCTCTGCATAAACCCCCTGAGAGAACTGAGCCTGGGAGGTGGCCCAGGCCCCACTCCAGCACCAGAACTTAAGCTCACATTGAATAGCAGCCACTCCTGCCACGGAAAGCCCTGAGGCTGGGAAGCAGCATTTGAATCTCAGACCCCAAGCACTAGCTGGGCAGATCTACGCGGGGGTGGAGAGGAATCTCAGAAGTCAAGTAACTGTCTGGGAAAATGCCCCCAAAAGTGAAGCAAAATAAGACCATAGAAGGGTACTTTCTTGGGGAACAGATGTTCCTTCCTCCTTTCATTTCTGATAAGGAAGTACAATGCTTGCCATCAGGGAAAGATATGGAGGTTGGGACCTCTCTATCCCAGATATCTGAGGTGGATGTCTGGTGAGCTCAGGCCATGGAAGAGCTCAAAAAGGATTTTGAAAATCAAGTGAGACAGGTGGAGGAAAAACTGGGAAGAGAAATGAGAGAGATTCAAGAAAAGCATGAAAAGCAGGTCAATACCTTGGTAAAGGAGACCCAAAAAAATGCTGAAGAAAATAACACCTTGAAAAATAGGCTCACTCAATTGGCAAAAGAGGTTCAAAAAGCCAATGAGGAGAAGAATGCTTTCAAAAGCAAAACTAGACAAATGGAAAAAGAGGTTCCAAAGCTCACTGAAGATAATAGTTCTCTCAAGATTAGAATGGAACAGATGAAGTCTAATGACTTTCTGAGAAACCAAGAAATTATAAAACAAAACCAAAAGAATGAAAAAATCAAAGAGAATGTCAAATATCTCATTGGAAAAACAACTTACCTGGAAAATAGATCCAGGAGAAACAATTGAAAAATTATAGGAATACCTGAAAGCCATGATCAAAAAAAGAGCCTAGACATCATCTTTCATGAAATTATCAAGGAAAACTGCCCTGACATTCTAGAACCAGAGGGCAAAATAAGGATTGAAGGAATCCATCGATCACTGCCTGAAAGAGATCCAAAAAGAGAAACTCCTAGGAACATTGTGGCCAAATTCCAGAGTTCCCAGGTCAAGGAGAAAATATTGCAAGCAGCTAGAAAGAAACAATTCCAGTATTGTGGAAATACAATCAGGATAACACAAGATCTAGCAGCTTCTACATTAAGGGATCGAAGGGCATGGAATAGGATATTCCAGAAGTCAAAGGAACTAGAACTCAAACCAAGAATCACCTACCCAGCAAAACTGAGTATAATACTTCAGGGGAAAATATGGTCTTTCAATGAAACAGAGGACTTTCAAGCATTCCTGATGAAAAGACCAGAGCTGAAAAGAAAATTTGACTTTCAAACGCAAGAATGAGAAGAAGCATGAAAAAGTAAACAGCAAAGAAAAGTCATAAGGGACTTACCAAAGGTGAACTGTTTACATTCCTACATGGAAAGACAATATTTGCAACTCTGAAAACTTTTCAGTATATAGGTAGTTGGTGGGACCACACACAGACATACACACATATACACGCACATGCATGCATGTACATGCATGCACACACACACATACACACATGCATGCACACACAGAGGCAGAGAGCACAGAGTGAATTGAATAGGATAGGATCATATCTTAAAAGAAATTAAGGTAAATGGTGAGAGACAAATGTAGTGGGAGGAGAGAGGGTGAAATGGAATGGGATAAATTATATCTCATCCAAGAGGGAAGCAGGAGACTTTTTAGTGGAGGGAAAAAGAGGAGGGCTGAGAAAAAAACATGAAGTTTCCCTCATCACATTCAACTAAAGGAAGGAGTAAAATGCACACTCATTTTGGTATCAAAACCTATCTTCCAGTACAGGAAAGTGGGTGAGAAGGAGATAAGCAGGGAGGGAGGGATGATGGAAGGGAGGGAAATGGGAGGAGGGAGCAATTTGAAGTCAACACTCAGGGAGGAACAGGATCAAAAGAGAGAATAGAAACAATGGGGAGCAGAATAGGATGGAGGGAAATACAGTTAGTCTTACAGAACACGACTATTATCTAAGTCATTTGCAAAGCTACACAGATATGGCCTATATTGAATTGCCTGCCTTCCCAAAAGGAACGGGTGGGGAGGGAGGGATGGGGAGAATTGGGAACTCAAAGTTTTAGGAATAACTGTTGAGTATTGTTCTTGCTACTAGGAAATAAGAAATACAGTTAATGGGGAATAGAAAGTCACCTGACCCTACAGGACAAAAGAGAAAATGGTGACAAGAGAAGGGAGGGGTGATAGAAGAGAGGGCAGATTGGTGATAGGAAAAATTAGAATGCTCGGTGTTTTGAGGTGGGGGGAGGGGATAAATGGGGAGAAAATTCGGAACCCAAAATTTTGTGAAAATAACTGTAAAAAGTTAAATAAATAAATTTATATTTAAACAAAAATAAAAAAATAACTTTTCAATGCACTATTATTTTTTATTGTTGATTTGTGTTTTTTACTTTGACTCCTTGCAGTATTAGATTAACCTTCTAACTTATACTTTCAGCTAGTTTTAATGGAACATAGAATTTCTGTCATCCTTTTACACATTCACACACATCTAGGTATGTAGATATACATACACATATATATGTATGTCTTTACGTTTGACAATATATGTACTTAAATCAACACATACAGATATTTAAATACCACTTGATTCTCAATAACTCTTTCAAGTATCTATCTACTAAATTCCTTTATTTTTATCCTCTATCCCTATGGCTATTCCTTGATAAATTTACCTCTCCTCCTTTGGCTTTTATTGTGATAATAACTGCCATATAATGTTCTGTTAGCAAACTTTGAAATTTTTTTACTCTTTCTGTCAAGTACTGTGAAAGAATATATTTATTCATTATGATTATCACAGACATCAGATTTAATTTTTAAATACTCTCTTTTGGTGTAATTTGTCTACTATTCAAATTCATGCCGTCAAACTCAAAAGAGGATTACTAAAATTCCAGTCAAAGTATGCCCGTGCCATTTCCAAAATCATTTAACCCGTTGTTGCTTTTTCTCATCTATTCCATTATTAGCCAAAATTTCTGAAGTTTGCATTAAATAACTTTTATATACTGCCTTAGGTGTCTTCATCATTTTTTCTCCTTACATTTATTCGATCACTTATTCCATAAAATCTGACAGTGGGAATATACTTTAATTGGTTTGTTTATTTTGTTTTTTGGGGGAATAATATTTTTGGGGGAATAATCCAAACTCCAAACTCCAATCCCACCTCTACAGACATGAAACCATGGATCTCTCAAGTATTTCCATGTCATTATTTCTTTCATCTCTTCCATTTCCCTTACCCCTTCTATAAGAGCTCCTAAAATATTTTGTGCAGCATTCTCTCAATTACAATGTTACCAAGAACTATGAATTCAGAACAATACAGTTTAATCTTTTTATTGTAGCAGAAAAAACACATACTGTGCATTATATCATGGTAATCCATATGGATGTATCACCTGATATATGATCAATAAAAGTGCAATGATTAATATTGATATAAAGATGCAGTAATTGAGGTGATGTACATATTAATTTAGACTTTTAATTTTTCTACATATCAAGGAAAAACCACTCCATCTAGGAGGTTTTTCATTTTTTATTCTTTGTTTTCTCACACTACAGAGAGAAAGACTAAGTCCTTCTAGAAAGTCAGTTTTAATAAAGAATATAAATTTGGACTCTCAAGTGGCCAGGGGGTATATTTGGTGTCATAATAGCTATTAAGTGACTTTTACTATTCATAATAATAGAGAATAGTAGCAAAGCAATTATTATGAATAGTGAAACAAACACAAACTAAAAAGAAATTGCTATTCATTATTTTTTGTGTCTTTTTCTAGGGCCAGGGAATTTTCCCTGCTGTGATAATGAAACAAATCATCAACTGAAGCTATAAAATATGAAGCAATTTTCAAAATATTTTCATAATAATTTTACTTCCCATACTTTTATATTGAGACTCTATGCAAGCACTTGAGTTGCTTAGACTACAATTGGTAGATAAGATGATTGGATCATCAAAGAGAAACCTTATATTTTCAGGAAGAGCAATTAGATATATTTTAAACCTTTTAAAACAAAATTTGGTAGGCATGAGGAAAATATTTCCAGACTGCAGTACTTTACAAACCCATATTGCAAAGAAATATTTTCCCTACAAATAATAATATAGAAATACATGGAATAATAATGTTAAAACTGAACATGGTAACATATTTGGTTGTAGGCTAATGGCAGCTAATTATAAAGTTATAATCAAGATACCTCCTTATTCATTTAATAAGATAAATCATGAGCAAGATCATTGAGATATAAATTTCATGTCACAACATTAATACTCATACTTTGATATACTACTTGCTTCCTTCTTAAATGGTGCTTTTATTTAGTATTATTGAGTAATTCAAATACGTACAACATTGATTGAGCCCATACTATGCGCAAAGTACTAAATCATGTACTGTGGCAAAGAAAAGATAAAAAACTCATAGCCCCTACACTGAAGGAACAAATTTATTCATCTACACATACATTCACTCAATAATTTATCCAACAGTTACATAATCAACAGATATGTATTAGCCATTTACTTAGTACCTGAGTTCAAATCTTGGTTCTGTAACTTACTAATTGTATAACATTAGGCATGCCACAATCTTTTTGGTCTCAGTGAATTGATGAAGTTTTCATGTTATTGACTTTTGAGGTAAAACAAAATATTTGAGAAGACTTAGGGGGACAGATGTGAAATAAAAACAGCCTAAGAGATTAAATGGGAGGTGAGGAAGCAAAGAGAGGATTTTTTGATGGCTCTTATTTTCTTTTCCTATTTTTTTTTTTAACATTTGAGATAAAAACATGAAAACCATTAAAAAGTATGGCATTGGGTAGCCTGGAAATTGTCATGTGAAGATAAATAAAAATTGATTCTGAGGAAGTTTTCTTTAAAATTTAAATATATAGTTAAACTTGTTGAAATATATAAATTCTATTATATTACTTTGTGCATTTCAGAGAACCTGGTAAATAATTTAATGTATGCATATAAAAAAACTGGTTTGTCTTTGCAGCAATAAAAGCTTAACCTATCCAGACCTCTCATATTTTGCTATAGCTCATTTTTAGGAATTTTGATACAATTAGAAATAAATTAAAGACCAGCATATCAGACCATGAGTAACATATCTATAAAACTATTATTCTGTCTCAAATAGAAGTCAAGGTTAAATATATATATATACATAAATATATATGTATATATACACATATATCATATATGTCTGCTATAATATAGTTATTTCTGAACATTAAACATGCTAATAATGTGATATCATTTGATTTTTGCCACAATGCCACATGTGAAATCTTTAGCTTTCCCTTTCTCATTTGAAGAAAGAGGAGAAATATGATGCTAGCTTTGCAGTAGTTCAATGGAAAAATGCACTTGTATCTGCATCAATTCACAGTAGAAATTTAAAAGCCTATTCTTGTTTATTTGATTTGTTTTATGTTTTTTTTAATAGTCATGTAATCAAATCACAAGATCTGACAATTCCTTCCAGAATGGGATGGCTATGATTATAGTTTGAACAATGTTTTTTCCTGAGGATCTTCATGATTGAATTTAGACACACTCCTTACAAAAATACTGGTCATCAAGGGAAGATTATTAGCTTACAATATATAAAATCATCTCCTACGGTAACAGAGGACTGGTGATTTAGTAAGTGGAGTTCATATTCATATGGATGAAATCACAGATTTTTTGAAGTCCTTACAGCATTATTCTAAAGAACTGTGAATCAGAATTGCAAGGGAAATATTTAATAACTCAGTTTTGAATATGTCACTAACCCTGCTCAAATAGTTCTTCTGGTTTCTTACTAGCTTTAGATAACAATACAAATTTCTCACTTTCTGAGTTAGAATAAAGACAATAGACAATCCATAAATCATGGCACAGTTGTTTCTCAATATGTGTTTTACCAATTTTGCAAAATTTTTAGATCTATAATTTGAGTCTGAATAAAAAAGCCTGTGGGATAGTTGAAGGAATTTTGACTTTGGAATCAGGTGACATAAGGCAGCTGGGTGACACACTGGATAGAATGCTTAACTTGGGATCTGAACTGAGTGAAGTTTGATAAGTCTAAAATTTGAATCCCATATCAGATATTTACCAGCTGTATGAACCTGGTAAGTCAAGTCATCACTTGATTATACAATAAACCACAATGGTTTACCTTAAGGTGCCTGCAAAGTCCTTTTACATTATTAGAAAGTATTTTTTTGTTTGTCAACTCTGTTATTAAAAGCTGCATTTGTATATTTTGATGTTAGTAAAACAACAGCACAAACATCATGACAAAGAGTAATCCATAGCTAATGGAGCTCAGATCAATAAATCCAGAAGCAATGTTTAAGAAGTAGGGTGGGGTGGGGAGCTTCCAGCCACCCTTTAGATCTTCCACTGTGCCTTTGATTAAATTCAAGCTGAAGACCGAGAGGGCCACATGTAGCCTTGAGGCTGCAGGTTCCCTATCCCTGAACTGGGCAGTCACCTAAGCCATGGAAATACAAAGACAAAAAGAAAACATTTCCTGCCCTCAAGGAGACTGTAGTCTATCAGGAGAATGAGAAAGACAGAGAGAAGTGTATGTAAACCATAACCTGGCTGCTTCTAATCTTTGCAATCTTATACCTTACTCCCCTCCAGTTGCTATATGACCCCATGACATTCCTTACTATTCCTTGCAGAAGACGCTCCATCTTTTGTATCCAGATATTTTTACTCTCTGTATCTCTTTCTCTGTGTGTTCATATATATAATATATATATGTGTGTGTGTATGTATAAACACAGAGTGTGTATGTTTGTGTGCATGTACACATTTATGTGCATGCATGTGTGTTCATAATACAGATAGATGAAAATAGATGTATAGATGATATGGATAGAAATCGAGATGGAGATAGAGATGGGAATGAATATATAGCTAGATTATCAAGACAGGCATTAGGAGCTATGGGAAATCAGAAGAGGCCTTGAATAATTGCTGTGATGGTTGAGCTTTGAAAGAACATGAGATTTTCTGAGGTAGAATTAAGGAGAGTCATCAAGAACTGAAAAATAGCATTCACAATGGAGATAAAATTTAATGTCTAAAAATATTAATGCCATCATGTTGAGTCGACCTCTCCTTTCTCTCTCTTCCATTCCTTTCCTCCCCCCTTCTCCCCTCCCCTTCCCTCCTCTCCTTTCCTCTCCTCTGCTCCCTTTGTCTATTTTTGCTTTTATTTTAAGATCAGGATTGCTATATATTTTTTTTTTCACTTTAGCTGAAGCACAATAGATTCTGCTTCAGCCCCTTACCTTTACTCTCTGTATCTCTTTGCTTCAAGTGATTTTCTTATAAAAAACAAAACATATGGTATGATTCTGGTTTTTGCTCCATTCTGCTGTCCACTTTCATTTTATGGGAGAGTTCATCCCATTCACATTCGCTGTTATGATTACTAATTGCATATTTCCCTCCATCCTATTTTTCCTCCTGGTTTTCCTCTCTCTCCTTTCACCTTTTCCCTACTCACCAGTGTTTTACTTCCATCTAACTCCTCCCCTGGTCTGTCCTCCCTTCTATTAGTACTCCATCTTTACTTAATCTCCTCTTCTCCTACTTCCATGTGAGGTAAGATAGATTTCTATATTCTTCTGATTGTGTATATTGGATCCAATACTAATGACAGTAAGGTTCAAGTGATGACCATTACCCATCCTCCCATTGTTCCTTTCACTGTAAAAGATCTTTCACACCTCTTCATGGGAAATAATTTAACCCATTCTACCTCTCTCTTCATTCGGCACCCAGTATACTCCTCTTTCTCATCCCTTAATTATTTTTATGTCATACCTTCAAATTTACCTTATATTTACATCCTTGTCTATGTATATTCCTTCTAGCTATACTATTAGTGATAGGTTTTTTTTTTTAGTTACAATTATCATCTTCCCATGCACTGATGTAAACAGTTTAGCTCTATGGAATCCCTTATATTTTCTTTTTTCTTATTAGGTTTCTTTTAATCTTGACATTGGAGATTAAATTTTTAGCTTAATTCTGGTTTTCTCCTTAAGACGACTTGAAACCATTTTTCACTGAATGATCATTTTGCCCCCTTGAAGTATGATAGTTAATTTTTATGGGTACGTGATTCTTGATTGTAATCCTAGATCTTTTGCCTTCCAGAATATCATGTTCTATGACCTCTGATACTTTAATATTTCAGCTACTATGTCCTGTGTAATTGTGATTGTAATTGTGGCTCCCCAATATTTGAATAATTTCTTTCTGATCACTTAAAGTATTTTTTCCTTGACCTGAGAATTCTGAAATTTGTCTTTAATGTTCCTTGGAGTTTTTATTTTTGGATCTTTCCCGAGGTGATTGGTGGATTCTTTCAGTGCCCATTTTGCCCTCTGGTTCCAAAATATTAAGGCAGTTTTTCTTGATAATTTCTTGAAAGTAGCTGTCCAGGGTCTCCTTTTTATTATGACTTTCAGGTATATCAATGATACTTACACTGTCTCTCCTGGATCTATTCTCCAGGTCAGCTGTTTATTATATGAAGTATTTTACATTTTCTTCTATTTTTTTCATTCTTTTGAATTTCTTTTATTGATGCTTGATGTTTCCTATATCCATTAGATTCCACTTACCAAATACTAAAGTTGTTATTGCTTTTTTTTCCTTAGATAGCTTTTGTACTTTCTCTTCCACTGGAGCAATTGCAATTTTTAAGGAGTTATTTTCTGCAGGAGATTTTTCTATCTCCTTTTCCATTTGGCCAATTCCAGAGATTTTTCCAACAGTTTTCCAAGCTGTTGAGTCTTTTTTCTTAATTCTCTTGCATCACTCTTATTTATTTCCCCATTTTTTTTTGCCTCTTTTTTCTTTGGGACTTTGCTAGAGATGTTTTGACATTGTTGTCCTCTCCTAAATCTGGTTCTTCTTTGTCACCGTAATAACTTTCTATGGCCAGATTCTTTGGCTGTTTTTGTTTTCTCATCTATTTTGACCTTTATTCTTTCATTGAAATTTGAACTTTATTCCTGGAGTGAGAAGGTTGCTGTCTCAGGCTTCTTGTGCCAGAGGCTGCAGACCCAGGCTGTTTATCTGGTGACGAACTGATTTTGCCCTGAGGCAAATGGGGAGTAGATTCATATGTGGTGCTGCCCTGAGGGGTTGGAGTGGGGTGGTTGGTGCTGCAGAAGGCCGGAGAGGTCTGGCAGCTTACTTGTGTTGATCTGGAATAGCAATGCTAGTGAGATCAAAGGGGTGTCCCTGCATTGGCTTCAGCCTGTTTCCCTGAGCTACAATGAAGCAAGTGCTGGTCTGGGGGCTGGCCGTTGCTTGTATAACCAGGGTTAAGCTGAAGCATGTAGTGTTCTGGCTGCTAGACATTACCCACTGCCCTGGCTATACTGAGCCATGTGTGGGGCTGCTGTGTTGGTGTTTGCCTGCTCAACCACACTGGGGCTCAGGATCGACAACTGGTTTGCTGAGATGGGGCTTGCTGGAATGCTTCCTGTTGTAAACTGTCTTCCCCTTTTACCAGCGTGAGACAGATTTCTCCTGCCAAACTTCCACATTTCCTGAACTAAAAGATTCTTTCATTCCATCTTTTTGCTGGTTCTGCTGTTCCAGGGTTTGTTTTGGGTTGCACTTTTATGGCTATTTGGAGGTGACTATGGGAAAATACTTCACCATCTTTGCTCCTGGAAATCCCAGTTCAATTCAGTTTTAATGATATCCCACCATATCCTACTATGTTCTAGGCAAGGGCCATAGGGAGATACAAAGGAAAAAAGGAGAGAATCCCTCTGCTTATGGGGATTACATTCTAACAGTGGTACTCTCAGAAGGAAAAACAAAACAAAACAATAACCACCGCAGTTGCAACAGTGAAGATAAAACAATGACCAACGCACAACAACCACAAACAAACAAAAACTTGGCCAGTGATAACTGCAATGTTACAAACACAACCTGTCAATCAAACATAAAATAAAGCAGATTCACATCTTCAAAATCTCCTTAAGGGTCTGATGAGAGGTTCAAAGTTCATCTGGCTCCTCCTTCCTGGTTCTGCATCAAAACAAATGATAATTAACAAGATAGATAATTTTCTTCTTCTCTTGGCCCTCTCCCCGTAAATCTCATAGATCTTTGATTCTAAAATTGATATAAATAGTAGGGTGACTGGGAACCAAGGAAGTTAAAGGAACGTTGGTTGTACAGTAATAATATAGTTGATTAGCCCATCTTTTAATATCTTTTTATTGATTTGATTACATGAACACTTTTGTGTATGTCTAAAATTTCATTTCTGTTTCACAAATAAACTTTTTTGGCACCATATCAAACCTTTAATCTCTACAGATGTATTTTGAGTACATACTAGGTGTTGTATATACTGCAGTTCTTATGATTGTTCTGTAGAGAGCATCCTTACACATTTTTTTGTGGGTCACCACCTCTTACAACTGTGTTTTTTGGAAAGAAATGACATCTGTGCTCCACATCACCAGTGTTTGAAGGGTTTATGTTCACTCATGCTTCATTATCAAGCTGCAGCTCAAAATCACAATTACACTTTGATGGCATAATCAGTAGGCATTCTGTTGAAGCAAATTTTCTTAGTATACAATTAAGTAAACTAGAAAATGCGTATTTTTTTCTAAAGATACAGTCATAGAAGCATTGATTTAGAGCTAGAGGAGACCATATTAACCTACTCCTTTTAATTTCAACATAAGCTAAGTGTACTCACAAGTTAAAATACAAATAGTTATTGGATATTACCTCCTAGTCATATCCTTATAATGCTGCTTTCACCCATGGGCACACCCTCTGTTTCCATCTTCCTCTTATATGTCCTCTTCCTTCCTTAGAATATAACCTCTTTAATGGGAGGAACTATTTATTTGCTAATTTCTGTATCCCCAATACTTACTATTGTGCCAGATACACATAAAACACTTAACAAATTATCTCTCTCTCTCTCTATCCATCTTTTCAACTGTCTGTCCATCTGTCCATCTGTCTGTCTAACTACCTTGTCAAATCTACATGGACTTAATAACATGGTTTTGCACTATGATAGAAAGTACAATGACCTTGTATTAAATCAACAATATTTCTGCCCCATCTCACACTCATTTTCTTTCAAATTTCTCTGCTCTGTTAAGTGCAAACAAAATGCCTCAAATCACTTTCATGCCTATAGAATTAATCTTTCCTCTTTCATTTCCTTTACCCAAATATCCAGATTTGCCAGATCAAGTTAATTATATCTCTACTACATCTCTCAATTATCTTGTCCTTTTTACTCATAATGCCACTTCCCTAATGCAAGTCTTAATCATCCTCAACACATGGCATTACAGTCCACCACCCCCATTCGTCTGATCTCCTTCTAGTTTCTTCACTGTGCAATTGATCCACAATATAGTTGTCAAATTGATTTTCTGAAGTCAAAGATCTGACCATATTTTCCCCTACCCAGAAATATTTAAGAACTCCCAGTTGCTTTTACTATATCACAAGAAATCCTTATCCTGTTATTTAAAGCTGTATACAATCTGGTCTCCACTTAGAAGTTGCCCACTTGTTCCATATTTCATCTCAGTCCCTTTATGAACTATAACTTCCAACTATCTGGTAATACGTCATTCCCAAGTTTACCAATCCACCATTCCTCTCAGTCTTCACAGGCATGGGTGAAGTAAAGGGGTATAACCATTTATATAGTACTTACTATGTGCTGAGCACTTTGTTAAGCAAGTTATTTTTTTAAAGTTGATCCTCACAACAATTCTATGAGATAGGTACTGTTATCTCCATTTTACAGTTGAAAAAACAGTTGTGTCTTTCCCAAAGTCATAGAGGAGGTGTCTAAAGCAAAATTTAACCTCAGGTCTCTCTGATGCCAGCCTCAGAAATCTATTCCATGAACCATGAAACTGTGAAGAACTGGAAATGGAAATGTTGAATTAAGCATAGCATATGCTATTAGTATTGCATTCCTCTAACTTGAAGGCACATATCAGATGAAAAGTTACTATGAATAGACTCAAATACGGGAATAAAGTAGGTTTTGTGATATTCTAGTGGATGAAATGAAAACATTCCATTTTTCTTAACAAGGAAAAATATTGGTCAGTTGTATACTATAGTATCAGAGGTGAAGAGAGATGGAATTTTCATAATCATACTTTACAGTCAACAGTAAACATTTACAGAGAATACAGACATGAAGAATATACAATCATGAATTGTCTAGAGATTAAGAAAGCAAAGAGTTCTTTTTTAATTGATATCCCTAAAAAGACCCTTTCTCTTCATCCTAAATATTATAATCCCTTGGTCAGGGATTTTCTTTACCACCTAAGTATCTCTGTCTATCTATCTGTTGTCTATTTATGGTATTGTGGATATATGTGTGCATATACACACATATACATGTATGCATATAATATATAGTGCATATTATGTTTTATTTAGGATTAATCAGTGAACAGTGAACATATGACTGTGGATTTCTGATATGCTTTGTGATAATTCCATTGGAACATGATTGTATGTTCAATAAACACAAATTTCAGTCACTGAATAATTTTTGGAAACATTTTGCAACTGTCAGTTTAAGCCTTATGACAAGTCTTTTAGAAATATTATATACACTGTATTACATGGAACAAAATCTAGGGATATCCACCAACAGAATGTTGGTCATAAGTGGGAAAATCAAGGACTTTTAATGCTAGAATGAAACAAAAGAGGAAGCACATAAACTTTGAAGCTTTTCTATCATGTTATTAAACCCTCCAGAGGAAATACTATGTGTTTTTTATTTTTGGTCATCAGTCAATAAACGTTTATTAAGTACCAGCTTTGTGACACACATTGGCAGAGCATTTAGAATATATCTATCTCCTTCTCCACTTACTTTTCTATCTTTTCATCTCTATATATGCTTTTCTTTTTACTTTACCCTCAAATCCATCATAACATATTCTGGCTCTAGATGGCCTTTTAGTTTTATAAAAGACATTTTATTGTTGCAGAAAGAAGATAGAAATTCATAGTATCTAAAAGGTTTTTTTAATTTAATTCCCTCCATTTCTTGAATTCTAGTTGAATCTGTAAATGGTTGAATGGATAATTTCTCTATTTATCTTGAAATTGTCAGTTTTTCAATGGTAATTCCATACAAACATGAATAAATTCCTAATGGATGTCAGATATTCTGAAAGGTTAATCTCAGGTAGCAAGACAGGGATATAGGTCAGTATTGACTATGTGGTAATGTAGTTAATCTGGATTGAACTGTATGTAGTTCAGTTTTTCATTATTGAGGCTAGTGTCTGATTTTTGCTATCTTGTATTTAGGATTTCTCAGTATTGATTCTTGTTCAGGAATGCTTTGCTTTAGGCTTCTCCTCTCATCTTCCTCTGAAATATTCTCCCTCCCCGCCCCCCCAAAAAAGCCATCTTTGGAGAAAAATGCAAGCTGGAAGATTTGATTTCAACCTTACATATTTAGACAGTGATTTTTTTGAAACTAATGAAGGCATTCAGCTATGAACATCTTTTTGAAAGAGACCATTCAAGGACTATCTTCACTGAAAGGGATTGCCAGCATTTTTGGTAAAAAAAAAAATAGAAACAAAAATAGATGCCCAACTATGGGTAAAAGTCGTAGGGAAGTGATCTGTAATTTTACTGGTAAAGACAACTCTTAGATGAACTTGCTGTTTGGCAACTTGTCTGCAACTTGGAGTAGCAATTTTGGAAGTTGATTGAACCACAAGAGATGGCCTTATTATATGTCATAAGTGGAACTTGAATTGGGGTCTGCCTAGCTCTGAAGTGAATTCTCTATTATGTTCTTCTGTCTCTTGCAGTAGAATGAATTAATGAATGATAAGAAATGAATAAAGAAATTAATTAAATGGATCTTTATCAATCCCATAATAAATAAAGGAGTTTAGGAAGAGAGAAACATATAGAATATTGGATGCACCTCATGAAGCAGCATTAACATAAGCAGAACCATGAGAACAATACAGAGAATGACTAAAATAACATGAACAAAGGAAAGTATGAAATGGATTGAGATTCTGAATAAATAATCTTATCATTTGTTTCTCTATAAAATAGATGTGGAATAGAGGACTAGGAATGTGTAATATTGCATTCCTATTAATCATTGCATTACATGATTTATTTTTCTTTGTTGTAAGACAAGCCTCATTTAGTGGTATGTTTGTAAGGAAGTAGTGATGGAAGTGTGTCCCAAAAGGATTGCAATATAAAATAAGGGATAGATTTATTAAGATTTATTAAAAAGTAAACACAAGAAAATTAAAACACCAGAGAAGGTGATTTCTGTAAGAAATGCATTGCATTTATTTAAAAAAAATATCTTTGTTACTCCATGAAGCAGATTGATAACCCTCTCATATCAGGATGCAAAAAATATGAATATTTCATCACAACATATATGTGTGTTGTAATTATCTTAATAATTGCCATCAACTCTTGCTTTACTTTGCTGAGACTTGACCATTAACTTCCATTGGCTTTTGCTGAGCTTTTAGGAACATCATTAACATTATGGAACATGCTTTAACCTTCATGTAATTTATTTTAGTCAAAGGAAGATCAATTACATTTTGAAAACACTGTTCACGTTGTTACAGACCTTCCAATCAATTGGAGCAGGGAGGATGTAGATTCATTATTTTGAAATTGAGGTAAGATCTCTAGTGATGATAAATGCTTTTCTCAGAATAAAATCCTGCATTCATTTCCATTTTTTCCACCTACAAGTGACTTGTGTAACTCAATATTTTAATTTGCTTCCAATATTTAAAATGTTAATTATTTAGGGTTGACCAGTGAATATGTTACTGCTAATTTGTAATGTACCTTGATTGTGATAATTCAACGAGAAAATGATTATTGCATAAGCACATATTTCAATCATCTATTGGTCTACTTAAAGTATTTCACAACTGTTGCTTTAAACATTATGAAATGCCTAATTAAAAATAATATAAACAGCTATTGCATGTCTTCAGAGCCAGGCAGACCCCCAATTCAGGTCCAACTTATTGCAAAATCTAGGGATATCCACCAAGCAGAGTGTTGGCCACATCTTAGAAAATCAAGGATTTTGGGAGCAGAGCCAAAGTGGAGGAGTAGAAAGATGCATATACTCTAGTGCTTCCACAAAATACCTGTAAAAACTGGCTCTCAACAAATTCTAGAGAAACAGAAGCCACAGAACAACAGCAAAAGAGCTTTCCAGTCAAAGGTAACCTAGAAAGCCTACAGGAAAGGTCTATCTCATGGGACACCGAGCAGAAAAGAGCCCAACCCTGGTTGTGCTGCACTGGGAGGAATTGGACCTGAACAGACTGGAGCAGAGTTCTCAGCAGGGAGGGTCCCAGATACCTCACCCCACAAGCAACAAAGAAAGCTCCAAAGGTCAGCGTGAGAGGGCTTTCCCAACTGAGCAAGAGGGGAACTAAGTTCATCCAGCAATAGACCCAGGCTATGGCAGCAACAGCAGGAGCAGACTGCAGGCAGCTATGGTGGCCAGGAAACAATCTGGATTCATTGTCCAGGCAGCTCAGCTCAAAGCCTCTGGCAGTAAGGAGCAACTGATCTAAACCACAGCCCTGAGTGATGGCCCCACCCCCACTCAAAGGCCCGGGAAATTGAGCAACTGAGTGGAATCTCAGCCTTGAATAAGATATCTGGGAGAGGATGAGCAAGAGGACCATCCTTTTGACAAAGAAGTCAAAAGTCAAGTAACTGGCAGGGAAAATGCCCAAAAAAAAAGGGGGAAAAAATGAGACCACAGAAGGTTACTTTCTTGGTGAACAGATGTCACCTACCATCCTTTCAGATGAGGAAGAACAAGGGATCCTGTCACAGAAAGTCAAGGCCCCTGCCTTCAGGGTGTTCAAAGTAAACTTAAACTCGCCTCAAGCAAGAGAAGAGCCTGAAAAGTGAGTTAACTACTTGCTAAAGGAGAACCAAAGAAAAGCTGAGGAAAACAACACCTTTAAAAAGAGGCTAACTCAATTGGAAAAAGAAGTCCCAAAAGCCAATGAGGAGAAGGAGGCTTTAAAAAGCAAAATTAGCCAAATGGAGGAGAAGGTTCAAAATCTCACTGAACAAAATAGTTCTTTGAAAGAGAAAATTGAGTTCAGGGAAGCTAATGACTATGACATAAATCAAGCAGTTAAAAAAAAAAAGTTTGAAAAAATAGAAGATAATGTGAAACATGTCACTGGAAAAACAATTGATCTGGAAAACAGATCCAGGAGAGAAAATTTAAAATGTATTATTATTTTATGATTATTTCTATGACTATCTGAAAGCTAAGATTAAAAAAAGAGCCTAGACATTTTCTTCCATGAAATTATCAAGGAAAACTGTCCTGACATTATAGAACCAGACGGCAAAATAAATATTGAAAGAATCCATTGAACACCTCCTGAAAGAAATCCAAAAGAGAAACTCTGAGGAATATTATGGCCAAATTTCAGTTCCTAGTTCAAGGAGAAAATACTGAAAGTAGCTAGAAAGAAACATTTCGAGTATTGTGGAAATACAATCAGGATAAGACAGGATCTGGCAGCTTCAGCTTGAAGGTATTGAAGGACTTGGCATAGGATATTCCGTAAGTCAAAGATTAAAACCAAGAATCACCTACCCAGCAAAACTTAATACAATACTTCAAGGGAATAAATGGTCATTCAACAATATAGATGACTTTCAAGCATTCATGATGAAAAGACCAGGATTGAAAAGAAAATTTGACTTTCAAACACAAGAATCAAGAGAAGCATGAAAAAGGAAACAAGAAAGAAAAATCATAAAAGACTTTCTAAAGCTGAACTGTTTACTTTCCTACATGGAAAGAAAATATTTGTAACTATTGAGACTTTTCTGAGTATTTGGGTAGGTGGAGGGATTGTACACACACACACACACACACATATACACACTTATAGACAGAGAGTACAGGTTATGTTGAATCAGAAGAGATGATACCCACAAAAATAAATAAATAAATATACAAAATAAAAATTAAGAGATGAGGGGGGGAAAGGGAGAAATGGAATGGAGCAGGCCATAATTCATAAAAGAGATTAGAAAAATCTTCTTCAATGGAGGAGAAAAGGGAGATGGGGAGAGGGGAAAAGTGAAGCCACTCTCTCCATATATGATTTAAGATGGGAATAACATTCTCACTAAATTTGGTATGAAAATCTATCTTACACTACAGGAAAGTAGGAGAGGAGGTGACAAGTGGGGTGAGGGAAATGATAGAAGGGAGGGCAAACTGGAGAAGGGAGTAACTAGAAATAAACACTTTTGGGAAAGGACAAATTCAAATGAGGGAATAAAAAATACAAGGGGGGATAGAGTGGGATAGAGCGCAATATAGTTAGTATTACATAACATGAATTTTATGGAAATCTTTTGCAAAATGACACATATTTAGCCCATAACTAATTGCTTGTCTTCTCAGTGGGGATGGGTATGGAAGGAGGGGGAGACAAAGCATTACAAACAAATGTTGAGAATTATTATTGCATATAACTGGGAAATAAGAAATACAGATAATGGGGTATAGAAATGTATCTTGCCCTACTAGAGAAGAGAGAAGATGAGGATAACGGAATGGTTGGATGTGATAGAAGGGAGGGTACATTGAGGGAAGGAGTAATCAGAATGCAAAGTATTAAGGAGTGGAGGGAGGAGAGAAAAATGACATGGGAAGAAAAATTGGACATGTTCCAAAGTGAGGTAAAAGCAGTTGGTATTAAAACAATTGACTCAATCAATTACTGAGACTAAATCAGAGACATCTTTATTTTGGGTAAAAGAATTTTAGTTTAAGTTTCCTAGAGGCAGGTAACCTCAGGTTAAATTTGGTATTGATGGAAAAGTTAAAGTTTTAGTGGTAAATTTGATTTTATGATTGTTATTTAAACAGGAATTCGAACATGTATAGAAAAGCATGTAAGCTACGTAAGACTTTCCTCAAAAGATGTTCCTTAGCCAATGTGAAATTATAGTCAAATTTGAAACCTGGTTATTGGAACTTGTTATTTTAAGATTCTATAGGACTATTAACTGACTGCTCTTCTGAATCTCACTCCAGATATGAATAGCAACAAAGGCAGTCTGAGCCTCCAATTCATGATGCCAGTAGGCCTGTGAGATGCTGGTATGAACTGAAAAAGGTGATCTCATGGGAAGGATGGGAGAGTGACTGTTCAACCTGGGCTGAGGTAGAATTCTCCTGACTCAGTTTCCCCACTGACATCTGGCAGACTTTAAGCCTGGCTGAATGCAGGTTGACAATCTGGAAATGACATGAAGTTGGGGAGATATTGCTTCCCTGCAATGTCCCTACTCTTAGTGGCAATTTCCTATAGTCAAAAGGTTTGTAAGCTTAATACCAAATCCATTAAATTATAGAGTGTTGGTAGGGGAACATCTGAGGTTAAGTCTAAAATCAAACTCTTAGGCTTAGGACTTTAGACCAACGACAATAAGTTATGGCCTTTTAACTCTTAGCAATCGTGTGAAGACAATCAGGTCAAGGGCTTTTGAAGTTAGCATACATAGTTATTATTTGTGTCTCAGTTGGTTAATGTTAAAAAAATTCTTTTGTAGTCTATATTGTAAATGCTTTAAGAGAAGTATCATCTGACCAAAAGTTGGAGTATGAAGTTGTGATATGAATGGTGTTAAAAGTGAAAAATAAAATTAATTAATTAAAAAATCAAGGATTTTGAGTATTAGAATAACATAATATTTTTCAATACAGAAAGGCAAATGTGTAAGAAGTTTGAAAACTTCTTATGCAAAGTTATTAAATTCTTGAGGGGAAAGTTACTGGTCCACAATGTGGTTATTATTTTTTTAAATTTTTGTCAATCACTCAGTAAGTACTTATTAAATCCCAGCTCTGTTCCAGGCACTGTACTAGGCACCAGGGATGCAAAAAGAGGCAAAAGACAGGCCCTGCTGTCATGCAATTCACAATCTAATGGGAGAGAAAGTAAGTACAAATAAGCCATATAAAAGAGATATGAGATGATTAATAGAAGGTCCTAGGCTTAAGAGTGACTGGGAAAGGTTCCCTATGAAAGACAGGACTGCAGTTGAGACTTAAGGGAATTCAGTAGGTGGAAACAAGGAGGGAGGATATCAATGATACACAATGATGATTTTAAATATTTTGAACACCGAATATGGGGTCTGGTTGGAAATATTATCAATAATGCATTTCATTTGGAAACGGGAAAGGACCATATTGATAAGATATACAAACTTCATTATTCCTCACCTAGTGGCTGCTAGGTGTTCTAGTGGATAGAGTGGTGGATTTGGACTCAGGAACCAGCTGTGTAACCCTGGAAAAGTCATTTAACTTCTACCTGTCTCAGTTTCATCATCTATGAAATGGAGAAAACCAGCCTCCCAGGTTTGTTGTAAGGATCAACTGTTTGTGAAGTTCATTTTAAACCTCATGGTGATATTTAAAACCTAGCTAAATTCTGAGTTTCTAGAAGTGAAAGGACATACCAAAACTAGGATTTAAATTTGGATTTTCTGAGCCCAAGCCCTTGTGTTTGGTTTACTTACTTTAGAGAAAATGAGTCAGCACCTATTCAGAAATATCATTTATTAGATAAGAATTTATTAAAATTTCTACCTTGTGAAATGTAGCAACATATTAGGTGCCAACAATTATGAAAAATTTAGATAAAGCACATTTTGTTTCCTCTCATGGAAAGCTAAGTCGCTGATACATGCTATTTTTCCTACTGTCTTTGTGTGTGTTTGTGTGTGTGTGCGTGTGCGTGTGTGTGTTGTACAAGGATAGAAATCATTGGAACAATTTAAAATGCTAAGAAATCCACTTTTGAATGGGGAAAGTGCATTTAAAATTTTTATTAATTCAGATTGCTTATTTGTTCTGTGTAACCTCTCCTATCACATGTTAACATTCAATTTCTTTCCCTAGCCACTTGAAGATACAATTTTCCATTAAGCTACACATACATATGTATGTATGTATGTATATATCATATGTATATATGTCCTATACTTAAAACTTATTTTGGAACCTGTCCCCCGATTCTGTTTTAACTCTGTTTTCACCACTCTTCTTTCCAAGATACATGATTTAAATTTTATTTTAACTTTAGAATGATATAGACATTCCTAATTCTACGAAAATTGACCATTTTTGTCCATTACTATCACTATCATGTTGGTGGTATCAATATTACTCTCACCATCATCTTCCATTTAATTATGTGTATTATGAACAATATTCATATACTTGATTGTAAATCACTTTGCAAATGCTATCAAAGGTTTTTCTCACAATATCCCATGATGTCAGCATTTAAATTATTATTAATTTCATTTTACAGATGAGGAAACTGAAGTTCACAAAAGTACGTTGATTTTCCTGTGGTCATATCATTCGGTTTGTAATGTACTTTGTGATGAGCTAATACTATGGCCTATCCCCTTTCCTATTTTTTCCATTATATAAATATTCTTGAATTAGATACACCCAAATGATTATTAGGAAGCATTTTACTCAAATCTTTAAAGAATTTCTTTGATAATTTCATTGATAGAGCACTATACTTGTAGAGTTATTTTGGTACTTTCATCACTTTTTTTTGCATCTTTTTCATTTAGTATTTTATTTCCCTAGTTACTTGCAAAAACAATTTTTAATATTCATTTTTAAAGCTTTAATTTCCAAATTCTCCCTCTTCCTCCCTCCCAACTCTTCCCTTATTGAGCAGGCAAGCAATTTAATTTAGGTTATATATGTGTAGTTATGCAAAAACATATGCATAATCGTCATGTTGTAGAAGAAAACATAAAACCCTCCACACCCCCCCAAAAAAAAAGAAAGCAAAAAAAAATAATATGTTTCTATCTGTATTCAGACACCAGGAGTTCTTTCTCTGGGGATGGATAGCATTTTTCATCATAAGGGCTCAGATTTGCCTTGGACCATGGTATTGGTAGCTAAGTCCTTCACAGGTGATCATCATACAACACTGCTGTTATATTTTACAAAGTACAATTCACTTTGCCTCAGCCCATGCAAGTCTTTCCAACATTTTTTTTGAGAGCATCTTGGTCATTATTTTTTTAATAACACAGTAGTATTCCATCATAATCACACACCACAAATTGTTTAGTCATTCCCCAACTGATGGACATCCCCTCAAATTCTAATTCTTCACTATCAATAAAGAGTTGCTATAAATATTTTGTTTTACATTTACATCCTTTTCCTCCTTTTTTTAAAATGTCTTTGGGGATATCAACCAAGTAGTGCTATTGCTAACTCAAAGATTATACATAATTTAGGCATAATCCCACATTTCTCTAAACAATGGTTGGATCAGTTCACAACTCCATCAATAGTACATTAATGTCTCACTTCCCTCACATCCACTCCAACATTCATAATTTAACTATTCTGTCCTATTATCCAGTTTCATGAGGTAGTACTTCAGAATTGTTTTGATTTGCATTTCTCCAATTAATAGTGAGTTAGAGTATTATTTTTCTTATCACTATAGATAGCTTTGGTGAATTCCTCTGAAGATTGACCATATCTTTTCATCATTTATCAATTGAGGAAAGGATGCAGGGGGAAAAAAAGATGGAGAGAAAACAATTTCAAACATACAATAGAACACAAAAAGAAGATTTCCTATGGAATCAGATTTCTCTCCCATGCTACTCACTTAAAAACGACAACAACAAAACATATAATAGAAGCCATTACTTCTAAAACTGTCCTGTCTGAATTTTGTTCTATACTCTTCATTATGTTAAAATAAAACCCCTCATCTTTTAAACTTTTTATTCTTATTTTACTATTACCATAACTCCTTCCCTTCCTCAACCATCCCTCCCCACATCGCAAAAAAAAAAGAAAGAAAAAACTATAAGCAAAATAAATTTAGCAAGTGACCATATCTAAATATGCATGTTTCCTTATATAGGGGAGTCAATCATTGTTTTGTCAGAAGGTGGATAACAAGCTTCATTCAAAGCCCTTTGAACACCTACTCTGTGTGTGTGCGTGTCTTTAATAGTCATCTCTCCAAGTTGTTTTTTCTTAGAGAAATTTGCTGTATATTTGGTTATCCTAGTTCAATTTATGTTGCACCTCATCTTTTAGTATTCTCTGAAACTCTCTTTCATCTTATCTCATATCATGACAGTTTCCCTTTATATAATACAGTTTCTTTCATCATTTCCCAACTGATGAGCACCCCCATGGTTTCTATAGTTTTGTTCCTTTCCCCTCTGAATTAAATCCTTTCATGGTATCAGGAAGTTTGTTTTTTCTTTCAATGATTCCCTTCCTATTGTTTTCTCCCTCTCAAACCACAACCTCCACCGTCATTTCCTTGTTGACTCTGTGCTTATGTTTATATTTGTTCAGCCACCCTTTATCCATTTCACTTGAGTGAGGTTCACCTTATTGATGCCCACTCCCCTACTCCTTCCTCTATGAATTATATATTATTCTTTTAGTATTTCCCCATTATGGGAAATGATTCCATTTCCTTCTTTCTACAATAGTATATTCCTTTCACGCTATTTTTTTTTTTTTACCTCTTAAAACCTCTGGATAGACTAAGTATATTCTCTGGGCCTCTAAAAATATCTCACCTTAAAAGAAATTAAGATACTGCCTGCCATATAGTAGGTACTTAATATATGTTTCTTACTTGATTTATTGAAGGGATCTTTGTTTTCTCCCTATGAGAATGTAAACACTACTTCATCAAAAAAAAAGGGAGACTTTCAAGTGACTTAAATAAATTAATCTTAAAAAAGTTTTTTTTTGACTCTTTGAGGTTAAAATTTCATACCCTGCTCTTATATTTTCATTGTGAAAGTTTAAAGATTCTCAATTCCATTAAAACTTTTCCTTTTCACTATGTGATTTTATTGAGTTTTGCTAGGTTATCCTTGGTATTGTTATACTATATGTTTGCCTTTTAGAATACTGTATTCCTGAGATGTCCTCTTATTTTTAGAAGTTGTAAGGTCACATAGAATCCCAGCTGGTACCCTGGTAATTGAATTCTTACTTTCTGGCTACTTGCAATATTTTTATTTGACATAGAAGCCCCACATTTTGTCTATGAAATTCTGTGAGTTTTCTTTTGGGGATTTCATTGAGGAAATGATTGGTGAATTCTTTCGGTTTTCATTTTTTCTTCCTATTCCAAGAGATTCAAGTAATATTGTTTATGAATTTTTGGAATGTAACAATTGGCTTTTGGTATGTGTGGTGGGAGGAAGGGTTAGGGAGAGATCATAATTTTCAGTCTTGATTATTCTTAAATTATGTCTTTTTGGCCTATTTTTCATATGAGATATTTTTATATCGGATAGCTTTTAAGTTTGACTATGTTTAATTGTCTGCTTTTACTGCTATATTTCCTTGACATTTCATGGTATCTTTAATTTATTATTGATCTTTTCTAATTTTCAAGCAAGCTGCTAATTGGGTAAGGTTTATGCCTTTCTGTTCTAGGTTATATATTCTCATTCTCACACAAGTAGAATGAATACCTAATATACTAAATTTAAATTAGAATTCAAAAGAAAAAAGTTTATAACACAACAACAAGCTGAACTCTCATAAAATGATTTCAAATAGGTGGGGATAACTGCAAAGTCATTTACTTAAGTTTAAAAGATAAGTATTGTATAGATTACAGGGGTGGAAAATCTGTGGTCTTGAGCCCACATGTAGCCCTCTAGGTCCTCTAGTGCAGCCCTCTAACTGAATCCAAACTTCACAGAATAAATTTGGATTCAGTCTAAGGGCCACATTTAAGGACCTAGGGGGCCACATGTGGGCTCAAAACCACAGGTTCCTCACCCCTACTACAGAAGAATTCAAGTCAAAATCAATCTGTGTGAAAAAAAACCAAACAAACCTACAACAAAAGCAAAAATGTTGGGTTTGGAGCAAAGCAAGCTGAATATTGATAGTTGGTGGCTCAGTGGATAAAGTTCTGTTCCTGCAGTCAGGAAGACCTGAATTCAAATCCTGTCTTTGACACTTCCTAACTGTGTGACCCTGAATAAGTCACTTAACTTCTGACTGCTAACAAAAAGATCCACTGGAGAAGAAAATAGCAAAACTCTCCAATATCTTTGACAAAGAAAATCCATGGATAGTTGGTTCATGGGGTCCCAAAGAGTTGGACATAATTGGACAGTAACAGCACCAAGCTCAGTAGAAATTAATGATATAAACCTAGAAAGAGATATTAATGTATAGATATGTCTATCTCTATATCTATATGAAGTTGTATTGATCATTGATTAATTGCAAAATGTCATAGTAATGCAGAGGAGGGAAACATAATTTGTGAAGGTCTATTAAAGAAAGTATGGATATCTTGCCAGTAAGAAAAGAAAAAATTAAAAGGAATGTTATTATTGTCTCCCAATGCTCAATGGGTGGCTGTGTGGAATAATGGTTAGATTTCTTCTGCTGCCCCCTGGAAGGCAGAACTGGAAGTGATAAATATAAATTGTACAGAAGCAGACAGACATGTTAGAAGGAATAAATTTCTGATAATTACAGCCATCCCAAAGTACAAAAAATAATCCCTCCATCATCAAAGATCATCATGTGGAGGTTCAATGACCATGTGTATGTGTGGGATATTATAAAAGGGGTTCTTCTATGGTGGTACTTGATGACGTATAAGGTTCTATTCAATTTTGGATTTCTGTGATTTGGTAATGGTTGTGTTATTTCTGTTAAAGGGCTTCCAACACAGGGACATTATCCAAATAAGGAGATGCATTTAGCATTTTTCAAGTGTTAGAACTGCTGGTGCTAAATGGAGATTAAATTGGATAAGTAAAACTGAGAGAAAAGAAAGTCAGCCAATCTTTTATTTTCTTTGCATTTCAAATTCATCAAAGCATTATTTTATTATATGCATGTGTCTATATCTATTTGTCTATCTATCTATCCATCTATCTATCTATCTATCTATCTATGTATCTATGTATGCATGTATGTATGTACATATGTATGTATGTATGTATGTATGTATGTATCTATCTATCTATCTGTCTGTCCGTCTATCTATCTATCCTTCTCTGTGTCTGGCTAGAGATAAGGGTGAATGTACTGCTACTTTTATATTGCTAATTGACCTCTGGACATATTTCAAAGTCTTTTCTCATTTATTGCATATTAGTACGTTTATTTTTTCCCACTTTGGGTAGTAATAACAGGATACATTAATATATTATTAAGGTTTAAAAATCACTTTTCTCACAGTAGTTCCATGAGATAAAGAACACAAACATGATTATATTACCCCCATTTCACAGATCGGGGGCAAAACACTTTCAAGAAGTTGAGTGACTTGCCCAAGATCACACAACATCATGGTTCCTAACTTAAAGTATATTGCTCAGAACAGGATTGCTTGACCCATTGGAATGACCAGTGTATAAATGGGTACACTGAACAGAAAGAAAGTAACAAAGGATACACATTAGAGTTCAGGGTTTAGACTAACCCTTTAATGGGATGAAAAATGATTCAGAGCTTGTTACCCACACCCCAGGCATCTTGATTTAGAAATGATTTAAGTTTATTATTTATTCCCTATTTTTTAACTTGAGAATACATGCTTCCTCTTGTCTTTTCTCAGTTGCTGTCTCATGATGTCAAAAGGAATATAAATTTTGATTATTGTAACCTCTCAAAGTACCTTGGGGTTTACGGACTAGATTTCTCTTTTTTTTTTCCTCTCCCCTACTTATTTATTCTGTGACTTAAAAAAAAAACTGGGAGAATTAACCTTTTTGCCCCATGCAGTTTCATTTATGATTCCTTGAAGTAAATCAATGGAGAATCAGGCTTTGGTAAGGGCTATTGGGGTTAAGTGGAGCTACTTGACCATGTCCTAAACCCAAATCACTCTATTACTCACTGAGTGGCCAACAGTAGGTTTCAGCTCAAACCCCACTTGATTATTGCTTAGGTTTTGATGGCTCAGAGTGAGTGTAAATAGTAATTGTTATCATCTGGGCCAGAATACCTGAGGGTCTTCCCCCCAGACTGATTTTTTTTTGACTAGATAAAAGTGAATGTTTTTCCCTTATTTCTTACTTAGCCATAATCACTGAATGGGCACTGCCTCTCACAAACAGACCTGGGAAAGACCTTCACTTGAAAAGGCCATCTCCAGTTGTCCATATATATATATATATATATATATATATATATATATATATATATATATATATGTTACCATTGGATCTATATATCTCCAGAGGAGAGGCTGTTGACTGCACAGCCCTGTCTCACTTGAATTTGAACTTTGCTTGCAAGTCAAAATATCACCTTCTTGATATCACTGGTCCCTTTCAAGTAAGAAGCACAAGCAGCAACATGATGTTTATAGCTGCATTTCTTACCTCAACCAAAAGTCTGTAGAACAAAATCTCTTTTAAATCTTTTTTTTAATATTTCATCTTCCTGATGGAGAGATTCCAGTCTGAACTACGACCTGAGCATTTATCTAGATATAAGGAAAAATTAGTTTTGTTCTGACCCATCCCTTAGAGTTTGGGATATAGCTTGAGATATAGGAGATAAAGGCTTAACCTTAGAGCTAAAAAGACCTGGGTTTAAGTCCTTTCTCTGACCCAGACTAGCTGGGTGACCATGCTCAACATATATAACTCCTTGTGCCCCTAGTGGCTTTCTAAAACTATACAATGTACAGAGGATTTTTCACAAAGAGCAATTCTATACCAATAGAACTATAGTTCTGTGAAAAAAAGAAAATGAAACTTGCAAGCAACTGAAAAAACAGAGGATAACCTTTTTTTGCCCCTATATAAACTAATGGTTCCAAAAGTCAGAAAGTATAAACAAAATCTATTCTCCTCTTCCTTGATTTTTCCTTGAATGTCATCACCCTGGTATTTAAGCAACAACTCAATTTTCTGTTCCTTTGAGTTCAATTCAAAGGGGTTGTATTCAACTCAGCAAAACTCTGTTTTGAGATAAAGACTGGTACCTGCTCCTAAGTTGCTAGGTTCAAGATAGTGAAGATCAAGCTGTTACCACCAAGTAACTGACACTGTGACTGTTCAGCATAAGGAACTGACATGATTTTGTCATAGGCTATGATCTTATAAAAGAGGATATCCCCATTCTTAGCTATTCAAACTTAAGGAGCATAGGACCATTCCAGTTCACTTTTAGATGAAAGCTTCCATATGTTTTATGCTTTTCAGAACGTCAGCTTTTTGAAAGCAGGGGTTGTCTTTTCTATCCGTATTTCAGTGATTAGAACAGTGCTTTGCAAATTGAAGTATTCAATAATTTCATCATTCAATTCATTCCTTGAAGTATTTTTTTTCAAAATTGGCTCAAATTGGAAAATCTATAGGTTTTGTAACATAGTATTTATGTATTCATGCTAGATCATGACAGAAGTGCCTGCCAAGTTTTAAAGGGAATGTGTTTCCCGTCTATATATTTTTGTGGGATTTTTTTTCTGTGATGATTCACAGGCTATTCATCAAGCCCTAAACTTTCGCCTAACTACCAAACTTGATATATTGTACATCTCAAACTTGATGTCTCATAGTTATCTTAAACACAGCATGTCCAAAATAGAATACATTTTCTTTCCTCAAAAAAATTCTACCCACTATCAAACATCCAAGTTACTCCTGAAGATATCACCATTCCCCTAGACAACTAGACTGTCAACTTACATGACATCCTTGACTCCTCACTCTCTCTCGTCCTCTGACAATCTTTTTTGTCCAGTTCCTGTTAATTTTAGCTTTATAATATTTCTTATAAGACTCCTTCACTTTTCTGACAGTAATCACACTCCTGTGATTGAAGCCCTCATTATTAAATGCTTGAACTGTTGTGATAACCATTTGGTTAGTCTCTTTGCCTCAAGTATCTCCTGATTGCAAACCATTCTCCATTTAGGCGTCAAATTAATTTTCCTAAAGCACAGATGCAACCCATGTCACTTCCCTCCATTCAATATTCTCTAGTGGTTCTCTATTACTTACAGGTTCAAATATAAAATTTTCTTTTTGATATTCAAAACCTTTCACAAGCTTATGACTCCTCCTATATCCTCAGTTTTCCTTCACTCTACTCTCTCTAACACTCTCTGTGATCCAGTACCTTTGTCTCTTTGTGGTTCCTTGTAGAAGGCACGCTTTCCTACAATTTCAGATATTTATACTACCTGTCCTTCATACATACCCTTCTGCTGTAGCCTCCGATATCCCACCTTCTAATTTCCTTCGATTCATTTAAGTACCTCTTTGTTTGAGCTTATTTTGGTACAGGCTGACTGGAGAGAAATGAAGGAAAACATGAAATCATTGATGTAAATGAGAAATTTATGTTCTAATGGCGGATGCAGTATAATACATAGATTCATACAAGGAAGATAGATTCAGAATAGATGGAAGGTAGCCTTGAAGGAGATGGCATTATCCTCTAGAGGGAACATTTGTGATGAAACTTTCTATCTGTTTGCAAAGACAGGACAGATTTAGGGTGCAGCATACTTCATATTCAACTATGTACATACACAGAGAGGTACATTTATATGAGTGCATTTACATATGAATATGTGTTTTGCATACAATCATGAGTACTTTGTTTTGCTTGATGACGAATATTTGTTACAAGATTTTTTTTCTTTTATTTTTATGGGGTGAGGGCAAAAAGAAGAGAAAATAAATGTATATTAATTAAAAAAATAGCATCTAGAGAAGTATGAAGTTCTACAGATGTGAATTTGTGCACTTTTAGATAGGAGCAACTAAATTTACTTTGCTGTTTTACTTTGTTACAAGATCTTTCATGAAGTGGAAATGCTCTTTAAATATAAAAAGAAAAACATTTTTTAAAGATAAAAGTTCTCTGAATTTAACTTTTTCTTGATTCTCCTACCTTTCTGACTGATCCCCATTCATCTATATTATTCCTCTCAGTTGTGGATGTACCCCAATATTCTATCCTAAGTCCTGTTCTACTTTCTCTGTACCCTCTGACTTGGTGACATCAATAATTCCTATGGATTAGTCATCTCTCTGAAGAAAATTACAAAAACAATGTTTACAGCCCTATTCTATCTCCTAAAGTCCAGTCCTTTATCATTAACTGAATATTACGTGTTCTACTGGATATCCCATGAACGTGTGAAATTTAGCACGTCCAAAACAAAATTAAGACTTTTTTTCCCCAAAAACATGCTAATTACCCTAACTTCCCGTATGTCTTGAAGGCACTGTCATTAACAACATAATATAGTGGGGATGGGGGACTCTAGATTTGGAAATAGAAAAAAATAAATTCACTCTTTCCTACAATTTCCTTCAACAAAGAGACAAAGGTACTGGATCACAGAGAGTGTTAGTGAGAGTAGAGTGAATGAAGACTGAGGGTCATAAGCTTGTGAAAGATTTAGACTCTCAAAGCTGCTAGTTATGTTACCTTGATCAAGTCATTCAACTCCATGGTAATGTTCCCTCATCTATAAATGAAAGGCCACCAAGGTCCCTCATAACTCTTCATCTATTTTCCTTCTATTTAATTAGGTTTATGATATCAAAATCATCCTTGAATTTTGAATTTTACTTCAGCCCTACTTTCCACATCTCTTCCCTGGATTGATTCATTTTGTCCATTTCCATCTGCTCTTCTTCACACAGTAGTGAAAGTGATTTTTCCAAAGTCCAGATCTGACTACCACCTTTCTGTTCAACGAAGTAGACATGTTTTCTGTTTCCTGTAGGATTAAATATAACTCCTCTATCCGGCACTTAAAGTTTACTCAATCTGGCCTCAATATATCTTTGCAGACCCATTATATATTATTCCTCCTTATACATACTAAGGACCAGCCACACTGGTTTTCTTCTTTTTCCTCCTATGCAAGGCATTCTCATCTCTATGCATTTTCCTTCTCTGCTGTCTGTTCCGCATGCCTGGGATATATTCCTTCCTCAGCTTTGTCTCTGAAAATACCTTGTTTCCTTCGGCACTGAAATCCAGCATCTTTTTCTACATAAAACCATTCTTGATTCCCCCAATAGCTAGTACTTTCTCTCCTAAAATCACTATGCATTTATTTTCTGTATATAAACATCTTTTCACCCTTGACAGAAAACAAAATGCTTGAGAGGAGAAACGCTTTGGGATTTTTTTGTGTCTTTTTTATGACCAGTCCCTAGAGCAGTACCTGACATAATAGGGACTTAATAAAAGCTTGATGTTTGATTGATTTGGATGAAATTCTATTTTTTCCTTCTAGGGCCAATTTAAATGCCAACTCCTTCATGAAGCTTTCATGAATCTACATAAATTTTTCCTAATCTGAAGCTCCATAGAAATCCATTTATGTTCTTGTTTTTACAGTAGTTACTCATGTATTTAACTGTGTATTTTGTTGACTTTTCAGTTATTTTAAGGATTAATATAATCACAGACACACACACATATATATACACACATAAGTGTGTATGTGTATATATATATGTATACATACACATACATATATAGATGTGTATATATAATTGGAAGGAGGTTTCATACCATCAATTTTAACTCAATAATTTTATAAGTTGTGGAAATTCAGGTTCAGAGATATTTCTTGATTTTTCCAGTAACACAGCCTGGACTTCAACTGCGATTCTCTACCTCTGAGTCAATAACTTCTTTTGATACCTCCTACTACATACTCTGATTTGGCATGCTAAAGGTGTAATTAAAATCCATCAAAACAAAAATATATTTTAATGGATATTTATAGTTTGAGTTAGATTTCCTTGTGTGGGTTAAGATTTTTTTCAGTTAATCTATTCTCCTGTTTGCAAGGATATTTTCCTGACCTTAGTCCTTACAAAAAGACAAAGTGAGTCTCCCATAATTCACCAGAGTAAACAGAAGAGTTGGAAAGTGAGTGGTATAATATAATCATTAAATCATATCCTTTTTATTTTTGCAGCTGGGCCAAAGTGACAGTCTATTCAAAGACCACAGTTTTAGATATATAAGATACTTTAGAGGTCTCCTAGATTCACTCTTCATTTTACCAAAGAATAAACTAAGGCTCAAGTGGTACAGATAAAAATATCAAAGACTGGATTCTCCTATGACTTTCTTCCTTATAATTATATCATATACCAATCTTTATTATTTCTCCTAATTTCAATGTCCATATAGTTAAACTGGTGAAGTATTTCAACATTCTCTTTCCCTGTGTCTGAGAATTGGAGGGGTCACACCATCATAGCATTCCAGCCTTGCATTAATTATATCTCTATAAGAAGGTTGAGAATCCTCTGCTTCTTAACCCAATGTGTGGCATCCCAAAAGAGATCTGGAAAGATTTGAAGTTGTGTAATGGAAGAATGACTGTTATATAAATGATAAACTATTTCTTAAATTATTCTTAAGGAAGTCTGTGCACTGATTGCTTAAAAATATAAATGCAATGAAATAGGATTGTTTATAGTTTGTCTTCTTTATAAAGCAATAGCTAATTGCCATTTTAGGAGAGGTTTGCTCCTGGCAATGTCAGTTGTGTTTATCAACTGTAGGCACAAAGCTTAATTTCAAAATTCTACAATGTAGATTATGTATGATTTCTTTAACCACTCACTAGCTTCTCACTTCTTGAAATGGTAAGTTTTGAAAACCTAGATTGCAAAAGTAAGCTGCTTACTCTGTGTAACAGTGAAAAATAGAAAGGTTTAGTAGAAGTGCTCAAAACATTAAATCAACTGAATTTTGTGAAGTTAGCTAAAATGAATGTGACTTAATTTAATCCACTATTCCCAAAGCAATACACTCCAGGACATTCCAAAATCACATAGGTTACAGCAACTTCTTGAATACTTGGAAAACCAAGCTTAAATTTAAATCTGAGAAAGTTTAAGACTAATGCTAAAAAAAACCTTACAATAAATAAGGACTGTCTGCCCTTGAATATTTCCTGAACATGTGTGAATTTGGTGTTAAAAACTAGCAAAAATCATTGCTCGTTTTCCTTGGTGAGATGAGAAATGTACAGTATTTCTCTCAGGGCTCTTGAGTTATGTGGGGATACACAAATCTTGGTGTTAGTGAGCTTTCTCCCTGCAGTTTATTGGTCTACTGGGAACCAAGATTGGCATTAGTGCCCAAAGAGCTATGCTCACTTTAGAAAATTACATGGGTTTATTTTTTACAAAATCTTATGCTACCTCAATTTTGTCTTTTATATTACCTTATTGGTGGATCAAAATAAAATACAGGTGTTTGCTGGCATAGATTAAATTGGAGAATTCTGGTAAATGAAGTTAATGAGAATATGAAACAAGACAAAAGGACTAAAAAAATTAGTGTGGAGGACATTTTGGTAGTGGGAGCAAGATGATGGGTTGTCTGGTATTGATTGAACTCTGACCAAAAACAAGACTTCAGTGGAAAAATTTAAGTTTTTTTTGATAGATTCTCTCTCTCTCTCTCTCTCTCTCTCTCTCTCTCTCTCTCTCTCTCTCTCTCTCTCTCTCTCTCCACACACACACACACACACACACACTATATATATATATATATATATATATATATATATATATATATATATATATATATATATAGTGTGTGTGTGTGTATTTGTATGTTAGAATTATGGGATGACATATTTAGAGTGAGGATGGAATTCAAATGTCATTTATCCTAATCTATTAATTTCACTGATGAAGAAAAATCCAGTAGCTTGTCTACAATCCTATTCTTGTCTTCTTATTATTCCTACTGTAATTCTGAGTTGTACTGAAGTTGAAATGACAGCTATGTGCATGCTTTTCTCTATATATCTATAGTGACCCATTATCTACCTTGATGGGAATTATCAAACCCACTATAGCTTGCTTTATTTCCCAAATCTACCTCTTGTTCTCATATAAAAGTAAGGAACACATTCAATGACTTTTCCAAGGACATATTAGCAGAAAAATGTTTGAACCTAAGGTACTCCATCTAAATTTATCCCTTCCTACTTTATGACTGAATTTCATCAAGATCATCAAACTTTACAGTAGATTTCCCTCAAAAAATATGAGTTACTTGATTTTGTTTTCTTTATGGGGTAGTTTTCTCTGAAATTCATTTTGAATTATATACATAGACAAGTTTTTTTTTTTTCCTACTGTCTTTAACATTGGCATCCCTCACCAGTACACACACCTGGAATAAAGTGGTGAGTTTTAGATTTTATCTGGGTAACTGAAACTAAAAATAACATTAGGTATAAAACTTATGAGACTTATGTGATTATAGCCATAATTGCTTTAAGCTCCTTACTCCTCTTGCCTCCCTTACTTTGCATTCAGATTTAGTCTACATGGAGGTTGACTGGTGTTTATTGTGGACATTAATGGAATGATGCCCAGGGAGATTCTAAGGCATCAATGACTAAATATATATGTTGAATCATTCAAACACTGGAAGCAATCACTGTTCTTATATTCGCTAATAGGTCTTTTCTTTGGGATCTATAAACCACTTTTCTTACTAAACTTGTTTGCCCTTTGAATGGCCCCAGTTCACAAAGCAGATAGAAGCACCTGTTATCTCTCAGATAGACTTTGGAATACAATTAGAGTAAAATCCAGATCATACAATCAATTTATGCCAAAACTTTCAGACATATATAAATATTGAATTGTGGGTACTTAAAGGTCATGATATGATAGGAATTAAACAATGTTTTAGTTGTCTTCTTTAAACTTAAAAGAAAACCAAATGAACAAAAAACATTTGCACTGTACCTTCCAGAGCTTTCTGGAAGACATTGTCTCCCTTTTTCTGTTATTATTTTTGAAGACCTCTTAATTAGCGTAGGATAGATCATAGTTTTTCATGTTTACTGGTCATTTATTTCATTACACTATACATATTTCATTAATTCTCTGCATTTGAATTCTTCTTTTTATTACTTGTGTGGCTCTGCTTAAGACACTTAACCTCACTAGGCTAAAATCCGGAGACACATTTATTCAACCGTAAATTAAAAAAAAAATGGACAGGGCTAAAGGGGGAATTTATTTTGTTTGATTATTCATAATCATTATAAGGCTTGTTTCCTTCCTTCCTTCCTTCCTTCCTTCCTTCCTTCCTTCCTTCCTTCCTTCCTTCCTTCCTTCCTTCCTTCCCTCCTTCCTTCCTTCCTTACTTCCTTCCTTCCTTCCTTCCTTTTTTATCTCTCCCTAAATTTTGTTAGATTGATGTTTTGATAGTTTTCTTAATTTAAAAAATAAAATTGAAATTGATCTAGGTGAGCTCTATGATCTATTAAAGCTCTAAGTCTAAAGTCTTATGGTTGCAATATATTTTAAAAACTCTTTACTAGGATGAAAAAAGATATAGGACAAATATAGACTAGAAAAATCAGATTCTATATTCTCACATATAATGCTAACATCTGTGTGACTTTGATACTAAGAAGCACTATTTATAAGACTTTGAATTCTTCATCCAATAGTGAAAATGGCATCGTGCTGTAATATGATGATTAATTCAGTTCATCTTATGACTAATTCTCTTCCCTTGGAAGATGATTAGTAGGTTTTATGGTAGGAGAATAGGGGTCAGTCTTTGATTGGGTAAAATTTCATTGGCCAAGAAGTAAGTTGATGGACATAAGTATGAAGGGTATCCAACATTTTCTTAATTTTTCCAGAGTCTTTTGATTTTAATTACTTTGATATGAATCTATATGCATCTCTTCTCTTTGCATTATATAGATAGATATACTGTAGAGAATTAAGAAACTAGAAAATGTAACTGCCCATTTTATTTTTCACATTGCTACCCACATATGCCTACTTCTATTGAAATTACAATGACAAACAGTAATCAGAGGAAATAACATATTCAAGATGATGCAAATACAGGTAGAATAGGTAACACATTGGCTCCAGCACTAGCATTTAATAGCAGCTTGACAGGTAATATCAATAGGACAGATGCACTGAAATGAAATTTGATACAGATGAATAAAAATCCTTCTATCTGAAAAGAATAACAACAAAAACTCAGTTTCATAAAATTAACAGAACTTTTGATGCTATGGTTAAGCAGTTCATCTAACAAATGATTTGGGGTATTTAGTGGGCTATAAGCCCAACATTAGTCAATCTGACATGGCAATAAAGAAATCTTAGCATGTACTAAGGGAGGCATGCTGTTCAAGAGTAAGGTGACAATCCCCCAATAATTTGGCCTGGTTAGAGTATGTCTTGATTATTATTCATTTTTTGGTTCCCATGAACTGAATGCATTAAAGGAATTAACATGGTGGACATTATCAAAAGGAGGGCAAAAAGAATGTTGATAGATTAGAGCTAGAAGACACCACGGAGGGTGTCTAGACCAAACACCCATTTTAGAGACAAGGAAATGAGGAATTTAGGTGACTTGCCCAAGGTCACACAGGAAATGATTATCAAGGGCAAGCCATGAACTCTACTCCTGTAGCCAGAGATCTTCCCACAAACTCTGTTGCCTCTGTGATGATTAGGGGCCTTGTGTTTCTCTCTTTAGAGAAGCAGTTGAAATAATTGGGAAGAATTACCATGGAAAAGAGAAGAGTCATAAAACTCATTATAGCTGTCTTCAACTATCCCAAGGGCTTTCCAGGGAAAATGTTATTTGTCTTTTCCTGCTTGGTCTCATCAGGAAGAAGAACAGTGTCTAGAAATTGCAGAGGCAACTTTAGATTTTATATTGTATTTGGATGGGTGAGAGGTTTCCAGCAGTTAAAGCAATCTGAAGTCAAATGGGACAACTCAGAAGGTAGTGAGTTTCCTTTCACTGGAGGTACTTAGGCAAAAAGTAGAAAACCATTTGTCAGATACATTGTGGCCTTAAAGGATTCCTTTGCATGCATTGTTGGAGTAGAGGGCCTCTAACATCTCCTCCAAATCTGAAATGTTGTTACTCTATAAGAGAAGGGAGACGATGCTATCCTTTTTTCAATAACTTGACCCTAAAAAAAAGTGACTTTCTAATTGGAGCATAATGATATTCCATTTGGCAATGCTAATATGATGAGTTATTTTGGTGACACCAGTTTCCACCCAAAAGTACTATTGGAACTTCAATGTTGGATTCTTCTGTGATTGATTTCAGTTGTGGAATATGCTCTGTATCTTCCACTTATGTGCCCCCTCTATTTCCCCTCAAAAAAAAAGAACCATCAAAATGTATCCAATGATAGATAAAGGGATGTGAAAAGTACTAGAAGGAACTCCAGGTTTAGTTAATGATTGCCATTGAAAGTCATATATATATATTGTCCTTTGTGGATTGTAGTTTTGAAATAAAACTGTATCTAGTTACTAAGTTTATTCCCACCCACCTCGCTTACCCCCAGGATACCAGAATAATACATTGTAAAAGGAATTTTTTTTTGTCCTCCCACACATAAAAAAGTTGTGATCACTGATATGTGACCTTCTTTAGAAGCAAAGCCTGGAAGAAGCTTAAAGATATCACTTAGTTGAACCTGCTATGTTTGACAAAGTAAACACATGTAATTTAATAATTTTTATTAAGTCAGACACTGTGCAAAAGATAAAATTGCAGCACCTATGCCCAGAAACAGCTTAAAGAGACAAAATATTACAGATAAGAATCCTTTCTTTCATAAAATGGCTTGAGAGCTGAATCTTAAAGCAACCTCAGAATTCCAAGATAAAGAATTGCTTTGGGGAGATACTTTGCAAAGGCAAGGGAACAGAAGATGAAATGTTGAGTTCAGATATTTCTGCTTGTTTTTGTTTCATGTGTACAGGGAAAAGGAAAACTTAGTACTATATATACAAGACAATATGAAGAAATTTCAAGAGGGAGAGAGCACTGTCAACTGGGAGGATGAGGAAAGGCTTTTTGTACAAGGTGGCACCTGAACGGTGACTTCAAGAGAGAGGGGCAGTTGTTAGAGTAGAAATGAGGAAGGAGTGAGTCAGAGACAGGGGGCACTGGTAACTTGTTTGCTCTATAACCTTTTAATAGGAGTTGATAAACATAATGGAAATAAGAAAGCTAATGGGGGAAGGGTACCTGCTTTTTGTTCAGTCATTTTCCATTTGTATCTGATTCCCCATGACCATATTTGAGATCTTCTTTGCAAATATACTGGAGTGGTTTTCCATTTCCTTCTCTGACTCATTTTACGAGTGAGAAAGCTGAGTCAAAGACAGTTTAGTGACTTGACCAGGATCACATGGATGGTAAGTGTTTGAGGCTGAATTTGACCTCATGAAGATGAGTCTCAGTGATTCCAGGTCCTGCACTCTATCCTCTGGGCTACCCAGCAGTCCTTACCTTCCTTAGGGAAAAAGCTATGAAGGAGGTGGAACCATTTGAAAAGTGAATTTAAGTTGAGAGTGAAATGAGATAGTTGGGGACTTTTAAGAGACAGTAAACTCAGAAAGGGACTAAGTTATCAAACAGGTTCCAATGTAAAGTGATCCCTTCAGGGAAAAGATAGTTGGTGAAGAGGTGGCACAGTCCAAAAAATGAGCAAAGCCATGAACAGAAGCTTCTCAACAAATGGTGAACATTGCCAGGGTTGGATTCAGCAATCAAACAGCAGGCTCTAGGGTGGAGTCATTGGCCAAAGGAGGCGATACTGTTGGGAACAGGGAACCATTGGGAAAAAAATCAATAGAGGAATGATATGGCAAAGTGTTTGTTTGTTATCATTCTTTTTTTATAAATGATGCCAAATTGGCAGTTAAGTGAAGAATAAGTTAGAGATGGGAAAGACTAGAAGCAGGGAGTTTAATGAGGAAGCTATTGCAATATTCCAGATGATGATATTAGCTATTACATATCACTTTAATATTTGTAAAACATGTGAATATTTTAGTTCATTTTATTCTCAGAAGAACCCAGGCAGATAAGTCTTATTATTATCCTAATTTTAGAGATGTGAAAACTGACAGCCACAGAAGTTAAATGACTTGGGCAGGATCACAGAGTTGTGTGTCTGAATCTGAATTTGACTCAGGTCTTCCTGACATGGAAGTCCATTGCTTTATCCATCATTCACCTAACTACCCAGCGATCCATGTTAATGACTGCATTTAACCTTGCCTGCTTACCTGAGAAAGGTAATATTACCTTCATTTATGAGATAATAGAATGGAGAATGATAGATATTTAATGATTGATCCAAGGACTCAGTGTTAGAACAGAAATTAGAAAAAAAAAAACAGGTTTCCTGTCTCTGAATATAATCTTTCAAGTAGATTAAATGGCATTTTTGTTGGTGGATTTTGATAGTCTCCAGTAAAATTTTGATATATCCTGAAAAAAACCACATTATTGAAGTTACTTTCTTAGAATGTCATTAGTATAAATCATTCGAAGATTTCAAATGGGTGCAAGGGGCATGGGGAAGCAAGGCTATATTAATAAGAAGCCAATACAAGAATCACTATGTGGAAGAACTAGGTTGCTTGATTTGCTTCTAGCTGTCTCAGATGATGAATATAGGTCACCAAATAGAGATTTTGTCTAAGCTGTATCCAAATGGGCTCAAATAGACTAGTGATAGGAAATTGTACTAAATGGTTCTGCCAAGTCACAATCCATTTGGATATAGAAATGGTCTCAGATGATGAAAAGCAATTACCCATTTCATCTGGACCAGAACATTTAGAGAGAATCAATTAACTCTGAGCCCAATTATGGCTTTTCTATATACGGTGGCCTATTTAGAAATTGGCTTGGATTCTGCCTATGTTTAGGCTTTTTTAACCAGGGATCTGAGAATTTAAAAAAAAATGATATCTATTTCAACATAATCTGGCTTCAGATACTTACTAGCTGTGACCATGAACAAGTTACTTAACTTTTGTCTGTCTCAGTTTCCTCGTCTGTAAATAGGCATGATAATAACACCTACTTTGCATGTTATGAGGAGCAAATGAGATAAAAAGACACTTGGCACAGTAGCTCACATACAGTTGTCAATATGGAAATGCTTATTGTCTTTTCTCCTTCTATATAATATTATCTATTTTATTTTATATATTTAAAACATTAGTAGACTCTATAGGTTTCATCAATTATGAAATCAGTCTATGACAGAAAAAAAGATTAAAAACACCTAATTTAGTATTTATCAGCATCTGGATACGTGCCCTTGAATTTTTAAGTAATCCTTTCCACCACACCAGAAGGTTATGTTCCACACCAAACAGTGAAAAGAGAATTTAGAAATAGGAATTTTCACTCTTATTCCACCATGCTAAGTAGTCATGATTCTAGATTTGGAGACTATGTGAGAGGAAGGCAAAAGATGATAAATCAAGGAGCTGTTGAAATAGATCTTAATAATGAGTTTCTAGACTCTTTTACGGGGATTTAAAAAAAATATTTAGTTTTAATGATCAACTGTGAATGATTTAGCTATTCTCAACAATACAAGCATCCAAGACAACTCATGAAAAGTATCATCCATCCCCAGAGAAAGAACTGATGATGTCTGTATACATATTGAAGTATACTTTTATAAAAATTTACTTTTCTTAAGGTGTTTTTTGCCTATGTTTTCTTTCACATATGACTACTATGGATATGTTTTGCATGACGACACATGTATTACCTATATCAAATTGTTTGCCTTCTCAATGGAGGAGAGATGGGGAGGGAGGAAGGGAGAATTTGGAACTCAAAGTTTCAAATGCGAATGCTAAAGTTGTTTTTACCTATAACTGGGAAAAATAAAATACTAAATAAAAGCTTTAAAAGTTAAAAATTTACTTTTTCCCTTTGCAAAGTCACACACACACAATTCTGAGCCACTCTTTTATGAGACATGATTATGAAAAGATAAGCTGGGTAAATCTGGTGCATCTTGTTTTCCTTTCTTCATTTCCTTTAGCTTCCACAGATTTACTTTTTTACACTCCATCTAAAAATATTTTTTGTTTAAGAAGAAAAAAATGTCTTGTGACAATTTGCATAATATGTTAATGCAGATACGCATGTAGACATCTGGATGGCATTTTAATATCTCATTCTCATTCAAACAACTAGACCTCACACAGATGGTAGAGACAATTTTAAGAGCATTGTTGTAAACAAATAAGGCAGCCAGGAAATCAAACATACTCCAAGATAGGCTTTCCAGCCAGAGAAGCTTTTTAGTGAGATGTTTTGACTGTAAGATAGGACAGCCCTTATCAGTCTCCGACAACAGGAGAGGTATCAGCAGGCATTTTTGCTAGAATATGGAAACATCACCGACCACTCATTTCCAGTTTTGAAATCTTACCAATTTTAATCTATATTTTATTTTCAAAGTGTACAGTTTCAGGTTGAAAATGAAATTCCCTCTTTATTCTCCCCCCAGACATATATAAACTATACACACATATGTATGTATGTATATATATATATGTATATGTATGTATATGCTATTCATGCACACACATGTATTATGCTTATGATGCATACACATGTAGTACATTGTATGTGTGTGCATGTGTGTGTTGGTGTAGATACATATTTTTCATTCAACATGGTGTAATGCATAGAGGATTGGCTTTAGGGTCAATCTGAAATAAGATGACTTTCTTTCACAGCCAATATTTTAAAAAACAATTGGAATTGTAAAGCACTTAGAACAGTGCCTGATATGCCGTAGTTTCATAATAAATGAAATTTCCCTCCCTTGCTGGCCCCTGAAGTCAAACTTCTATGCAATGTGCTATCTATTTGATCATGTTTGAGTATATGTACACATATATGCACATACATCAAACTCACACACACACACACAACAAATCAAGAATCCTTTTTTGTTTTATGTTTTCATTTGTAGTTTTTAATTTGTCCTTGATCTCTGAACTGCAACCAGGTTCTTGGTATGGCAAGCCGGATGAATTCCTGAGTATCCTGAAGCCCAAATCATGTACATAAGCAGTGAATAATTCCCTGCTCATCCATATTGTCCCAATTGGGCATACATTTGCCTAAGCAAACCCATACCAAAGAGGAAATATTGAAAAAAAAATTGTTCTTCAGTGGCGTTTCTGAATTGTATGTTGGGTTATGGATTAGCAACATGATCTGCCTTTTGTGAAATCTGGCTTAAAATAAACCACCTCAAAATTTAAAGCCCATTTCATTATCTTTAAAAAAAAGTTTACTGAGCAAGGTTCTGTCCTAGACAGTGTGGGAGATGAAGTGTAAAACACGGTCTCTGCTCTCCAAGTTCACCTACCAGTTAGGGAGATAACTAGAGACACATCAGAAGTTTACTAACAAGAAAAAACCAGTAATAATGGACAAATAAATGGTATAGAGAGTAAGAGCTTGGGAGGCAACATGGGGCAATGGAAAAACCTTCTTTTTTATTCCAAATTCTGTCCTTTAGTTTCCTCTAGGCCAGCCATTTAACCTCTGAAGAACTTAGTTTCCTCATTTACAAAATGAGAAGTTTGGCCTAGATAACCTGAAAGATGCTTTTTCTGTACATTATTCCTTCTTATGACTTGGGAACTTTTCATTGGTTATCCCTCAATCACATATGTCCTTTCCTCTTCTTCTCCAGCCACTAGAATTCAGGGATGGTGAGCCTGTGATCTCGAGGCTGCAGGTGACCCTCTAGTTCCTCAAGTGTGGCCCTTTGACTGAATTCAAACTAGGATTTATTCTCTGAAGTTTGAATTCAGTCAAAGAGCTGCACTTGAGGACCTAGATGGCCACATGTAGCCTCAAGACTGCAGGTTCCCCACCTCCATACCTAAATTCTCTGGTTTCCTTCAAAATTCATCTCTAGTTCTATAAGAGGTCTTTAAAATACAGTTCCCCATTTCCCCACCCCCAACCTATGCTCTGTTAGTATCTTCTCTCTAATGTTATTTCCACTATAGAAATCTTCGATGTAGATATAATCCTTTGTCTATTTTTTCCTTCATTAGAACATGAACTCCTTGAGGTCTGGGGCTACACTTTTGCCTTTTTTGTTTCCCCCACATTTAGCTCAGTGATTGCTTCATAGGGTCCACATCCCAAATGTCTGCGGGCTGGCTGGCTAAGGGTCAATGTTCCTAGGGTGGAGTGATCATTTAATGCCAAGAAGAACAAAAAATGTTTCTGGAAGTAGAGTTTGAATGGATCCTGGAAGGAAAATTAGGAAACAAATAAATGGAGAGAAAGGAGAAAAGACTGTATAGTAATGGGGGATGGTGGGAACAAAGGCGTGGAATGGATGTGGCACATACAGAAAACCAGAAATAGGTTTGGAGTATCTATTAGGAAGTAGTAGGAGATGAAGTTGGAAAGGCAAATTTGGTCCCATGGACAGATCGTGGGAGTCCTTAATATCTAATGAAAAAACAGACTTTGTTTTTCTACAAATATCTGAGATTTAGATCACACTTTGAGTTTTGAAAAGTACTTTATATACAGTGTCTTGGGAACACAGATTTATAGATTTAAGAGTCTTTGTAGGTCAGCAAGTACAACATCCTCATTTGGAAGATGAGGAAACAGCATTTGAGAGAGCTGAAGTGACTTGTGCAGTCATAAGACTAGCAATCATTGGACGCATGATGTCAACTTAGGTCTTTCTGATTCTAATTCTATGATATTCCATATTCACTAGACTAAACGATCAAGCCACTTCAAATTAAATGAATTGCTCATAATCAATCACATTTAGAGTTGTCTACTTTTTCTAAAAAAAATATGATATGTGTTTATGTGTAGATGTCATAGGCCAACAAGAAGTAGTAATTGCTGGAGGCACAACATAAATTCAGATTATCCTGTCTCCAAATGGAGCCGCTATACAGTGCACCCTCATCAGGTAATAAGGAGTCATTGAGTGTTTTGAGATTGATATGACATAAATTCTTTTAGGAAAACTAATTTAATGTCAGTCTGAAGGATTGTTCAAAGAGAAAGCATTATATTATGTTTCATGTAAGATAATAAAGACTTGAACTAGAATGGTGTCATTTCTACTGGAAAGGAACAGATTAAAGGGAAGCTGAGACTTTTACATCCCTAACTGTTATTCACACTTCCTCCTCTACTACAACCCTACTTTTGGGTTTGCTGAACAGGAATGTTTGGACTTTCAAAGGCTTTGCCAGAATATCTAAACTCCGTCTAATGACAAAGGCAGGTTTGCTGTATGAGAATAAAACATCCTGTACCTAGTAGGTGCCATGGTGAGATTACTTAACCTGGAGTAGGGAAAATGAGTTTAAATCTTTCCTCACTTACTAGGTGACCCTAGAAAAGTTGTTTAACCTTTACTTGTTTCATTTTGCTCATCTGCAAGATGGGGATATTAATAGCAGCTACCTCCCGAGTTTGTTGTGAGAGAAAATTAAATATTTACTGGTTGTTTTTATTAGTGACATGTAAAGTATTGTTCTAGATGCCGATAATTCCAAACCAAAATGGAAATTGTCACACATATCAATTTTGTAAGGGATATTAGCAAATATTCAAATACATACTTGAAAAAAATTTTCTTTTATAATCTACCCTAGAGGAGTAGAGTTTTAAAAAAAAGATGCAATATGAAAATAAAGCAATAAGAAAAAGATAACTGAAAAGGGAGCAAGTCTCAATGATTGAGGAGCATCAAGAAGGCTTCATATAGGGCAAAGGCCTTAGTCTGGGATGCATAGATTCACAGAGAAATTTCAGACAGCTTACGAACTTGAATGCGAAAGATACATCTTTATTTTCATTAATCTCTAATGGAAATTTAACATTTCTTCATTAATGTAGGAAACACATATTATTGTGAGGAGTACATATGCTTGCCCAGACTTTTAAAGAGGTCGATGATATGAGTAATGTTAAGAACCTATTATTTAGGAAATGGACCCTAAGCTGCTTTTACTGAGGTGTAGCAACTATTGAAAATCTTAGATATATAAAATACTTAAATACCATTCACACTTATTAGTGAAGTTTACAACTTGTTTGACAACAACAGGAAAAAAAATATTACCCAGAATATCTGTCTTCTTTAGGTCATGGCAGTTTTCAGTCATCTTTCACAGAGTCACTTGATCAAATACTTACAAATGAAAAAAAAAGTGATTCTCTTTAGAAGATGCCAGGACAAGGGATAGAACTCCACCTGCTACTGTGCCTTTGATTGCTATTATGTTGTGTTATGACAATGAGCAGAGAACTTTATCACACAAAATGGACCCTTTTTTCTGTGCATATTTAATATTACTCTGTCTTTTTCATAAAAAAAATCAGTGGCAAGATATGTGTGTGAGACATGACAACTAAAACCAGTTTCTGACAGAAGGGGATGTTAAAAACAGCCAAATGAGTTAATAAGTTTAAGGCAACATAACAAAGTATTTAATACTGATGGGATATTTGTTTTCAACCTATAGTAATAATTTGTTCATGACTATTTTAGGTATATTTATGTTTAATCCCTTATGTACAATATTCCTTTTATTTGGGGGGGGGTTGTAGCACATTGAATGCAAATCTCCCCACTGTGCAGGAATTGGTTAACCGTTCTTAGGAAGCCATGTACTTTGTTTCTGTCTCTTACTCATTTGATGACTGCTTAGTTCCGTCCTCTTGAGGGGAAAAAAAGAAAAAGAAAAATGTCTTTGTCAAAATCTGGGCCCAAAGAATAAAACTACAACTTGAGTTAGGTGGAGTTCTCTTTGATTCCTTTGTCTGTGAGTTTCTCTAACCTAAATTCATTTTTTGTTTAATTGGTTGATATATTCCACATTAGGGGGTCTAATTACATCCAAATATTCTCTATTTAGCTTCACTGAAAAATAAAAATCTCTTTCTTCAATGGCTCTCTATCGCATCTAGGACAAAATGCCAACTACTTAGCTAGGCATCTAAAGTTTTTGATAATCTGATTCAAGTTCACTTTTCCAGGTTTATTTTGAATTACTCTCCTTAATTCTTTATGAATGAAGTCTGACTACCCCTACTGAATTTTTATTACTTCTTTTCAAGTACTGTCCCATGTTGAAGCAGTCACTTCTCCAGTCTGCTCCTTAAAAGCCTTTTTCTAAGAATCAAATCTCATGATATGTTCTAATGGAAATCTTTCCTCAGGGCCTTAGATTAAGTTATTGATATGATCATAGGTTTAGAAATGAGAGGTACCCTAGAGGTCATAAAATCCAAAGCCGCCTATTTTTCATATTTGGAAATCAAGTCCTACAAAGATTAAGCAGATTGTCCAGGATCACAGGTTAATAAGAGTATGAGGTGTGATTTCAACTGAGCTCTTCCAGATTCCCAAACCAGCACTAACCTAACCAGTTGTGTCTGGGATAGAAGCTGCTTGAGAACAGAGACGGTTTTGTATTTTCTTCATCTTTAGTATGTAGCACTATATACTGAGACAAAATAAGTATTTGATATTGAGTTGAAATGGATATGTTAATTCATCTTAAGATTTTTATCGCTTTTTTTCATGGCATGCTATGAGGGCCCTGAAAAGATTATTGAGTTTAAAGTACCTTGGGTATGAACTGAGAGGAGACAGGTTCCACTCTTCCTCTTTAACTACTTGTGTGACCTGAGCAAATCACATAATCTTTTTGAGTAGCAATTGTCTTATCTGTAAGGTGAGGGGGTTAGACCAGATGGCTTGTAAAGTTCCTCAAAGCTATAAATCTGTGAAACTTTTTTATTCAGAGTATTCACTAAAGCGTTTTCAATATTTTGATGAATGATATAAACATGGATCACTTAATGACCAACAGTCACTTACTGTTACTATGAGTTTCTGTGGTATAGAGTAGACCATTATGGTTGGAAACAGTTGGTTTTTCAGAGTTAAGTGTTTAATAACGTGTAATTATGAAATTACATTAAAATTGATTGGACTTGTGATTGTGAAAATATCCTTGACCAATGAGGATTAGCCCCTATTCTGTAATTTATAATCCTGGGCAATTTATAATCCTGCCAGGTAACTGAGAGGTAAGGTAATTGGCTTGGGGCCACAGAAAACTAGGATGTTTGACTTGAATCCATATATTCCTAAGTAGAAGGCCAGCTTTCTATCCACTAAGCTAGGCTGCAACTTATAAATCACACATTGCTTACAGCCGCTAGCCAGTCTGGTGATATTCACCCAATATCTGACTCTAGCTAATCCCCTGGCTTCCCCTGAGTTCCTCGCTCTAGGTGTGCCTGTATCTTCAATAGAGTAGCTAGCCTTCTAGTCATAAAAGGCCCATCAAGGCTTACCTGAAATACTCAGAGGATATCTGCACCTACTCTGAAGTGAAGTGAGGAGAGGGAATAGGGCAGATCTTTACCATGAATCCTCAAGGGGGTGTTACATGAATACTTTACAAAGTTGTCTATTTTATTTAGCATCTTTATTACTGATCACGAATGGTGGGTGTACCATCTGTTTTACTTCTGAATATAGTAACAGCAAAAAAGATCTCCCCTGGCTCAGGTCTTTTACCCAGCAAGAACAGAGATTATTGATCCAGCACTGAGGAATTAGGTACAAGCCTCCTAGTTCATTTAAAACTCACTGGGCAAGTCACATTTTTTTCTATTTCAAGCATTGCAACACAAAAAAGAAAAAACAAAGTTTAATTATGGTGCTTCTGAGTAGCAGCAGTCGAATAGCATTAGTCCAAACACTGTATTTATGTAAATAGTCTGTGAAAACAGAACTGCAAAGGTTATGAATAACGTTGACACCCATTTTGAAGAACTGTTGGAGGATAGATGGTAGAACTTAGCAATATTGTTTTAAAACATATATTTAAAGACTATAATTCTACTCTGGGAAGAAATTGTGACTGAATTAACGGTTTAATATGTTTCCTATGTGAACACATACAGAAACACATAAACCATCCTCCTAATTACATCTACCCCCATCTTTGAATATATATGAACTTTCCTGGTTTCCTATTGTTTTGTTTCTAGGCTCCAATTCTTTCTTTTTTTTTTTTTTTTTTTTTTTTTGCTAGGGGAGAAGAGGAGTCTTTTATTAACCCTGGCCATTCCACAGTTCACTGGTCACCACTCTTGACTCGTAAGACAACAGGTACAGAGCTGCAAGGAATCATTCCTAGCTCGGTGATCACTAGATCTACCAATATCATACACCAGATTCAGTAGACGCAGAGACCGGTGTTTCTGCCAGTTATCCAATGCCACATGGTCTCCTCATTCACACAGCAGATCGTCAGGATCATCAAGCTCATTTGAGACAAAGGCATCAGTCTGTACACACTCGCAGAACTTGTAGGTCTCACAGCAGACCAAAACAGGTACATTATAAGCACGAGCCATCAGGGCTAACTGTGCTGTCCCAACCCGTGACATCACAGACCCGTTGGCCAGGAGTGTATGAGCCCCTAAGAGCACCTTAGACACCTCAGGGAGCACATAGGAAGCTGCAGGAATCATCAAGTAGGAGGCAGGGTCCCCAGCACGGACCAGGCAACGTAAAGTATGCCGTCCCTCAAGCCGTGGTCGACTATCAACCACTACCACTCGAAATCGGCTGCCTCTAGTCCAAGCTTCCCGAAGAATAAAGGATACTAGGGATGAACATCCATACACCAGGATCACATCCCCGTTATTGATCTTCTCATAGGCTGAGCGGGAAATTGCCTCAGCTGCCAACAAAATCTTCTCTTTCACATACCAGCCAATGGCTTTTTGGAGTAATGACTTTGCCTCCTCCTCTCGTTGGGTGCTGCTCACAGCTGTGATCTCTTTTGTGAGGAACTTGATGGCATTGTACATGCTGGCAGAGAGTGGACGACACTGAGTCAAGAAACTGATACAGGGTTTGAGTTTATTAACTAGATCTCTGGAGAGCTCTTCATTAGGAGGTGTGGTGTAGTCCTGAATCACCTGCTGGAAGGCGCGAAGTAGGGCGATGCATCTGGCATTGGAGCCACTGATTAGGCCCTGGGAGTACTGCAGGCCAAGTCGCACCACAGCTGGATGGATCACAGAGGATGGGATGCTCATATACTGTGTTAGAAGAATACGACGGCGGTGCAGGTGGGAGAAAAGGCTGACTTTGGAACCATAATCCTTTCGAGAAGGCACCTGCTGCCGCTCTGGTTTCTTAATAAGTCTCCTTAAAGCTGTGGTCTCATCCACCTGAACATGCTCTGGAGCATGTTTTGCTCCTAAGGGGGCTTCTCTAGCTGTGTTAGGGCGGGACTGAGCAGAGGATCCTGTTAGCTCCCCTTTCGCCCCTGCTTTAGGGCTCGCTCAGCTTCCTGTTTGGCCCGACGCTCAGCTCGAAGTTCTGCTTTACTCTGGCCAGCTATTATTTTCTCCCCTGAGGATCCTAATTGACCACCTGGGCCTGAGACTTCTCTTGGTGGGCCCACTTGACACTGGCCAGTGGAGACTGTGGGAGCAGACTCCAGTTCTGACCCTCTGTCTTCCTTCCTCTTCTTCTGCTGCTTTTTCTCCTTCCGAAGCTGCAGTTTCTCTTCTTGGGTCATTTCCCTACCCGCAGCCCCGGGCTTGCTGGGCGGCGGGGCCGTCATAGTGGATACTGCTCCTGAATCCGAGAAAAGAGCGCACAGTGAGGGCGGGGGGCCGGGCCGGCGGGGGACGCTGCCCCGGGGCCGGAGCTGTGGGCGGCGGCGGCAGCCGCATGGGTCTACCCTGGGGCCTGGAGCTGGGCCCGCGGAGGTGGGGTGCAGGTAGGCAAGCAGGGCGAGAGGGGTAGGCTCCAATTCTTGTTTTGCAAAAGTAGATGCAGGGTTTGAAATTCATAAGATATCAAATGGCAGGTGGTTGTGGATTTGGTTTTGAAAAAAAAAGTCCAGAGGGGAAACCTTGGAATATTCCACAATGAACACTTGAAATATCCCTTTTAGAAGAGATATGCAAATAGTATTTTTTCCAAAAAGCAATGATAAAACATTTCATCTTTTATTATTTCCCATGTAACAGCCTACAATTATTTACATTTTTAAGTTCTACCAAAATGTTAAAGTTTATTTTCAGAAAAAAACAAGATGCCTTCTGGTCGTCTGAGGGAGGGAAAATCCAGAAAGTTTGGCTTCTCATAGCTCCAGTTTAATGGATTAGTGTATATGGACAATTTAAAATTACCTTATCTGCCTATTTTAAATAAGCCATGTTGGATGATTTGGGTAAACAGCAAGAGTATAAACCAGGTTCATTTATTTGTTTATTTTTGGTTTTTGTTCTAGACCTAATTGATCAGCATAGAAAGCTCCTGATGAGGGATTTATCAATCCAGAACAACAATTTCTCTGAAAATTGTAGTTTTAGAGACTTACCTTCCAAGAGGTTAAATAGCTTTCCTTGGGCCAAACAGTCAGAGTTAGAACTCTCTGACTCTGCACTCAACTTTCTTTCCATGATCAGGGCTGAGATTCAGATCATCTGCTCAATTCCCCCAGAGGCTTTATGTTCAGTGCTTCAACAATGGAACAATGGATGCTGGCTGCTGCCTGACTGCCATGGCTTCCAAAAGCCTCCACTGCCCAGGGTCAGGGGTGGTTTCTGCTCCCTTCTTTCTCAGGTTGATAAAGCCCCTCATTGACCTTTGGTGATTGTGGGTTGAGGAATCTGCAAACCACTGCTATCCCCGAAGCCTGCTCTGGTCCTGCTCCTCCCAGGGGGCCAAGGCTGGGCTGGGCTCCACTCTGCCTCTGGTGCAATAGACTTTTCCCCTTGGCCTTCCAGGTCACTCTGGGCTGGAAATCTCTTCCACTCCAGCATTCTGTGGCTTCTACTTCTCTAGAATTTATTGAGAGTCTTTCTTTACAAGTATTTTATGGGCTGTGGGGGAAGAGCTAAAGTATGTATGTCTTTCTACTCCACTATCTTGGCTCTGCCTGGTTTTTATAATCTTATTGTGAAATCAAAATACATATAAATGAAAATTGTGCAAAGAAAACTGTTAGCTCAATTATGTTGTTATTTAAACTTTTGGACACATTAATCTATACCTAAATCTATCTGTGTAGAGGTATATATATTTAAAATAAACTATAATTGTGCTTAGGGAAGATTGTGATACATTAATCTTCTCAATCTTCTCTCTGGCTCTCCTCTCCCAAGACTTTGAGGTATTGTAAGTGAAATAAAGTGTCCTTTATCCTCTGGTGCTATAATTATGGGGGCACTATTCTTGTGTGACACACAAAGATGAATTTTGGCGAGGACTGATGAAGAAGCATGATCTTATGGCAGGTAATAGGTATTCTTTGTAATTTAGAAAATATAGACCCTGGGGCTTGCTGTGGGCTTTATTTTTGCATTGAGAGAGTTGTGTCTTACTCTGTCTGGATTTGCTGGCAGCTAGCCAGTGAAATTCTAGATTTTGTACTGTATCTATGGCCAAGAGCAAGTCACTTATCTTTCTTAGCTCTTAATTTCCTCAACTGTAAAATGGAGAGATTGACCTTAATGACCTTGAAGAGTCCTTTTCAATACAAATCTTTTATATTATATATAAGGACATTCTACATTGCTATACAAAAGTGTTGAAAGCCCAAAACTAAGATCTTCATCTTGAAGATAAAACCCAAGTACAACTGCAATGGAATAAAAAAAAAATCTTACCATGATATGTTCTCCCAAGACATTATACTAATTCACTACCTACTTTAACTAGTCTATGCAGTAATTATGAATTATTATCCACTAAAGTTGGAAAAAAAATAAAGTGCAATTGCTCCTTTGGAACCAATAGAGTCCACTATGCAGTGATAAAAAAAGGACATCTGTTCTTCATAGTTAAGCTCTAAAATTCCAACAGGGAAAAGAATCTTTCTACATATGCAATTGAGGTGAATCCGAAAAGTATTAAAATACATGAATCATCTAAGTAGTTCTGAATAGTTAAGTACCACAGCCCACCTGTATTCAAGAACAGGTGGGTGTTCTGCGCCACAATGTAATATTTAGGAGGGAAAAAACAACTGCCTAAGGTTGCTAGGAGTCTAACCTCATCAGTATCAAATGTTGTTGCTTTACCAAGGCAGGAAGAATGGGAATATTAAGGCTAAAGACAGGGGGAAACAAAGATTAGTAGATTAATGAGAGCAAAAGGAGATTTTTGCAATGTTGTAGATGTTTGTCAGAATTGGCTTCCACCCCAGAATCCATCCTTTCAGGTAGAATTAGCATATGATTGGAATATCCATCAATGGTCTTCCCCTTATCCAGTCCCTTTCACCTCCTTCATACACATCCTCAGACACATGTGTTAGGCAGAACAGCCAAGATTCCATTTATCAGTAAGTGGTGTTGAAAGGCTATTGAGCAAAACTCTAGCCTGGGAGCATTTTAGGGAAATGCTGCTCTTCATGATCTCTTTCTAACTTCCTGAGTGACAGTTGAAGGTGACTTTCTCTTTTGTAATTCTGCCTGCTGCTAGCAATTTTCCAAAATTAAATATTCTACTCATGTGCTTTATAGGCACAGCTGTGTCTGTTACTAAGGGTGAACCCACCTGCACTATATACCATTCAACATTCTTCTTTATTCTAGGGATTTTCAATGGTAGCAGCTCTGTAGGAACCAATTGTAAAGCCCAATCCTGAATGGCTAGCTTTATTGGACTTGATATTGACTATGGAAATTAGCTCCATTAAATTGATTTCTATATATGATGCTTCAGGAAAACCACAAAAATTCAAACAAAGAAGAATTCTGCCAAATTTAGGGATTGTAATCAAACTCATGCAAACTGAGAATTTTTTGTTGCTCTAATCTTAATGCAACTTCTCTTCCCCTACATATCTTTTCATATCTGATTAGTAAGAAAGCCTTGTAACTTCTACTTCCACAACCTTTCTCTTGCCTTGTACTCTATCCTTACTGCTGATGGGGTACTAATGATGGACCCCTAAAAGGCCCTGAACTTTCACACATTGCCCAATCCATGGCATTCACCTGAGATCTCACCCATCCTAGTAATCCTTTCAGTTGTCCTTTCATTGTAGCCCCATGCCCAACCCTTCATTCTCTGTTATCCCTAACCCAGTCCAACCTACATTGTCTGTTACCTCCAGAAGATGGCAAACTATTTCCCTCCCTTAATCTCATCTAGACCCCCTTCTCTATCACCTCCAGATCACCCCAAGATTATTGGAATCACTGGCTATTGCTAAAGCACATTCAGATCTTGCCACAGTCTTTTTTTATAAAAGGTCCATCTTACCCCCATCAGATAACTCAGATTCTTAAAACCTAGTCTGCTTCTATTGGTGATACAATAAAACTTGTTACTTGGACTAAAAGAAGACTTGAGTCAAATTCTTCCAAGGCAGACATGTGTCTTTCGCCCTTGAATTTTGGAGTGCCTAGCACCCCAGTTTTTAATACTACCACTAGCATGGCTCTTGTTCATTATAACCATGTGGACTATTGAAATAACTTTCCAGTAGGTCTTCCTATCTTTGCGTACTGCCTTTAAAAAACAATCTTCATATCATGGGACAGTGATCTGGGCCTGACTCAGCAAATTCCTCTGGTAATACAGATTGGAAATTGGAAGAAAAAAAGCCAGATAATTGGTAATTCATCTAACAGTTAATTAGAAGAGGTTTACTTAACCATATCAGCCAAAATTCATAGCAATCAAGAAATATGTATCTGGAATAAAGAACTGATTTAGTTAGCATATATTACCAGTAAACTTCATGTTGCTAGTATGTAGTCACATACAGACTTGTGTCTTAGAAGCTTTGTTGCTAGATAATATGGAAGCTCTATTGATGACTGGTCCTAGTTCCCTGGGTCAATCAAATTTCAAGAACAGGTTCAATTTTATCCTTAAAGAATAAAAAAAAATCTGACCTGCTTTCACTGTGGTGATGGGGTTAGGATATTGCTTCAACACTTCCTGCTTGACTTAAATTCTCCCTGTATTGATTTGTTATGCCAATCCAACATAGCAAACTTTTAAATAGTTCTTCATTACCCAGGAATTCAATTCACCAAGTATACTTCAAGCTGATGCCTGAAATTTAAATCCTTCTCCAATGTGGCCCCATTCAACAATTCTATCATTACTTCATGTTACTACTATGTATTAAGAATGCCAACTATATTCAGTTACTTCTTCATGAGTGTGTTCTCAGCCATCCTGTCTTCTTGCCATTTCTCTTACTCTTCTCTATTTCTGGAATGCTTCCTCCAGACTGCTTGAGTTGTATCCGTACATTAACGTCCAAAGCAAACTCCTGATTGTCTGTAGTTAATGGTTTGTCCTGCACTCCTCCCCCACATCAGGTCTCAACATTAATTTTTAAGTCACTGTAAGTATTCCTTATTTGTCTTTTGTTGTTTCTCTCCACATTCAAATAAATTTTCAGCTTTATGTTTTGAATTATTTGTATGTGGGGTGATCACCTCAACCCTAAACACTTGTTGTTTCGCAGATATACCTATCTCTTATAAGATGTTAGGTTTCGAAGATGTTATTATCCTGCCTTAATTTCAATGACAATTACTGATAAGACATAGCATGTTGCAGCTAAGTGGCACAGTGGAGAGAGCACTGGACTTGGAATCAGAAAGACTCACTTTCCTGAGTTCAAATCTAGCCTAAGACATTTACTAGCTGTGTGACCCTAGGCAAGTCACTTAACAGGATTTACCTCAGTTCCTCATCTATAAAATGAGCTGAGGAAGGAAATGGCAAACAATTCTAGTATCTTTGCCAAGAAAACCCAAATGAAGTCACCAAAAGTCAGCTATGACTAAAACAACATAACAAAAAAGTAGTGGTTAGAGATACACCCAAGAGCCAGAAGACTGATTCATGTACTGACTGACATATGCTGGCAATATGGCTTAGGCAAATAGCTTACCATCTCAATTCCCAGGCTACTCTCAAATTAACTTGATCTACTCTGTATATATCTTGTATGTACCTAGTTATCTTCATATTGTCTCATCCATTAGAAAAAAACTTTTTAAGAGAATGAATTGTGTATCTCTTTTAGATTTGTATCTTCAGAGATTGATACATAGTAAACACTTAATAAAAACCTTTGGAGTGATTGTTGAATGATGATGAGGTTTTGGGTTGTGTTGGTAGAAGAAATTACTCACTGGTAGGTCCCTACAAAAAAACCCCCCAAAACAGCTATAATCTCTATTTCTATAAACAGATATTATCTACTATCTATCACAGTACCTGGAAGATGATAGGTACTTAATAAATGCTTGTTTATTTCTGGATAAAGAATTTTTCAGGGAGTTATCATATTTTAATAACTTAAAGTCAGACAAATTCTTTTTAGGTGGTTCAAAGTCTCCACTGCCTTCTCCTACCTCTCCTCCCTTAGGGTGTGTTTCAATGATGTGTTTCAACACTATGCCCCACTTAATGGAATCTGTCAATTTGGTTTACTCTCCAATTGGTTCCATGTACCTTAACATGTCAATTACATTCTTCTTTGAGTTCTCCTCTTCACACCCTTTCTCCATCATAGATGTCCTACGTCTCTTTTCTTCTTGAACTATATCTGTGAACAAGAAACTGAATTTGTAGTTGAAAATTTGCTATCAGATTATCAATTTCTTCTGAAGTTCTTTCTAAATTAAATTACTGGATTCCTTAAAAGTCTAAAACTTTCTAAGTCATCTACATGTGTTCCCCCCTTCTTATTATTCATTCCAGATAATTTCCCCCTATAGTGCCAACACCCACTCTCCACATTGGACATCTTTACTTCTGTACTACCTCTGTACTCTCTTTTACCACCTTGAACAGTAACTTCTGGATGAGACCTCCAGAGAGCATGTCTTTTCTCATATTCACATGAAATAAATCCATCAGGATTTGGAGCTCCAACCTTGTACTTGAGCTGTATTAATTTGAATAAGTACAGAGTTATTTAATTAAATAGACCTCAGCAGCCTCAGACCAGGTTCTATATCCTATCTAGTCATCTACTCCAGTAATCTTAAGATATGCCCTGCCACCAATTTTGCTCACCCCCTCCTCCACAACATACACTCTATTTTTCTATACTGGCCTTGGACAGTACTCAATTTAATAGTACCCTTGCTTCTAGAAAGGTGTGACAATCAAATGACCTATGACTTTCCTATGCAGCTTAGCTCATCGTGAGGGGGAAAACCAAAATTCCTTTCGATGATTATCACAAGTTTGCATGTCTTATTTCTTTCTATTTCAGGAATTATTAGTTTTTTGTGTGTAATGGACCCTTTTGGCAGTTTGGTGAAATCTATGGACCCCCTCTGAGAATAATGTTTTTAAATACTCTCTCTCTCTCTCTCCCCCAATCTGTGTTTCTCCCTCCATGTTCTTTCCTTCCTTCTTTCCTCCCTTCTCCTTCTCTTCTTCCCTCCCTCCCTTCTTTCTTCTTTCCTTCCTTCCTCCCTCCCTTCTTTCTTCCTTCCTTCCTTCCCTCCTTCCTTCCTTCCTTCCTTCCTTCCTTCCTTCCTTCCTTCCTTCCTTCCTTCCTTCCTTCCTTCTTTCTTTCTTTTCTTTTCTTCCTTCCTTCCTTTCTTCCTCCCTCCCTTCCTCCCTTTCTTTCTACGCTTTTCTTTCTTTTCACCTTTCTTTCTTTCTACCTTTCTTTCTTTCCTTCTTTCTTTCCTTCTTCCTTCCTTTCTTTCCTTCCTTCTTTCCTTCTTTCCTTCCTTCTTTCCTTCCTTCCTTCCTTCCTTCCTTCCTTCCTTCCTTCCTTCCTTCCTTCCTTCCTTCCTTCCTTCCTTCTCTCTCTCTCTCTTTCTTTCTTTGTTTCTTTCTTTGTTTCTTTCTTTCTTTCTTTCTTTCATGTTCAGAACACGAATATAATCTCCTTGAGAGCAAGCAATTTCTCATTTTTTCATATTTTTAATTTGAACAACAAGCAGAATTACATAGAAAATAAATATTTTTTCATAGGTTCATGAATTCATCCCCCATCTCCTTTTTACAGAGAAGTGAGAGACCATGCTTCCTGAATGTCACATAAACTTCCAGATGCAGTCACTGTGGAGGTTGGTTTTACTTAATTGCTGTCCTTTGTCATAACAGAAAGCTAATTTGATGGTGGCAATACTCAGAGGATATACAGAAATTCCTGTGAAATGAACATACACCACAGAAATCAAGAAAATATATTTAAAATATGCTTCATTTCTCCATGATAATACTATGGGGACCTATTTCCACATTTCCTTTAGCATTACGATTTCTAAATTTTTAAGTTTAGATTGTAGTAAGTGAAATTGGAAAGGAAAGAAAAAACTAATGGTACTTTATGCTAAAGAACTTTAGCAATGTTCTTTTTACTTTACTTTCATGCGAATGGAGGGTAGCTGTTGATTGACTATGTGGATCACTTGTCCTAATTATAAGTTCCCAGCTCTAAACTTCCAACACAGTTGGAAATAGTCACTTATCTATTGAATGCCAGCACTTGTATTTAGCTTCCAGGGAAGCAAAGAAAATAAGAGGTTCTCTCCCTCTAATTTCCTTGCTTTTTAATTTCTTCACCTTGTTATGCTTTTAGAAGACACCCTCACACTTTCAGAATTACTTCAAGTTTGACATAAATCTTTTTTAGGCAGCTCTGCCTAAAAGTTTGGCCCAGACTTTCACTGATTTAATTTTTTAAAAATCTAACCTTGTTTCTCATTTATTTTTTCATTCAAACTAGTAGCATAAAAAGACCCATTTCCCCCAAACAGCACATTTGCAAAGAGGATATATCATTTGATGGCAGAAAAAGATTTTGATAAAAATTCATATTGTTCCTCAGAATAGGGAAGTGACAGCTTCTGGGGAATTATGGTCACAATTTTCTCCATGTAATCTCTGATACATTATTGATTTCATGCATTGTAAGACTTGTATTTGTGTTTTTTTCCTTACTTTTGATGAAGCTGGTAGGCTAGCAATAAACTATGCAATGTATTGCAAATATCTGAATGGTTGCCCCAAGGGTTGTTGCTACAAGACTCCTCTTGTGTAGATGACAAACTAATATGTGAATATGTAATTAAAATTTTGACATATGCAAAAAATTGTCAAGTAGATAAGAGAGAATGTACTGTAAATAGAAGCTTTAAAGACCTGAACAGATGGTTTCCTTTTGAAGATGTTCAAAAATTGCCAATAAATAACAAACAGATGGTTTATAGTCCTGGGGCAGACTAGGAAGCCAAACACTAGAAGGGGTATCCTGGACCAAGCTCCTATATTCCATGAGACAATGACACTAAGATCACAAAATGGCCACATATATGCTAAAAATATACATAAATTATTTGAATTAAGCATACTCTATTCATTGTGCCTAAAATTCCCCATTTATTTTGTTGAGAAGCATTGATCAATAAACTTAGAATCTGTGGGTTCCAGATTCAATTTGTTTCTCCCATATATTCTAGACTCATGTTATTGGGCAATCACTTAAGAATTTTGAATCACAAACTTATTACCTATAACATTTAATACCACCTATCTCATAGAGTTGTTTATGATGTTCAAATGAAATAATGCATCTAACATGCTTTGAAAACATTAAAATACTCTTTAAATATTTATCAAGATGCTGGATGATTATGATGATCTTATTTGATATTATATATATATGTTTATCTTCTGCAGGCTCACTACAAGTCTTTTTTCATTAGCTGCTATAAGAGAAAGGACTATACGGATGAAATGATTTTCACACTATTTCCATAAGATTTTGAATTCTGATATATGTGTATATGTATATATATATATATATATATATATATATGTGTGTGTGTGTGTGTGTGTATAAATTTATTTTCAGTTTTCAACATTCACTTCCATAAGATTTTGAATTCCAAATTTTCTCCCCATATCTCCCCTACTATCACCTGCCTTTTCCCATCCCCCTTCCCTTTATTTTCCTATAGGTCAAGATATATTTCTACACTATTTCACAGTTCCATGCAAAAACAATTTTAAGCATTCATTTTGAAAACTTTGATCTCTGGAATATCATATTCCAAGTCTTCTGATCCCTTAGTGTGGAAGCCACTAAAACATGTATTATCCTGATTGTATTTCCACAATACCTGAATTGTTTCTTTTTGATTGTTTGCTATATTTTCTCCTGGATCTGAAAACTCTGCAATTTGCTTACAATATCCTTAGGAGTTTTCCTTTTGGGATCTCTTTCAGGAGGTGATCAGTGGATCCTTTCCATTTCTATTTTACCCTCTGGTTCTAGTATATCAGGGCAGCTTCCATTAATAATTACTTCAAAGATGATCTGTAGGCTCTTTTTTTGATCACAGTTTCAATGTAGACCAACACTTTTAAAATTATCTCTCTTGGATGAATTTTCCAGGTCTGTTGTTTTTTCCAAAGAGATATTTCACATTATCTTCTTTTTTTTCATTCTTTTGGTTTCATTTTATAATTTCTTGATCTTTCATAAAGTCATTAACTTCCATTTGCTTCATTCTAATTTTGAAGGAATTATTTTCTTCAGTGAGTTTTTGGACCTCCTTTTCCATTTGACCATTTCTGCTTTTTAAAGCATTCTTCTCCTCATTGGTTTTTTGTAGCTTTTTTCTAATTTGGGTTAGCCTATTATTAAATTTGTTATTTTCTTCATCATTGTAATGTTAATTAGAGTTGAAGGCCTTCACCATCCATTAATAGGCCTTAAGTGGAACTCATTAAGGGAAATTTGATTAGGGGAAGCTTGTTTTGTAGGAAAGCCAACACTTTTGTTAATTTTTAATAAGGCAGCGGGTCAAGAGGGTCATGATGCCCTCAGGCTCTGAAAAATGTATATTTACTCTGAGATGAGTTTTTTTTTTGAGCACTTATTCTTTGGAAGAAGGTTTGAGTGCCAGATGATACTTTGGGTAGCTAAGGAGTGTTCCCAAACAACTCCCCCCAATTTTGAAAACCCAGATGTTTGTGCTTCTCTCTGGTAAGTATGTGTGTATAGCATGGTCAGATAGTTGAATCTGTCTGTTGATCTGTGATGTATATATTGCTCATGGCCAGACAGTTAGAAGCCCTGCCGGTTGCTCTTTATTTCCATGCTTATACTTCTCTGTGGTACATATAATTAAAGAAGATTCTTGACCCCTCAGAAGTTGCTTTCCTTTTAGAAAAGTAGATCTCAGAACCTGTGCTAGCAGGCCATCCTAGATGTTTCAGGGTGCTTGTTGCTACAAATATTTTTGGGGTCTCCTTTACCAAGCTGTTGACACATTTTTCATGATTTTCTTACATCACTCTCATTACTCTTTCCAATTTTCTCCCTACTTCTTTCACTCAAAATCCTTTTTGAGCTCTTCCATGGCCTGAGGGAACTTCATATTTTTCTTAGATGCTTTGGATGTAGGAGTCTTACCTTGCTGTCTTCTTCTGGTTGTATGCTTTGATCTTCCTCTAGTTGTTTGCCTTGAACTTTCTCATTCCAAAGGACCTAAGAAAATGCCTTTTCAGCAAGCAAGTAATGTTCTATAGTCCTATTTTTCCCTTTTTGGTCATTTTCCCCAGCCAATTATTTGACTTTTGAGCTTTTTGTTAAGTGGAGGGTGTGCTTCCTCCTGTTCCTCCTGTTTTCTGAGATATCTCTAGGGCGCTGTAAATTCTCAGTTCCTCCAAAATGGTATGAAAAAAGTGGAGGTGTTAACTCCTCTCCTGGCCTACACTCTAGTCTACGAGCAACTACATGCACTTTTTTCAGTCCTGGAAATATGTGTAGAATTCCCTTTTTACAGATGCCACAAACTGTGACACAAGGGCTTCTCCTCATTCCAGGATCATCACCCAAGGCTGCAACACAAATCAGTTGTTTGATTCCCTCACTGCCTCTAAGCCAACAGATCCAGAATCATCTGCCTCTGTGGCAGTGACTGCAACCATCCTGGAGCTTGGGCTGGACCTAGTTCTTCTTTCACTCAAGTGAGAGAGCTTCACCACTGACCTTTGAAACTGTCTTTTGTGTATGTAGGTTGTAAAGTCTAGACACCACTACAGATACCAGTGATTCAGTGCCCTGAAGCTTGCTGAAGTCCTGTCTGTGCTGGTTAAAGCTCCACTCTGATCCTGGTGACATAAACCCTTCCCGCCATCCATCCAAATTGTTTTGGGCTGGAAATCTGTTTCACTCTGTCATTTTATGACTTCTGCTTCTCTAGAATTTACTTAGAGTAATTTTCTAGAAGTTTTCTGAGGGGTTTGGAGGGAGAACTCAGGTGGATCTATTCTTCCACTTTGATACCTTGACTCCACCCCATCTTCTGCTTATTTAGAAAGCATAAATTTAGAAAGCATAAATATGAGGAGCCAAGATGGTGGAGTAGAAAGATTCACATATACTAGCTCCGAACCCACAACCCATGAATGGCCTATAAAAAGAACTCCCAACGGGTTCTGGAGCAGTAGAAGCTGCACAAAAATGGAGTGGAGGAGATTTCTGTTCCAGAGAGTCCTGAAAAACCATCACCAAAAGTCCATTGTGCCCAGGACCTGGAGCAGTCCTGCCCTGGATGCGCAGCTCCGAGAGGAGGAGATCCGAGGAGGCTTCAGGGACATAATCTCCCGCGGCCGCAAAGGTCCCTCCACCCACAGGCACACAGGTCAATGAGAGAGACTTCTGGGCTGGCCGAGTGGGGAGTGGGGTGTCTCCATAACTCAGGCTCCCTCGGAAGGAAACAGTGGGGGAAGAGGTGGACAGGGGCTCCCAGAGTAAGAAGGACCTTGGGACCATTACTGAAGGTCTCCACATAAATCCCCTGAGGGAACTAAGCCTGGGAGGCGGCACTGCCCCGACCTGAGAACCTGAATTTAATCTTACCCTGAATAGCAGCCCAGTCCAACGCTGAAAGCCCTGAGGCTGGGGAGAAGCATTTGAATCTCAGACCTAAAGAACTATTGAGGTGCGAGTGGAGAGGAATCTCAGAAGTCAAGTAACTGGCTGGGAAAATGCCCAGAAAAGGGAAAAATAATAAGACAATAGAAGGATACTTTCTTGGGGAATAGATGTTTCCTCCTTTCTTTTCTGATGAGGAAGAACAATGCTTACCATCAGGGAAAGACATAGAAGTCAAGGCCTCTGTACCCCAAACATCCAAAATAAACATTCAATGGGCTCAGGCCATGGGAGACGTCAAAAAGGATTTTGAAAATCAAGTTAGACTGGTAGAGGAAATACTGGGAAGAGAAATGAGAGAGATGCAAGAAAAGCAAGAAAAACAGGTCAATACCCTGCTAAAGGAGATCAAAAAAATTCTGAAGAAAATAACACCTTGAAAAATAAGCTAAGTCAATTGGCAAAAGAGGTTCAAAAAGCAATGAGGAGAAGAATGTTTTCAAAAACAGAATTAACCAAATGGAAAAAGAGGTTCAAAATCTCACTGAAGAAAATAGTTCTCTCAAAATTAGAATGAAATAGATGGAGGCTAATGATTTTCTGAGAAAACAAGAAATCATAAAACAAAACCAAAAGAATGAGAAAAATGGAAGAGAATGTGAAATATCTCATTGGAAAAACAACTTACCTGGAAAATATATGCAGGAGAGACAATTTAAAAGTTATGGGACTACCTGAAAGCTATGATCAAAAAAAGAGCCTAGACATCATCTTTCATGAAATTATCAAGCAAAACTGCCCTGAAATTCTAGAACTAGACGGCAAAATAAATATTGCAGGAATCCATCGATCACCACCTGAAAGAGATCCAAAAAGAGAAGCTCCTAGGAACATTGTGGCCAAATTCCAGAATTCCCAGGTCAAGGAGAAAATATTGCAAGCAGCTAGAAAGAAACAATTCCAGTACTGTGGAAATACAATCAAGATAACACAAGATCTAGCAGCTTCTACATTAAGGGATCAAAGGGCGTGGAATAGGATATTCCAGAAGTCAAAGAAACTAGGACTCAAACCAAGAATCATCTACCCAGCAAAACTGGGTATAATACTTCAGGGGAAAATATGGTCTTTCAATGAAACAGAGGACTTTCAAGCACTCTTTATGAACAGACCAGAGCTGAAAAGAAAATTTGACTTCCAAACACAAGAATGAGAAGAAGCATGAAAAAGTAAACAGCAAAGAGGTGTCATAAGGTACTTACCAGAGGTGAACTGTTTACATTCCTACATGGAAAGACAATATTTGTAACTCTTAAAACTTTTCAGTATCTGGGTAGTTGGTAGGACCACACACACACACACATACACACATGCACACACATACAGAGACAGAGACCACAGAGTGAATTGAATTGGAGGCGACCATATTTTAAAAGAAATTAATGTACACGGTGAGAGAGAAATGTATTGGGAGGAGAGAGGATGAAATGGAATGGGGTAAATTATCTCTCATTCAAGAGGCAAGCAGGAGAATTTTTAGTGGAGGGAAAAAGAGGAGAGCTGAGAAAAAGCATGAAGTTTACTCTCATCACATTCAACTAAAGGAAGGAATAAAATGCACACTCATTTTGGTATGAAAACCTATCTTACAATACAGGAAAGTGGGGGAGAAGGAGATAAGTATGGTGGGGGGGATGATGGGAGGAAGAGCAATGGGAGGAGGGAGCAATTTGAAGTCAACACTCAGGGAGGGACAGGATCAAAAGACAGAATAGAAATAATGGGAGCAGGATAGGATGGAGGGAAATACAGTTAGTCTTACACATCACGACTATTCGAAGTCGTTTGCAAAACTGCACAAATATGGCCTATACTGAATTGCCTGCATTTCCAAAGGGAATGGGTGGGGAGGGAGGGATAAGGAGCAGTTGGAACTCAAAGATTTAGGAACAACTGTTGAGTATTGTTCTTGCTACTAAGAAATGAGAAATACAGTTAATGGGGAATAGAAAGTCATCTGGCCCTACAGGACAAGAGAGAAGATGGGGACAAGAGAAGGGAGGGATGATAGAAGAGAGGGAAGATTGGTGATAGGGAAAGTTAGAATGCTCAGTGTATTGGGGTGGAGTGAGGGGATAAATGGGGGAAAAATTTGGAACCCCAAATTTTGTGACTGTCAATGTAAAAAGTTAAATAAATAAATTTATATTAAAAAAAAATCAAGTTAGAGAGGTGGAGGAAAAACTGGGAAGAGAAATGAGAGGGATGCAAGAAAAACATGAAAAATAGGTCACTAACTTTCTAAAGGAGACCCAAAAAAATGCTGAACAATATAACACCTTGAAAAATAGGGTAAGTCAATTTGTAGAAGAGGTTCAAAATCCAATGAGGAGAATAATGCTTTCAACAGCAGAATTAGCCAAATGGAAAAAGAGGTTCAAAAGATCACTGAAGAAAATAGTTCTCTCAAAATTAGAATGGAACAGATGGAGGCTAATGACTTTCTGAGAAACCAAGAAATCATAAAACAAAACCAAAAGAATGAAAAAATGGAAGATAATATGAAATATCTCATTGGAAAAACAACTGACCTGGAAAACAGATCCAGGAGAGACAATTTAAAAATTATGGGACTACCTGAAAGCCATGATCGAAAGAATAGCCTAGATATCATCTTTCATGAAATTATCAAGGAAAACTCAACTGAGATTCTAGAACCAGAGGGCAAAATAAGTGTTGAAGGAATCCATCAATCACTACCTGAAAGATCTAAAAAAAGAAACTCCTAGGAACATTGTGGCCAAATTCCAGAATTCCCAGGTCAAGGAGAAAATATTTCAAGCAGCTAGAAAGAAACAATTCCAGTACTGTGGAAATAGAATCAGGATAACCCAAGATCTAGCAGCTTCTACATTAAGGGATAGAAGGGCCTGGAATAGGATATTCCAGAAGTCAAAGGAACTAGGACTCAAACCAAGAATCACCTACCCAGCAAAACTGAGTATAATACTTCAGGGGAAAATATGGTCTTTCAATGAAATAGAGAACTTTCAAGCATTCTTGATGAAAAGACCAGAGCTGAAAAGAAAATCTGACTTTCAAACACAAGAATGAGAAGAAACATGAAAAAGTAAACAGCAAAGAGAAGTCATAAAGGACTTACCAAAGGTGAACTGTTTACATTCCTACATGGAAAGATAATATTTGTATCTCTTAAAACTTTTCAGTATCTGATTAGTTGGTGGGATTATGCACACACATACACACACTCACACATGCACACACACATGTGCACGCAGACACACATACACATATGCACACGCACAGAGAGACAGAGAGCACAGAGTGAATTGAATAGGATGGTATCATATCTTAAAAAAGCTAAGGTATATGGTGGAAGAGAAATGTATTGGGAGGACAGCGGGTTATATGGAATGGGGTAAATTATCTCTCATAAAAGAGGCAAGCAGGAGACTTTTTAGTGGAGGGAAAAAGAGTAGAGCTGAGAAAAAATATGAAGTTTACTCTCATCACATTCGACTAAAGGAAGGAATAAAATGCACACTCATTTGGTATGAAAAACCTATCTTACAATACAGGAAAGTGGGGGAGAAGGTGATAAGTAGGGTGGGGGTGATGATGGAAGGGAGGGCAATGGGAGGAGGGAGCAATTTCAAGTCAACACTCTTGGGGAGGGACAGGATCAAAAGACAGAATAGAAACAATGCGGGGCAGGATAGGATGGAGGGAATTATAGCTAGTCTTACACAACACAACTGTTATCGAAGTCATTTGCAAAACTACACAGATATGGCCTATACTGAATTGCCTGCCTTCCTAAAGGGAATGTGTGGGGAGGGAGGGATGGGGAGAAGTTGGAACTCAAAGTTTTAGGAACAACTGTTGAGTATTGTTCTTGCTACTAGGAAATAAGAAGTACAGGTAATGGGGAATAGAAAGTTATCTGGTCCTACAGGACAAAAGGGAAGATGGGGGCAAGGGAAGGGAGGGATGATCAAAGAGAGGGCAGATTGGTGATAGGGAAAATTAGAATGTTCGGTGTATTGGGGTGGGGGGAGGGGATAAAAGGGGAGAAAATTTGGAACCCAAAATTTTGTGAAAATGAATATGAAAAGTTAAATAAATAAATTTGTATCATAAAAAAATAGAAAGCATAAATGTATGATATGACATTATCTGTTAAAAAGCATGGCTCACAATAGTATTTTTCAATTAATCCACAAGTGTTTTATTAAGTGTTTATGTGTCAAAGTACAGGGCATTGTGGGTGACTATTCAGTTTTTCCAGTTCTCATACAATTAGTAGCAAACTATCTGATTTCTATCCATAGCAGAGAAAATTTTTATCTGTCAATGTATCAGTCAGAGGCCTTTTTTTCAGGTGGGCAATGATATCTTAAGTTCCTCCACAAACCTACATTTGGGTAAACACCCATACCATCTATGTCCACTTTAAACATTGACCAGCCCATGACTCCCTGGATGATCGTTTATCTCTGCTGCAGAGGGCTTCTCCTTATGTTGTTAATGTTTTACAGCCAAGACCTCTTCCTTGGATTGGTAAAGTTGACCCCAAACTTCTATTTGAGGAAGGACCTACGTCCCTATGCAAACTTTAACTTAGGCTAAGTCATGATTCCCTGGATTAGTTCTCTACCTTTTATCTAAATAGGTAGTTTCCTCTGAATTTTACCTACCACTTGTCAGTTCCCTTTAATTTGTGATCTTCTCTTAAGAGAATGTGAACCTCTCCAGGACAGAGACTGGTCTTTCTTTTTGTATACACACACACATACACAAATGTGTATGCATATATATGCATATACACATCCATATATGCACATGAATATACATGCATACATGTATATGTGTGTTTGAGGGATATATGTGTTTATATTCTATATGCATGTGTGTATATACACATAATTTCTAGGATTAAGCACAGTGCATAGAATACCATAAACACTTAATGAAGGTATTATTTCATTTTTATTCCATTTCTACTTTTCTGTTCCTTGTATACTGCCTTCATTCCTTCCATCTTTCCTTCTCTCTTTCCCTCCTTCTTTCATTTCTAGAGAGTAAATTGCTGATGTATAATTTTAGCAACCAGGTTATATATGGCTAACAATTTATTTTGTACTAACATTTTCCAGCATGGAAAGACGTGTTGCACAGGTCTTATGGTTCCGTCAATAATTGAATTAGTCACAAAATATAGATTCCTTGATGATGAATCTGTTGTAATATCTTTTGATAACAACTTAGCAATGAATTGTCATCATAAACCTTTCCATTTCCATAAACAAATCCTTACATCTGTGCCATTTGTTCAAAATTTCTTAACATATTGTTAGTGCAGGAAGAATGTCATAGCCTTTTGATTTTACTCTTGGATCTTATCCATATCAGAGATTGAGTCTGGAAATAATCCATGTTCAGTTGCATTTTTTGATCTAATGGAAAATGAATTCAATGAACTTTGGTAAATGGGAGTTCTATAAATGTTTACGTGTTTGTTATGCCCAAAGAAAACATCAATGAATCCTCTCCCTAGTTTTTTTTTTAAATTTTGATAGCAATTTACTTTTTTCCCAGTTACATATATGCAATTTTTACCATTCATATTTATAAAATTTTGAGTTCCGGATTTTTGTCCCAACTTCTTCCCCTTCCCACTTCCTAATATATTAGGCAATTTGATATAGGTTATACATGTGGTATCATGTAAAACACATTTCCATATTAGTCATAGTTATGAAAGAAGAAACAGATCAAAAAAGGAAAAATACAAAAAAAAAGAATAAAGTAAGTGAAAAAAGTATCTTTCATTATGCATTCAGAGTCCAACATTTTTTAAAATCTGGTTATAGATAGTATTTTCCTTCATGAGTTATTTCTGCTTGTTTTGGGTCATTGTGTTGCTGAGAAGAGCTGAGCTATTGTTGTTCATCACACAATGTTACTGATGCTGTATACAATGATTTCCTAGTTCTGCTAATTTTACTTTGTATCAGTTTGTCCAAGTCTTTACAGGTTTGTTTGTTTTTCTGAACCCTGCCTGTTCATCATTCTTTATTGCATAATAGTATTCCATTATATTCATATGCCATAGCTTGTTCAGCCATTCCCGAAATGATGGGCAATTTCCAATATTTTCCCACCATTCAAAGAGCTACTAATGCTTGCACATGTACCTTTTCCCTTTCTTATGATCTCTTTGCAATACAGAAATAGTAGTGGTGTTGCTGGATCAAAGAATATGAACAGTTTGGTTGCCCTTTCAGCATAGTTCCAAATGACTCTCCAGAATGTTTGGATCAGCCCACAACTCCAACAACGGTGCCTTCGTGTCACATTTTCCCCATGATTTCTCCAGTGTTTATCATTTTCCTTTTTGTCACGTTAACCAATCTAATAGGTGTGATGTGGTACCTCAGAATTGTTTTAATTTGCATGTCAAAACTGATTTAGAGAACTTCTTCATATGCCCTTCAATAGCTTTGATTTCTTCATATGAAAATTATCTGTTCATATTATTTCACCGTTTATTGATTGGGGAATGCCTTTTACTTTTATGAATTTGGCTCAGTTCTATATTGAGAAATGGGGACTTGATCAGAGACACTTGCTATAAAGATTGTTTCCCAGCTTTCTGCTTTCCTTCTAGTCTTGATTGCATTGGTGTGTTTTTGCAAAATCTTTTTTAAGTTGATACAATAAAAATTATTCACTTTTCATTTTATAATCTCTCTATCTCTTATTTGTTAATGAACCTGTACCTCACTTAAATTCTCCTTTAAGAATCTGAATGTTATGTCACTTGGTGCATGTATGTTTAGTGTTGATATTATTTCTTTGTCTATGGTACCTTTTAACAAGATATAGGTTACTTCCTTGTCTCTTTTAATTGACTCGATTTTTACTTTTGCTTTGTCTGACACCAGGATTACAATTTTTTGTTTTACTTAACTGAAGCATAATAGATTCTCCTTTAGCTACTTACCTTGGCTCTGTGTGTTTCTCTCTACTTCAACTGTGTTTCTTATGTACAATATATTGTAGGATTCTGATTTTTGATCCACTCTGCTATTTCATTCCATTTTATTGGACAGTTCATCCCATCCAAATTCACAAGTTTAGTTATTAACTGTATTTCCCTCCTATTTTTTCCTCCTGTTTGTCCTCCCTATTCACCCTTTCTCTCTTCATCAGTGTTTTGCTTCTGTCTATTGCCTACCCTGATCTGCCCCTCTTCTTTCAATACCCCTTCCCCCACCTTTCCTAAATCTTCTGCCGTCCTCCTTTCCTTTTGGGTAAGATAGATTTCTATATGGAATTGTTTGTGGAATTATTCGCTCTTTGAGCCAATACTTATAATAGTAAGGTTCAAGTGATGTCCATTGCCCATCCTCTCATCTTTCCCTCCACTGTAATAGGTTTTTTTGTGCCTCTTCATGTGAAATTATTTACCCCATTTTGCCTCTCCTTTCCTTCTGGTACCCAGTGTCCTCCTCTTTCTCAACCTTTGATTATGTTTTTTTTCCATTTTTCAAGTTCACCTTGTAATTGCATTACTTCTAGCTGTACTCTTAGTAATACAGTTTTTAAGAATTACAAATATCATCTTCCCATGTTAAGATGCAAACTCTTTAGCTCCGTAGAATCCTTTATGTTTTCTTTTCCCTTTTTTGCATTTTTAGGCTTCTCTTGGGTCTTGGAAATTTTTTTTTAATTCTAGTCTTCTCCTTATGAAAACTTGAAATCTTTTATTTTATTGAATGATTATTTTTTCCCTTGAAGTATTATGCCTAATTTTTCTGGGTAGGTGGCTCTTGGTTGTAGTCCTAGCTCTTTTGCCTTCCAGAATATCATGTCACATAACCTCTTGTCCATTAATGTTACAATTGCTAAGTTCTATGTAATCTTGATTGTAACAATCTGAAAATTTTTTCCTTGATCTGATTGCTCTGAAATTTGTTTATAATGCTCCTTGGAGTTTTTATTTTGAGATCTCTTTCCTGAAGTGATTGGTGCATTCTTTCAGTGGCTCTCTCTAATTTCTCTTCCCAGTTTTTCCTCCAGCTGCCTAACTTGATTTTCAAAATCCTTTTTGACGTCTCCCATGGCCTGAGCCCATTGGATATCTATTTCTGATATTTGGGGCACAGAGGCCTTAACTTCTATGTCTTTCCTTGATGGCAAGCATTGTTTCTCATCATCAGAAATGAAAGGCGGGAACCTCTGTCCCCAAGAAAGTATCCTTCTATTGTCTTATTTTTTTTTTCTCTTTTCTGGGCATTTTCCCAGCCAGTTACTTTACTTCTGAGATTCTTCTCCACCCCCACCTAGATCTGCCCAGCTAGTGCTTGGGGTCTGAGATTCAAATGCTGCTCCCCAGCCTCAGGGCTTTCAGCAGCAGGTGCGGCCAGGCTGCTATTCAATGTGAGCTTAAGTTCTGGTGCTCAGGTGGGGGCAGGGCCACCTCCCAGGCTCAATTCCCTCAGTGGCTTTATGTGGAGATCTTCAGTAATGGAACGGAGCTTCTTCCTACTCCAGGAATGCCGGGCCGCTGCTGCCTCTGCCACTGCTTCCCGAGGGTTCCTGAGTCACGGAGACACCCCGCTCCCCTCTCAGCCAGCCCAGACATCTTTCTCACTGACCTGTAGTGCCTGTAGGTGGAGGGACCTTCCCAGCCACTGGAGGTTCCATCCCCGAAGTCTGCTCAGATCTGCTCCTCTCTGGCCACCCAGCCAAGGCAGCGCAGGGGCTCCGCTCTGCATCCAGTGCGTGATGGACCTTTGGGGTCAGTTTTTCAGGGCTCTCTGGAACGGAAATTTCCTCCCCTCCTTTGCTGCATGGATTCCACTGCTCCAGAATTTGTGGGGAGTTCTTTTTACAGGAAATTTATGGGTGTGGGTTCCGGAGCTAGCATATGTGAGTCTTTCTACTCCACCATCTTGGCTCCTCCCCCCAATTGTATTTTTTAAGGAGGTTTTATGTTTTTCTTCAGCACATTTTTATATCTTCTTTTCCATTTGGACAATTCTACTTTCCAAGCTGTTGACACTTTTTTATATAGTTCTCTTGTATCATATTTCTTTTTCCCCCAATTTTTCTTCTACTTCTCTCATATAATTTCTAAACTCCTCTTGAACTCTTTAATTAGTTCTTTCTGTGTTTGATACCACCTTCTGTGTTTCTTTGGGGTTTTGCTCATAGGTGCTTTGACATTATTGTTTTTTTCTGAGTTTATGTCTTGATCTTCCCTGTCTGTGTAATAATTTTCTTTTATCAGATTTGTGTGTGTGTGTTTGTTGCCCATATTTTTTGCCCTTTTCTTATACATTTGAGTTGTCAACCAAACTTGTGGTCTCTAACTTGTGGATGACTGGGGTTGAACTGAGGCAGGAGGGTCAGGAATCAAACAGAAGTTTAATTTTAAAGAGAGGAAAACATTTGCATGTGGAAGTCCTCCTGAAATGGAAGGCTTATGGTTTATGGCAGGGGTAGAATTTTTAAGCATGAAAATCCCAAATAAGTAAGACCCAATACAGTCATTTTTATGTCTTTGAGAAACAGTTCCAAAAGTTGACATTTTAGGGGAAAATACAGTCATTCTTGGGTTATGTGGGAACAGGTTCTAAGCTATTAGAATCATTGGGCCTTGTGATTGTCTGAAGGGTGGTTTAGCCTTGCTACCATTCAGTGGGGCAGGAAATCAGAGTTATCGTGGTGGGAAGATGAGTGCATCACCTGGTTTGGTTCACTTAGCAGTTATAGGCACAGGTATTGTTCAAATGTCGGGAGATGTGATTGATCACTTTCTACTGCAGCCTATTCACTGTATCCCCAGCTCTCAGTCCAGGATCTCTTGGGAAATAAGTAGGCACCTACAAATCTAATTCATTACATGTGTCATATCAAATCATAAATCCCATGACAACATTTGTCATAGAGTAAGAACATCCAGAGGGTGAGCATGAAGGATTGTTGTTATGCCAGGCTCTAGAAACATCCTCCTTGCTGGTCCTTAGCTCTGGAAAAGAGAGTGTCTTCTAGTATCTTGACAGAGCTCTTCTCCCAAGGCACACTGTCTCAGGGTTCTTGTGTCAGGGGCTGTAAACTCGGTCTGTTAACGTGGTGCTTTGCTGATGTTGTCTTGAGCCCTACAGGAGATCCTCATATCTGGTGTTTTGCTGAGGAGTAGGAGTGTGGGGTGGCTGACAGTTTTGGAAGCTGTAGCTCTGGCATCTTGGTTCTCAGACAGGGTCCTAGTGCTAGTTTCTGGCATGTACTGAGACTAGTGGGATGCTTTTGTATTATTCAGAGGCTACACTGAAGTCTATGGTGGTCCTGTCACTGGAGGCTACCTGTTTATCTGGTATCATGTCATCTTCCCATGCTGAGATATGTGGGGGACCTTGGTATTGGCATTTTCCTGGATCACCACACTGGCCTTCAGGATCTTCTGCTGGTTTGCTGGAAGACAGACCTTTTTTGCTAATCTTCCCAAGTTTCTTGTGTTAAAGATTGTCTCACCTCATATCTTTGCCTGTTCTGTTCTGTTGTTGCAGGATTTGTTCTACAGTTCTATTTTTAGTTTGTTTGGAGATGAATATTGGAGAGTTTTGGTGATTTACTGTTTGTTCCACCATCTTGGATCCCAGAAATCAATTCCTTTTCATTATTTTCAATGAAGTACCAACTTTGAATAACCATCTAATTTCAAAATACATGTTAAGACTGATGTCAAATAGGCACTATTTGCTTTAAACATGTTCTTCTCATTTACTTTTTATTTCACAATGCTATTAAATCTCTTGACATATATAGCAGTCACTTTCTTCTTAAAAGTTTTATGTTCAGTATATGTTGCTTTGAACAGATCTGAACATTTGTGACCTTGTCTTATTCCACTGATTTAATTCTCCCACTACAATCAAACTTTTGGCCTTTATCTTTTCCTTGAGATAAATGAAGAATACCATTTTGATAGCATAATTTAATTAATACTCTTTGTGCATATGTGTTTAAGTAATTTAGAATTCATAAAAATAACTGCTCAGAACCTTAATTTATTTTGTCCTTGAAGGCATCATGGGACTTTTTCCAATGCTTTTAGCAAATTCAAACGAACTTCTATAAAGTGCCGGAATCAGCTTACATTATAAATTTTGACGAAGAAACAATTTTAGAGATCTTCTCATATAAGGCTTTCATTTCAGGGGTGAAAAAAAACTGAGGTTTGTCTATGTTAATTGATTTATTCAAGGATGGAGAGAGAGAGAGAGAGAGAGAGAGAGAGAGAGAGAGAGAGAGAGAGAGAGAGATGGAGAGTAGAGTATAACTGTAATTTGTACTCAGGTTTCAAAATCTTGGTTTTCAAAATCTTCTTTGAAATCAAAATCCAAGACTATATGATGCAATGTATGACACATTAGATGAAGATGATGTCTAAACAATCACAAAGTATAAAATTAAAAGCAAAGAAACATCAGCATTATGAACCTAAGCTTTTTCTGACATTGCATGAATGGCAGGTTGTTACATATGGATTTGTCTACTATCAAGGTTAATCAGTACAGGGACTTTAGTAAATTACATTGAACGTATTTGAAAGACTTGTGTCTTTTTACCCAAGCATGGATCTACATTTACATAGGCAACAACTCTAAGGTTCTTCTATTTTATCAATTAGCAAATTATCTTTGATAGATGTCTTGGTTAAATGTTACAACCCATGGTCCTCCTTTGAGTATACTTCCCCAAACATAAGCTGATAGTCATATATCAATGGACCTGTACACAAAAGACTTTCCAGTTTGGAAGGACCTTAAATAGACAGTGCTTTTCCAGTATAAACTCCAGTAATCTTGGTGTTGGAGGCTCTGAAAGTTCATCATATACAAGCCCCTCATTTTAGAAATGAGACATGGGAGGAGAGGTGTTGGAGCCAAGATGGCAGAGTAAAAGCAGGGAATTTCTATATCTCTCCCCCCAAACCCAGACAAATACCTGTGAAAATGACCTAAAACAAGTTCTGAAGCTGCAGAACCCACAGAATTATGGAGTGAAGCAAATATTCAGTCCAAGAAGGTTGATGGGAAAGGTCTATTGCACTTGCCAGGCAGCAGAGCAAGTCCAGCGCAGGCTATATCTGCACAGATGTGACCTAAGCAGGCCTCTGGGGGACTGAATCACTGGCACCTTTGATGGTTTCCAGACCTCACAACCCCAAAACACCAAGGACAAATTGAAAGGTCAGTGGGAAAAAACCTTTGGACCTGTGTGAGAGAGTAGAGTGGTCCAGCCCCAGACACAGGGTGGGAAAGAGGGCAGAGGAGCCTGAAACAGCTACAGCACCAGCAACAGGGACAATGATAGCTGCTGTCTCTGGAGCTCTAGGCCCACAGATTGTGGGGGAATTCAGTGTCAGACAGTACACCCCCCACCCTCACTGAAAGCAGAGAAGTATCTTAACAAAGAACTTAAAAGTCAAATAAATGGCTGGGGAAATGAGCAAAAGTCAGAAAAAGAATTGGACTAGAGAATCTTACTTTGTTGACAAGGAAGACCAAAATGTAGGAAGAGAAGAAGAAATCAAAGTAAAAATTCCTACATCCCCAGCTTCCAAGAAAAATATGAATTGGTCTCAGGCCATAGAAGAGCTCAAAAAGGATTTTGAAAATCAAATAAGAGAAGTAGAGGGAAAATTGTGAAGAAAAATGAGAGTAATGCAAGAAAATCATGAAAAACAAATCAACTGCTCGCTTAAGGGGAATAAAAAAATACTGAAGAAAATAACACCTTAAAAAGTAGACTAATCCAAATGACAAAAGAGATCTCAATAGTCAATGAAAAAAAGAATACCTTAAAAAGCAAAATTAGCAAAATGGAACAGGAGATCCAAAAGCTCACTGAAGACAATAATTCTTTAAAGATCAAAATGGAGCACATGGAAACTAATGACTAAGAAAAAAATAAATTATAAAACCAAATGAAAGGAATGAAAAAATAGCAATGTGAAATACCTCATTGGAAAAACAATTGATCTGGAAAATAGATCCAGGAGAGAAAATTTAAAAAAATATTGGACTATCTGAAAGCCATGTTAAAAAAAATAAGAGCTCAGACATCATCTTTCAAGAAATTATCAAGGAAAACTGCCCCGATATCCTAGAACAAGAGGGTAAAATAGAAATAGAAAAAATCCACTCATCATCTCCTGAAAGAGATACCAAAAAAGATAACTCCAAGAGTTCCCGGGTAAAGGAGCCAAAATTTGGCAAGCAGCCAAAAATAAACAATTAAGGTATTGTGGAAACCTAATCAGGATTATACATGACTTAGCAGCTTGTGCACTAAGGAATCAGAGGCTTTGGAATACAATATACCAGAGGTCTAAGGATCTAGGATTAAAACCAAGAATCACCTGCCCAGCAAAAGTGAGCATAATACTTTTTAAGGGAATTGCCAACCCCCAGCCTCTGTGACGGCATTCACTAGTCACGACTCAGATAAACTGAAGGGAGACGGGTAAGGCATGAACAAGATGGCTCCAGGAGGAAAGGTTCTGCCCCTGTTTTGCTCAAGGCTATTTCCTGGAACCTGGGAGAACAAAGAAGGCCAAAGATGTTTTGCTTTCTAGGGGCTACGTGGCAGTTCTGGGCAGTCCTGGTCATAGGTATAGGATTTCCTTATTAGGGCAAACTATTTGCTGATAGGTCCACTAAGAGCTCTGGTGTCAGGAAAGAGATAAAAGCACTGCTTGCTGTTACAATAAACGGAGTTGCCTACTCTCTTGTCTCCCGCCTCGGTCATTACTTACAGCTCACTCCACTAAGGCCTACAGGCACTGCTGGTCATATAAGGCCTGTAGGCCTGCTAGTTCAGGCCCAGACACCCTAACAATACTTCATGGGAAAAATTGGTCATTCAATGAAGTAGAGGACTTTCAAGCATTCTTGATGAAAAGTCCAGAGCTGAATAGAAAATTTGACTTTCAAACACAAGAATCAAGAGAAACATGAGAGGGTAAACAGGAAAGAGAAATAATAAGGGGCTTACTAAAGTTGAACTGTTTATATTCCTATATGGAAAGATAATATTTGCAACTCTTGAGATTTTTCTCAGTATTCAGGCAAGTGGAGGGATTATATACATATACACATAAGGCACAGAGTAAGTTGAATATGAAGGGTTGATATCTAAAAAAATAAAATTAAGGGGTGAGAGAAGAATATATTGGGAAGAGAAAGGGAGAAATAGAAGGGGGTAAATATTTCTCACATAAAAGAGGCAGGATAAAACTTTTTCATGGAGGGGAAGAGAGGGAATGTGAGAGGAGAGGAGTGAACCTTACTTTCAGAAGATTTGACTTATCAAAGGAATAACATATTCACTCAATTTGACATGAAAATTTATCTTACACTACCAGAAAGTATAAGGGAAAGTGATAAGTGAGGGAAGGGGGAGATGATAGAAAGGATTGCAAATGGAAGGAGTGGGTAATTAGAAGTAAACACTTTTGAGGAGGGACAGGGTCAAAAGAGAGAATAGAATAAATTAGGGGCAGAATAGGAAGGAGGACATATAGCTAGTCTTTCACAAGTGACTGTTATGGAAGTGTTTTGCATATATTATTTGCCTTCTCAATGGGGGTGGAAGGGGAGGGAGAAAGGAAGAGAGAAAGGAGAGAAAGTCTTAAAAATGAATGTTACTTTTTATATGCAGCTGGGAAATAAGTTGTACAGGCAATGAGGTATAGAAATCTACCTTGCCCTACAAGAAAATAGAGAGGAAAGTTATAAGAGAAGGGATGGCTGTGATAGAAGGGACAGTAGATTGGGGCAAATGGCAATCAGACTTCACACTGTCTTGGGGTGGGTAGAGGGGATGGGGGGAGAAAATTTGGAACTCAAAATCTTGTGGAAGTGAATATTGAAAATTAAAAATAAATAAATTAATCTTTAAAAAAAGAAATGTGACATCAGATCCAGAAAAAGAAAATAATTTGCTCAGTATCCCATGGCATGACTGGGATTTGACCATTGTACTTTTCATGTATCATATTTTATCTCAATCTACTCACTCCTTGAACCAATCCTAAGGATCTTTCCAGACTAGTAGAAGTTTTCCAAACTTAACATGAATAGTATTTGATAACTCAAAGAGTTGGGTTATCACTTGACATCTTGATAAGACACTGATGTAAGACTTCAATGTAATTGATTTATCTACATTTTAGAGATCTCTCATTTCATTAATTTGGGAATTCTCTTCACCAGTAAAGCTTGAAACATATTCATACCTATTTTATCTGTGTTGTTATTGTCCTCAATAAAGGATTATTTTTAGCACAGTGCTGGTGTATACTAAGGGCTAAATGAATGGTTGTTGGTTTTTTTAAAATTTACTATTTATTTAATCTTGTAATTCTTTTTCAGTACAGTTATGAGTTCTAAATTTTTAACCTTCCTCTTGGTCTTTCTGCATCCATTGAAAAAGGAAGAAATATGATATTGCTTAGACATGTAAAATCATAAAAAGCATGTTATCATACTAGCCACATAGCTAAAAAAAAAAAAAGCAAGGATAGTAAAGAAAGTGGGAAAAAGATGTCTCAGTCTGCACTCAGTTTCCATCAGTTTTTGCCCTGGAGCAGGATAGCTTTTTTCATCATGAGTCCTCCAGAATGGTCTTGCATCACTGTATTGCTGAGAATACCTGAGTCATTCACAACTGATCATCATACAGTATTGCTCTTCTGTGCACAATTTTCTCCTGGTTCTGCTTACTTCACTTTTCATCAGTTCATATAAGTCTTCCCAGGCTTTGTTTTTAAACCATTCTACTCATCATTTCTTATAGCACAATAGTAATCCATCACAATCATATTTTACAACATGCTTCACTTTGCCCCAATTGAAGGTCATCCCCTCAGTTTCCAATTCTTTGTCAGCTTAAAAAGAAATACTATAAACATTTGTCATACGTAAATTTTTCCTTTTTGGGATACAAATTCATAGTGGTATTGCTGGGTCAAACAGTACTCACAGTTTTATATCCTTTTGGCAATAGATCTGAAGGGGTACAAAACTAAGACCTTCACCCCTTACCCCAAAAGAATTTGAGTCCCATCTGTTCATACACCCTAGAAAACCTTACCTTGAACTTTCCTTGAATTGTTCTGCTTAATTTGGCTTTTCATGCCCAAATCTGTTACCCTTGTCCTAGCCTAGCCCTCCATTGTCTATTATCTCTGGGTTGACTCCAGCTACTTCCTACCCTCTATCCCACCAAAATCTCATTTTCTGGTCTCTTGGTATCTGACCTCTAGTCACTCCCATCAAAATCCTCCCTAAACTGCTCCTTGAAATTACCCCAGACTACTTGGCTGACCCTAGATCCCTCCCAGAATCTTTTTGTATGTAAGATTCATTTTGCTCCATGAAAATGCTCAGATTCAATCTGGCTCAGACCCAATCTAGCTCAGATTCTGTCAGGTTCACTTGTCAATACAAGTTTCACAAATGCTCAGATTCCTTAAGTGTCCATCCAACATGGTGGATCTTAAATAAACTTTGTTTGTCTTTGCCTGAAAGAAGACTTGAGTGGAATTCATTTAGACAGAACCTGGCATCTCAATATTTTGGGTTTTCAAGTACCCTCAAAAGTAAACAGGTCCAAAATTGTTCTCCAGAATAAGTAGATTAGATCCCAAGTGCACCAATCATCCATTAATATCCCAAATTTTCCACATCTTTTCTACAATTAATTATTTTCTTTTTCTGTGACATTGGCCAATTTGATAGGTGTGAGGTGGTGTTTCAGAGTTGTTTTCATTTGCATTCCTCTAACAGTAATTGAGAGAACTGAAATCTATACATGCATATATATGTATATATACATACACATATATAGGTATATACAGTTAAAGATATATCTAGATAAGGATATATCTATTGATAGATAACTTTGATTTTTTTCTTCTCAAAACTACATATCTTTTGACCACTTACCAATTTTTTTCATAAAATTGATAAAGTATATATTTAAGAAAAGAGATCTTTATCAAAGAAACTTGCTGTAAAATTTGATTCCCAGTTTCTGTTTCCCTTCTAATCTGGCTAAATTGGCTATGGTTGTGCAAAATCTTTTTTTAATTTAATGTAATCCAAATTATCCATTTTACATTTATATAGTTCTCTCTATTTCTTGTTTTATAAGGAATTCTTCCATTATCCATGTCTTTGATGAGTTAAATTTTCCATGCTGCCCTAATTTGTTTATGATATCACTCTTTATATCTAAATCATGTAACCATTTTGACCTTACCTTTGTATATGGTATGAGACATTTATTATAGCTAGTTTCTGCCAAAGTGCATCCTAGTATTCATAGCAATTTTTATCAAATTGTGTGTTCTTCTAACAAATACTTGAATCTTTGGGTTATCAAACACTAGGTCATAATGATCATTTGCTACTGTGTATCATATACCTAATGTATTCCATTGATCCACCACTCTCTTAGCCAGTACCAGATTGTTCTCATGATTACTACTTTGTAATATATTTTAAGATCTCGTACTGCTAGGCCATCGTCCTTGACATAGCTATGTCTATATAGATAGATAGATCTATATGTAGTATATATATATATATATATATATATATATATACACATACACATACACTATATATATAGTGTCTATATGTAGATATATCTATTTAGATCTATTTCTATCTATCCATCTATATCTATATATGTATATCTGCATATCTACATCTTTCATCTATCTATCTTTCTATCTATCTATCTATCTATCTATCTATCTATCTATCTATCTATCTCATGGATTCCCTTGCTCTTCTTGACCTTTTGTTATTCCAAATGAACTTTGGTATTATCTTTTCCATCCACAGTAAATAAGTTTTGGTGGTTTGACTGGTATGGCACTCAATAAGTAAATTAATTTAGGTAAAATCCTCATTTATATTATATTGGCCAACCCATATATTGGCCAGTTCCATAAGGAATCTGAGCATTTGTGAAGCTTGTATTGACAAGTGGGGGAGACTGAATCTGAGGTAGATTGAGTTTGAGTCAGATTGAATCTGAGCATTTTCACAGAGCAAGATGAATCTTATATACAACAAACCCATGAACAAATGATATTTCTTACATTGTTTAAGTCTGTCTTTATTTATGTGAAAGGTGTTTTGCAATTGTATTCATACAGTTCCTGAGTAATAAATTTTTGTTGACTTAAACTCTAGGGAAATATTTCACTGTTTTCTTTTGTATTTCATAGATACTAGTGTAGTATTTAGCCTGTTTATCTGTTATCCCTTTTTTCTTACTGAATGATTAGCCTGTGTTATTTTCCAAAGATATATATCCCTGAAGATATCTTTCATACAATTTCTGATGAACATATTATTATTAGTAATATTTAATATTCTACTTACTCCTATCTGTCTTTCCATTACTGATGGATCAATTGCAAAGTTCATTCTTTGGATTTCTTTTTATTTTAGCATATGGTCATATTGTATCATGTAGAAAGTATTTTATGTCAACGAACAATTTTTGTTGATGGAAATACTGAAATTTCCCAAGTGCAATTGACCTTCAAAGAATAATTTGTAAACATCTGCAAATGTGATCTATAAACTGATAAACTAATTCAGTGAATGGGCTGCCCATCCATCTGCATTCCAATATCTGGACCATATGCATTCTTTAGCCATGTTTTTTTTTTTCTTCCTTACCTTCATGGATTGTTAGACCAATGTAAAAGACTTTATTTTTTTTTTCTGAATCAGAAGAATCCTGAGCTTCCAGTGTTCTTTTTTTTTCATATACTTTCTAGATATGATATACTGGATAATTCACTTACATTCTCAGCCTCAATTCCTCATCTCTCAAATGGAGATTATAATAGGACATGCATTGACAAGTTTTTGTGAGGATCAAATGAAATAACCTATAGAAAGAACTCTGTAAATCTTGAACTGCTATAAAAATTCTGGCTGTTAATAGCCATGTAGCCTTTATTACTTAGAAAACTGGGACCATATGAAAATTTGATACCCAAAATATACTCACAGCCAGTTTTCCTTTTTCCTAGCCATTCCTCAGTTAGTAAAGATGACTGTGTAGCTGTGACTTCTCTTGACTCTGATTCACTGTAATCAGGAACCTGAGAATTAGTTCAGGAAATGACTATGTCAAGAAGCTTAATTGCATAAGTATTTTTTAAGTGTATAAGTACTTGCATGTATCTACTTTTAACTTTAGCTGGATGTCAGAATTGGTTGTGTAAAGAGGATTATTAGTTTCTACAACCCTTTGTCCTCTACTTTGATGATGATACAGTGATTCTTCCCTCTTGCTCTATCTTTTTGTAGGGGAAACTATTTTGTAAATCACTATTTTCATTCTGAGCCTCATTGAGAAGAACATGTGGTTTTTGTGTCTGCTGAAGGATTGGTGGGAAAAAAGTGGGGAGAAGTCTACTTCTGACAGAGTCTTTCTGTTCTCCTAGAGAGACAAACAAAATACACAGAGAAACAGAGAAGAGGAAGAGAGAGAGAGAGACAGAGACAGAGACAGAGAGACAGAGAGACAGGGAGAGAGACAGAGAGAAACAGATAGAGACAGACAGAGACAGAGAATGAAAGAGAGATACACACACAGAAACAAAGAAAGAGAGAATGAAGAAACAAAAAAAGAGAATTAGTCACATAATATATCATACATATATTAATGCATTCATGCATTACTTGGGTTCAGGCCACTGTGCAAGCACTGATGATATAAGTTGATGATAAGATGATGCAAGCAAATAAGATAGTCTCCACATTCAAAACTCTTACATTCAAGTAATGAAATGGCAATCTGGGTTCCTGACAGTTAACTCTGTATTGGTAAGGCTTTTGATGATGAAGTGATGAAAGAAATCCAGGGAATGAGACCATGTTCTATTTACTTATCCTCCTCCCACCTAAACATGACTGACTCATTTTGTGTCAAATGGAATACATGATGGTCCAGATTAATTTTTTCCTTGCTATGGAGAAACTATATAATAGGCATCTTTAGTTTGCCTAGTCTCAACAACTAGCAAAATAATGTCCTTCTTTCTGTTATTGCGCAACCATAGCCTCTCTTACCTGAGATTAATCCCTTTAAGCACACATATACACCTAGGGAATTCAATAAGTGAACAAACTATAGAAACTGTTTTCTTATAAGGACATATAGCAAATTATTCTGTTGTTTCTAATTTCTGACTCTTCATGACCCAATTTGATGTTTTCTTGGCAAAGATATCAGAATAATTTATCTTTTCTTTCTCCAGCCCATTTTACAGGTGAAGAAAATAAGGCAAACAGGGTTAAATGAATTGTTCAGAACCACCTACCTAGTAAGTATTTGAGGTCAGATTTGAATTTAGAAAGATAATTCTGAAGATCTATGTACTGTGCCACCTAGTTACTCAAACATAGTAAATATAGAAAGCAAGTCGTTGAGGAAATGAAGAATGGGGCAGTGGTGTAGGAGTTTCAGCTTTTTTTTTTTGGCAAAAAGATTGCTTATATCATTTTTCATTTTTTCTGGGTAGCGCTGCATTTCTCAGCTAAAGCCTTTCCCTGAATTTGACACCAGTTGCTCCTGGTGTCGAGAATCCATAGACCATAGTTAAGGCTGACAGCAGGCTACATTCCCTGGACCATCCATATACCATTGTGCATATAATCGGTCTCAACACTGCAACTACTATACCAAGCTCAAAGGTTCATTTGGTATCTTCTCCATATACTTGCCTTTGATGTCTCAGTCAAGACAAGTCATGTACTGTTCTACTCTCAGTGGGTGAAGAAGGGATGAGCCTTTAGTCTCTTTGACCTGTTTGGGGTATATGATTTTTAAATGTCTGTTGAATTTCAGTGAACAGTAAATAAAGGTCCATTTCCTTTGCATTTCTCTGTTTTAGGGCATGTTGTTGGTAAATCAGAACAGTACGGTAGTCCAATTAAGCAAAAGTCATTAATTTTCCCAGTCCAAAGGACCTTAGAATATTTCTAAATTGCTATAATATAAGTTAGTCTTCATAAAATTTGCCTGAGAATTTTTGTTTCTTTATATCTTTCTTCCAGGAAGTAATTTTTAGAGTGATATTCACTAGTAACATTTATCTTAATGTTGTATTTCCTCAGTCTTTGTAGAGTTTATATTTGGTTCCCCTTTCCTCTCCATTGAAACACAAATAAAGCCAAGCATCTGCATCTCTGCTTTTATAAGCTGATTCAGGAATTGGCAGAATAATTTAATTGGAAATTTCATAAGTATGATCAAAGAAGTTAATGAATCCTAGTTGCTTTATGCCTAGTCTACCAATTGATTTCTTTTGTCATTTTAATCCTGTGTATATGGTGGAACTACTGAAGGAAAGCTGATGTGCAGATGGCCAGAGAATCATTTCAAGGAAAAGGTCTACACTGACAACACGTAACATTTAGCATTTTCTAATGAAAAAGATAACTAGTCATTTGGGGATGAAGCTCAGTAAGTATGATTTGCTTGTGTAAAGCAGTATGCATGCTTTGAATAGGACAAATCAACTATACCCAGGCAGTGAGAAAAAAGTTGTCATATATTGCAGCAGCAATGTGATATTCACAGCACCCAGAGTAGCCATGAATATCATGGCAAAATTCTGAATCACAAAATACTACAGACTCTGCACATGGAAAAGAGAACCTAAACATTTGTTCAGACACCAGAAATTCAAACCAATCAGAGTAAGAAAAACATCTATAGACAATAACAATGCAGAGGACAACACCTTCCCCAATGCTAGGCTTCCCACAAACCAGCTATATTAAACAAATCACACACAGGCACAGTCTTTCACTAAAGCTAACCAGCATCCTGCTTGCCGGCACCCCTCCTAGCTCTGACTAGACTCATGAGTAACTTTCCCCTCAGCTCTGCTCTCCTTCTGCCTCTTCTTGTTCCATCCATTCAGCCAACTCCTCCCACCACAGGCTCCATGTGACTGAGACTTCCAGGGACCCAGGCAGGTCACATGGGCCAATTAATGAATGGGAAAGGTCTTCCCATTTCAATTACCATTATATTTACCCATATTGCATTCTGACAAAGAAGGATTATCATAGTACAATGATTTATACCCCCTTGCATTTATGTGGTGTTTTAAATTCAAAATACTATTAATTCAAATAAAAATTTATTTAACTGTTGTGTTTAACGCATGTTAGATACTCAAGACCCAAAAGGAACTGCACCCCAGATATGAAACCGTGCCTATGACTAGTCTAATTGAGAAGGGATAGGGGAGAGACAAATAAATATGTTATAAGGGAAAATGTCACCTGAAAATGAAAACAATAGCCAAAGTTCTATGAGATATATAAAGAAGGTAAAAACAATTTTCAGATGTTCATATCAAGTGGGTCTTCCTGAAGGAGGAGACATTTTATTTAGGGCTTAAAGGAATGGAAGCGCATTAACATGAAATGGGATCCAGTCTATTAAAGATATGGATAGGGGAATAAGGAAACAAATGGGCAGCTAGGTAGGGCAATAGAGAGAGTCAGGCTTAGAATTAGGAAGACTCACCTTTATGAGTTTTTTTTTTCCCAAATATATTAATTTATTTGTTTTTAGTTTTGAACAATCACTTCCATAAGTTCAACTAGCTGTGTGACCATGGGCAAGTCACTTACCCCTGTTTGCCTCCACTTTCTCCTCTGTAAAATCAGCTGGAGAAGGAAATGGCAAACTACTATAGCATCTCTGCTAGGAAAATCCAAAATGGGCCAAGAAGAGTCAGAAATAAGTGAAAAAATAACAAAGGAGCAAGAATAGAGGGACTAGATAATTAGAGGACTCATCATCCAATATAAGAGTCTAGATCAGGGGTGGGAAATCTGAGGTCTTTTGGCCACATATGACCCTCTAGGTTCTCAAATAAAGCCCTTTGTTTGAGTCAAAACTTTACAGAACAATTCCTTTCATAAAAGGATTTGTTCTGTAAAACCATGCTTCTAGACGGTGCAGAAGGAGAATGGAATAGAGTGAGAAAAATCTCTTTTGGAAAGGTGTGCCACAATAAAATTAAATTAAAAAAGCAAATAAAGACACTAATGAACACTACTAGTTGAAGGATAGATTAGGAGGGGGAATATATTTGATTAAAACAGAGGAAAAAAAGGAGATTTTGCTCAATAAACTAGAATTTAAAGATTTATTGCATCTTCTAAATGGCATTGAAACATACATTTTTAAAGCACTAAGTGGGAAACTTTAAAAAATTGACCCTGGATTAAGGCACAGATATATTGCAAGCATAGGTAGGAAGAGAGAAATAGTAAATTCATCCCTTACAGACCACAACGGGATGATGAAAATAACCATTGACTCAGAGATGACAAAAAAAATACAGGTATAAATGAAGACGTAATGATGAAATATTAAATAATGTGTGAATCAAAAATCATAGAAACACTTAAAAACTATTTAAAAGAAAACTGTAATAATGAAACAACATTCTAGAATATCTAAGATTCAGTTAAAGAAGGCCTGAGCAATTGTATATTCTTATAATCATACATTAAAAATGTAGAAAAAGAGAGGATTAATTAAATGAAGATATATTTAGAGGAACAAAAATTAGGCAAAAGAGAGGCTCTATTAAAATTAGACAAGAACAATTAGAAATTAAAAATAAAAAATAAAGCAAAAATATTAATCATCAGAGGAAATATGATCTAATCAAAAGGCATAAGAATAAATGTGTGTTGCTCAATTATTGGATTGAAGATAAAATTATAACAATTAAAATTATATTAAAATGATGATAATATAAATAAATATGCCAAATATATATCTACCAGAGCCAAATTAATACTTACCTGGAACTTACTATCTCTGAAGTAAACAAGAGAACAAAAGTAAAATTTAATGTTTTCTTAGGAATTGTGCTTTGTAAAGAAAAAAAAAAACATTAAATGCAGAAAAGCACCAAATACAACATAAGACATCATTAGAACTGAAATGGAAATAAAAAAATTTGAAAATAATAATAATAATAATAATATAGATTTTAATTTTTGGAGAACCCAAAAAAAATAATACCATTGGAGAAACCAGATTGAATAACTACTTTTTAAACTAGATTTGTGATGTCATTAGAAAGTTCTTTGTGTACATGGTAATTTTGCCAAAATCGATCATTCAATTCAGAAATATGACTTGAAGAGACATCTTCCTGATTCCAAAGGTAGATCTCTATCCATTACTCCATGTTGCCTCTCATAAGTGTATGTGGAAAAACTTGAGAATATAAAAGGAAAGAATTACTGTCTTGAAAATAGAAAATATGCAGAATAGAAAAGAAAAGCTTATGCAGGTTGTTTATAAATTGCCACAGAATTGCCAGGACCAGATACATTAATATTTTATTATTAATCACTCTTTTGTACAATTTTCTTAAATGGAAGAGTCAGAACTGGACATTTTTTTCTATGATGTCTTGATTTCAAATTTGGAGGGAGAGGGAACAAGGTAGAGAAAAGTAGATAACAATATTATTAATGAATGTGGATGCGATCTATGTGTGTGTGTGACACACACATATGTACACATACACATACACACACATATATAAACAAATAAAATGCACATATATAACTATTTTTTTTCTTTCACAAATTTCAAGTACTACATATTTATTGTAACACTTTATAATCAGTTGCACTATAATACTTGGTTTAAAAATGCAAAATTCTCTGTACCAAAATAGATCACCATCTTCTCTACACTTTTCATCTTAGATAGTGTCCTTAACCTCTCTGATGTTTAATAAGGGACTTTCACATGGTCTTATAGCAATGTGTGTGATAATTGGGACTTGAACTTAGCCAGGTCATACTGATTCAGGACTAGCTATCTTTCTATATCATGCTGTGTGCGTAATAATAGTAAAAACAAAAACACTGGCAGTAGTAGTAGTAGAAGAAATTCTTAAAAATTAATAGTGATAGAAATAGCAATTAGTATTTCTGTATGCTTTTAAGTTTATAAAATTATATATTTATATATGTAGATAATGTCAATTGAAACAATTTTTAGAAATAAGAAACTAAATAATATGGTGTTGAAGTGAACTTAAATCTCAAAAAAATTGAAAACAATGAGTATTTATAGTTTTAAATACAGTTCTAAAAAAGCTTTGTATGACTTTCTATTAGTTCAGTGTTTGAGTTCAAATTTGCTATCTTTATAATAACACAAATAAAAAATAAATATTGCCTCAATTGTGATGGTATACAGTTCACTGTATAATATATATGTACATGCACACACACATATATATTCCCTGTATATGATATATACATATATACACAAGCATATACATAGATGTGTGTGCATGTATATACATAAATATATATTCATATATGTATATAAATTTAAATTTCATCCAAGATAATGTATAATATGACCTTTTCATTTATTTAATGTGTAGAACTTTTTTCCTTTTTTTTTTTTGGTTACTGTATCAGTAAGCATCTGGACCTACACAAGGGGGCCTGCTATCACAGGTTCTTTGATATGCTTTTCTAAAAGGAAAGGCAACTTTTGAGGGGTTAGCAATCTCCTTTCATCAAACACATATATCATTCTCTTAGCTCAGGAAATCAACAGACAGTGCTTCCAAACTGAATGACATAAGAAATTACATATATCACAAATCAACAGACACGTCCAACTGTCTGACCATAGTTGTCAGAGAGGGAAGCACCAAAATCTGGATTTTCAAAGCTGGGGCCTCCTTAGAGGTTTCCTGGGATCTCTTCTGACACACAAAGCTTCTTTCAAAAACTAAGCCTCAAAGTAAAACCACTCCTCAGTCTTTATACACTTTTTAGAGGTAGAGGGCATCACATCCCTAGAGAACTAGTACCTCTTTAACAAAAGGTGTGGACCTTCCTACAAACCTCAGAATCAAACTCCCTTTATTAACAGGTCAAATACATATACTATTTCTACTTAAAGAAACTCTTGTTTCTGTACTTTACTCCTAGTAAAGACTCCTTATTGATAAAGGCAATATTCAGTCAGAGGCACTTGATTATACTATAACAAAAACAACAAAAGATCCTACTTTGCTTGCCATTACAGTTACAGAAGCAAATACATGATAAGAAAAGAAAAGAGAAACATATTATAAGTTTAAATATTGACATTTAAATACAAAATAAGAAAATGAAAAAAGCATGTCATGTACCCAGCAGAGCTTAAGAGAGGATTCAAAATATATAGCAATAGATTTTCATTTCAAAAAAGTCTATATAATAAATCCTCTGCTTTGTGTCAAGAGCTGTCCATCTTTGCTTCCTTGTTAATTTTCTTTTGTTCTCTGCTGTACACCTTTTACTTTGCCTCCCCTGCCACCTCAGGCTACATGTGAGGATGTATTTATATAGATACATGCACACATGTGCACATGTATACATGTACATGCTTATCTACATACAACCATTCAAATATAGACATAGACTTTCCTTAACTAATTCTGCTTCTTTGTTGGTTTTTAAAACCAAGTCCTGAAAGTCTGACAATTCATTAAATGCCACCCTCCTCCCCCTTTTTCATTCAAGATTACACTTAACTTTGCTGGATATGATATTTTCAGCTGGAGCTCCACTTCTTTTACCCTTAGGTATATAATGTTCCCAGACCTGTGGTCTTTTGGTGTTACCCCTTCTAGGACTTGCATGATTCTAATTTTGGTGCCATATGACTTAAATTGTTTTATTATTACTGTTATTATATTCAGAATTTCACCACAATATTCCTGTGGGTTTTCCTCATAGACTCTTTTTCAGGTGGTGATTCGTAGATTTTTTTTCCTATTTTTACTTTCCCCTCTTTTTCTAAAGCTTCAGGACAATTTTTTAAAATTATTTTTTGTATCAAGATTATTGTTTTTGGGTCATAGCTTTCAGGTAATTCAATTATTTTTATTTTTTTCCCTTCTTGCTCTGTTCTCCAGATCTTTTTTTTTCTTACTTTTCACCTCTTCTATTTTTTTCACTTTTTATATTTTGTTATTTTGTTTCTTCATCTCTTGTAACTTTGGTGGCTTACTCTTTCCCAGTTCTGATTTTCAAGTCATCACTTTATTCCTTAAGATTTTGGATCGCGTTTTCTAAGTAGTTGACTTTTTTTCACAATCTTTCTTTTCCCCTTGGGTTGTTTTTTTTTTTCTAGTTTTTCCTCAATTTTTCTCATTTGATTTTAAAAAATTTTATTAAATTTTTCTATGAATTTTTTTGAGCAGATGATCATTTGACATTACTCTTTGGGGTAGAAGAGGATTTATTTGTTTTAGTATATTCCTCTGAAGGTTAGCCCTTTTCTTGTCTATTTCCATAGCAACCCTCTGTGCTCGAATTCTTTCTCCTTTGCCTGTGCATTTTTTTTAATCGTTATTATTTGTTGTACTTAGATTTTATAGTCACCACTAGTCCTGGGGTATGAAGTATGGTACCTCTGGCCTCAGCTACTCCTTTAGTTTTCCCCTCTGGCCTGAAACTTGAACCAAAGTCTCCAGCCTCCTATAAATGCCCACAGTCAGTGGCATCCCCACCCTGCTGCTTCTGCACTCACCAGATGAACGCTGGTTCCATCTCTCCTCTGCCACATCTTCACAGCACGGCTGGATCTGGTGTTCCTTGTCAGCAGAGGTTCCCCTGGTCTTCCCAGCTCTGACACCCATTTTCTCTCACTGTCTCAGGGGTAAAAGTTCCTGTGTCTGGGCTCAAGGCAGCCTCCTAATCCCAGCATTGTTGCTTATTGTTGAAAATGACCTAGAACTTAGCCTGGAGGTGTTTACTCTTCATGGGGCCCAAACCTCATCCTGGGACTTTTCTTTAGATATTTTCCGATTGTCCTAGGAGGACCCCTGTTCTGCTTCTTCTCTTACCTGTTCTGCTTCTTCTCTTATTTAACGCTCCGCCCCCAAATAATTGTCCAGAATGGCTATTTCATCTCTTTTGTAGGGGAAAATCTTGAAAGCTCAGAATTTCTGACCTACTCTGCAGCTTCTCAGAATCCCATCATGACTTGAATACTGCTTTATTTGCTTCAATGAGAACATAGAACTTTTTTAAATCCTTAAGTCATCTAAGAATTCTCTCCTATTCTTTTGTCAGGGATAGTAATTAAATGTTGAATACTTCTTTAAGCTATTAAGCTAGCAATAAAAATGCAATATTTTAACCCAATTTATTGGATTAAAGAACAATCCTGCTGTTATTTAACATGAACAATTGTACTGATCTAAATTTCATTAAAATCTAACTAAAATGATTATTTGAAACTGCCCCACATTATTTCAGGGAGTTCATCTGACTCTTTTCAAGAAAAGACCATCATCTTGCATTTCATTTCAAGTATATGAATAACCATTAGGTTTTAAATCAACTTAAATTAGGTTACTTTTTTTTTTGCCTTCTTCTGTATAGGTACATATACTGGGGTCCTAAAAAGTAAACTATAAATTTTAATAGGTGTTTGACTTCTTTCTTTTTTGCTGTAGTCTCTGTCTCTCTCTTTCTCTTTCTCTGTGTGTCTCTCTGTCTCTCTCTGTTAATGCCTCCAAGGAAGAGGAATGCCAACATGATGTTAGATACAGAGTTAAAACCTCACACCTTGAACAGAGGAATAATGGTGAAGTGGCATGGCCATAGTTAGGATTTGCAGATTTCACTTGAGAAAGGCTTATCTCCTTAACATGCATATTATTAGGATTAATTAACAAGATATAAATGAGGGGGAACACTAGGGCAAAATTCCTAGCAGTTCAACTCATGGGAAAAAAAGGAAAATGTTGTTTTGAAGTCCAGATAATAGCTTTCTATCTCCAGTTTTACCAATGATTGCTCAAAATCATGAATTTCAGGCCATGTGAAGCCCCAGGGAGAACTCAAGCTTATTCAAGTATAAAGTTCATAATAGCCCATGTTAATAAACTCACTTATAATAAAAAATATTCTTCCTTGTCCCCCCAAATTCTCTATATTTGTTTGTGCATGGAATAGAGAAAGCACCAAGCATTTTCCTTATATGACTAGGATCTTGATTGAAATCTAAGAATATTCTCTTTAAAAATGACTTCATAAGACTTCAAATTTATCCTCATTGCCTTATATTTCAGATGAAACAAATAATGCATGAGAACATTCAGCCTTCATCAGTATAATTCCGTTAAGTAATTTAATTACATCAAACACAATGAGGCCAATTCAAATATTAAGTTATTATAGTTTTAAAAGACACATTTTTCCTTGTCTTTATGTAATTTTGACTCACTCTACTTTTTTTAACCCAAATGTGCAAAGAAAAAAGTATTAAAATGAAATTATTTGAGTTGCATTTATCACCCTTCATTATTTTCAAAACAGTGATTTTATAGATGTAAGCATGGCCAATTGAACCAGGAGGCAAAATGGATGTAATCAGACCCTAAGTAGCTGAAAGTTGGTTGTGTTCCTATATACTGTGGGCTGAATGTTTATGTCCTAAAAATCTTCTGCAGAATTTTATGCTTTGCTATCTTATCTCTATTAAAAACTTCATTTCTAGTAATAGAAAATGCCAGAAAAGAATTACTTCTGAAAATGAGCAACATTCCCTATAAATTTATAACCTGGAAATTGTAGGCCTCATCTATAGTTATGTTCCACAGAATATTTTATGAAGGAAGGGATCATATCTATATTTTTTATATTTCTGAGGAATATTGTGAAGTTTTGTAACTAGTAAGAACTTTTAATATGTACTGCTTCTTTTCAAATCTATTTTTAATTATGTCTAATGGAGTGAGAAAAGTTGACTGAGACTGTGACAGTGGAAAGAGAATGGAGTTGGAAGACATGAATTGACATCCTCTCTCTGATGCTTAATAACTTTGTGCCTTTATACAAGTCACTCTAAAGATTTCATAATTTAAAATAAATTAGAAGGTTGGACTAGATGACCTCCAAGGTCCCTTCCATCTTTATATTTATGATCCCTTAGGATTCCAACAGTGAAAGAGATTTTGAAATGTAATGCTCCTATTAAATGTATTTAAAAACATTTACTATAGCTTCTCCAGTATTTAATCCTGTCTTCCTCCTCTTCTCCCAACCCCATGGCATTTCTTTCTGATACTAGATGTAAATTCCTATGATGCCATCAGTTATCTAGGCAAAATCTATCTGCTTCCTGTCTTTTCATATCATTAATGTGTCAATTTCTGCTTCATTTATTAATAGTCACTGAAGCATGCTCAGATGTCTTTGTCTATAATTTGTTTCTACAACTTGGCATTTAATTATCTGCATGAGAAAAAGGGTGGGTGTGCTTTGCAGGTAAAGATAGATCCATTGTTTCTCATCTCAGAAAATGAGAAATTTGGTTTATTTCCTTGTTGTATTTTCACTTCTTTAGAGAAATCAAGGATAGAGTTTCTCTCATAATTATAGTTCTTAGAGGTGATTTTCTTTGTTTTTCAAACTATGGGCCAGTATCATGTATCCCTAATATGAGATCACAAATCAAATATGGATGGATGCTGATTAAATTGGAGGAAGGCAGGTTGCTTTATTTCGGGAATTAGTATAATAAATATGACAATTTCAAATCTTCCCTAATTTAGATTACAGGTATCAAAGCTCTGTCTCAATTAGAAAAAGGCCTAAATTTGTATATGCAGGTTTGTGGTTTGTTTTAGTACTTTTTTATTTTTTGTTTTTCAGTCTCTTTAAACATTTCGAGAGTATAAGGTAATCAATACATATTCTTTCATTTTTCCAACTTAATAGAATTTTAATTTTTCTACTTACATGTAAAGATGGTTTCTCAGTATTCACTTTTATAAAATTTTGAGTTCTAAATTTTTTTCTTCCTCCCTCTTTCCCCTATGACTTCCTCAAGATGGCAAGCAATCTAAGGGTAGGAGAGGGAGGGAGGGAGAAAATATAGGTTATACATGTGCAATCATATTAAACATATTTTCACATTAATCTTGTTGTGAAAGAGGAATGAGAACCCAAGGAAAAAAACCATCAGTAAGACAAACAGTGAAAAAAGTATGTTTTGATCTGCTTCAGAATTCACAGTTCTTTCTCTGAATGTGGGTAGTTCAATAAGTATTTATTAAGCACTATGTGTTAGCCACTTTGCTGAGTGCTAGGGACAAAAATATGGAAAAAGAGACAGTTTCTGACCTCAGGGAGTTTATAATTAAATAGTGGTGGGAAATATCTCACAAAAGGAAGAGAAATTGAAAGTTCCTGGCAAAGAGGCATGATGGAGAAGTCTAAAGATGTGCATTTGGGCAGAATATGAAAAGAGTGCTAGATAGTATGAGGGCCCTCCTTGAATGGAGATTTGGGAGAAACTCTCCAGTCTTCCCTCTGGTCAGAGAGGTACAGGGGAAGACAGTTCTATGGAGATGGAAATACCAAGACTGATGTCATCTTGCATGATCATGAGTAGCAGAGTGGCTATGCAAGCTCTTATACTAAAATCATTTTTTTGATGGAACATGTCATTATGTGGGGATGGCCAGTTTTACTTCTGTAAAGGTATCTCTATGTTCCCCTTTAAGTTATGTGCATCTCCCAATGCATTTCTCTAAATGAAACTCAAAAAGGAATCTTTGCAATCCCTCTCCAATGGAAAATTTGATTTCTACCTTGAGGAGAGTAGAAGGGGCCACTTGACTAATCAATTTCCTTTCATTAGAAAAGGGATAGCAAGTTAATATTATATCTGCCATGCCTACCCCCTATTCCACATAGCGTTAGACTATGGGAATTAATTTTACATTCTTCTAAATGATTGGGTCAGTTTCCAATTCATAGTGTCCCAGTTTTTCCACATACCCTCCAACTTTCATTGCCTTGCTCTTTAATTGCCTTAAGCCATTTGATAGGTGTAAAACTATATCTCGTTGCTTTTATTTATGTTTCTCTAATCAATAATGATTTAAGATGTTTTCATATGAATATAAATGGTTTTAATTTTTCATCAGAAAACTGCCTGTTCTTATTTGGCTCACATTCTTATAGATTTGACATTTCTTTATATATTTGAGATAGAAGACTTTTCAAACTACTTCCCTTAAACTACAGTTTATATCCAAAATCTTATTGCCCTCATTCCACCTCAAATGCTGGTTACCCAAAAGATCCTCAAATTAGTTACTAATAAATAATCCATTTATATAAGAAGATATAAAAACTATGAAAAACTTTCCAGATTAAAATACACTAGACAATACACTAAATGAGGGAACTTTCCCATTGGGAGCAAGACCTGTCAGCACAAGCTGAAAGAAACTTTGATCTAAACCAATGGGAAGTTTCCCAAAGTAGGGGAGAGTTTTTCACAAAAATATGTACCTTCCCAAGTCTTTTCTCTTTCTCCCGGGGTTTCTTTCCAGAGAAATTCCAGAACCACATATGTCTCAGGAGGCAAGGAGGAAGAAAAGTGGTCTGTCATCTAATTTCCCTCAATTATTCTGCAGCTCATACAGACATACAGAGTTAAATCAATATACTTTTCACCAATAAGATAAATTGAGTCTTACACAAACAAATGAAAAAAAAAAAACAAGAATGATACCTAAGGTTACGCTGCTTACAGCCATTCCTTTTAATGGTTAAAAAGAGAAGGTGCTGAGTGAACATCAATCATGTTTTTCTTCTCTCAATGCCCTTACATATGTATTGGGGAGTAATTATACTTAGCTCACTACTCTCCAGCTACAGTCTGCTTATGTGAACATCTTCTATTTTGAACTTTTGGTCATTACATAGAGTAATGTTTACTCTAAGTTTTTTTTTTTATTCTCGATGGGAGCATTTATTCATTTATCCAGGAACATTTATTATATAACCCTTGTGTGCAAAAGAAGAGACAGCCTATCAAAATGGATTGCAAGCCATCTGTGGAGTAAGGAATAATTGTGTTCAAGTCCTGATTGAGGTCCTTGGTAATGTTGTAACCATGGACAAGTCACTTAACTTTTTAGTATTCTAAGCATGATCACAATACAAGGGCAGACACTAATCTGAATGGCAAAAATAAAGACCTCAACCAGATGCCTTATGTGGATGAAATGAGAATTTACACTTCATGTGGAAAGAGAGGAGAAATAACATTTGAGTACAGTTGAACATTTGGGAGAAAAAACCCTAACAGCTGATAAATTGAGGAAAGGCTGTGCAGGAGGTAGTATTTGAGCTGTGATTTCAACTAAGAATTCTGTGAGGCAGAAGTGAGGATGTTTTGCTCTCTAGATGAAGGGAAACCTGTGCTCTCAAAAGGCTCCATGAAAGACAAGGTAATTTGTTTAACTGAATTGCATGGTTAACTTATGATTAGCCAAAGTCTCTTGCAATTTCATTACTCCTTCTTCCATAATGCTTTGGATATGGAATTCTTGCTGGATATTATCAAGTAAAAATTAGATCCTCACTTGTCTGGAATATTGTAGAGGACTAAACTAGAGATTTACACTTTAATTTAATCAATAAATTAATAAAGCAATCTAGATATTAAAGAATCATCCTATTGACTATTATAGAGAAGTTCTTCATTTTTATAAAAGAGCCTTAAGGTTTAGGATTGCAAATGAAGAGTTAATGATATCATAAAGGACACATCTTGATTCTGATTGGGAAAATAACATCAAATTTAGGGTATTTTGCTGTTGTTTTTGTTTAGTCCTTTTTCAGTCATGCCTTTATGACCTCATTTGGGGTTTTCTTGGCAAAGAAACTACAATGATTTTCCAGTATATCATTTATGTTCTATGTTTGACCCAGCCTCCATAGAGAACTTGTGGTTACAAGGGTAGAATGGACCACCTAATTTGTAGAATGAATCACAAGGGTAGAATATAATGTAGCAAGTGTTTTTATATTATCTTAGTATATACTTTAAAAAACTAATTAACCCTACACACTGGTAATTAATGGGATGCATATACATACATACATAATGGGAGCTCATTAGTGACAGTGGCAGAAATCCAGGCCATTATGGTTAACTATCAGAATGCTGGGAGAGTGAGAATTAATCTTCTGAGGATCCAACCCCCTAAAGGGAGTGAGATTTGAAAAAGTAAAACCAGAGAAATGTTACAAAGGGAAATATTGTTCAAGATCTGGTTGCATCAGGAGTTCTCTGCCTTCCTTTGACAATCCTTCAAAATCTTAAATTCTTCAGTTCTTTTTTATTTGATTTAAAAAAAAAATTATTCATTTTCTGTGCATAGCACAACATAAGAGAATATTCATAATATGTAACAATAAATTTCCATTTCAAGAAAGTCTGTATGATCAATACTACATGTTGTGTTAAGAGCTAATCATCTTGTTTTTGCTTCTTTGAATGTTTTCTTTTGTTCGCTGCTGTATACTTTTTTACTTTGTTCTTTTTCCCTTCCTTCCCCTCCTCCCCCGAGAAGGCTACCTGTAAGTGTGGATGTATTTCTCCAGAGATATATACATACACACATACATAAATAGACATGTACTTTCTCAAATTTTTATCCTGCTCTTTATTTTTATGTTTGTGCATATCCCTTTTGTCCTATCCTCCTGCCTCCTCTTCTTTACTTCTACGTGCTACCTTGCCCTCCTATTACTTGGCTATGCCCCTCACAAGGATCTCTCCCCATCCTCTCATTTCCATAAATCTAAACACCCTTCTATAACCCCCTGTAACCTATTCCCTCACACTCCCCTCTAAAGATCCCTTCTTTATCCTCTCTCCCATTGTCTTGCTATTTTATTTCTTCTGTATTTGGATTTTTAAACTTTCCTAAATACACACACACACACACACACACACACACATATATATATATATATATATATATATATATATATATATATATATATATATATATATATATATTATAACCTCTTAAACCCATTTCCCATGAAAGTAGGTTACCAGAACTACCAGCCCTCTTCTCCCATCTAATTCCTTTGTACTCATTCTTCCCCTTGCACCCAATTATTCCTTTTAGCTATTGCTAAAGGATTTTACTTCTTAAATGCATGTCATGCTCAGGTTTACCATAATCTTTCTTATGAGTCACCCAATTACTAATAATGAGTAATAATAATAATTATTATTATTAATAAGAATTTTACACATAACATTTAGCATAAAGTAAAGTCTTTCCTTATTGAATTCCTTGTAATCAGTCTTTGGTATGCACTTTATGTTTCTCTTGGCTCTTGTATGTCAAACTTTCTGTTAAGTTGAGTTTTTTTAAGCAAAGCCTTGAAAGTCTGACAGTTGATTAAATGTACATTTCTTTTTCACTTAATATTATGCTTAACTTTGCTTGATGTGATATTTTTGGTCAGAGCTCCAGTTCTTCTGCTCTTCTACATATATTGTTCCAGCCCTTTGGTCCTTTAATGTCTTTGCTGCTAGGTCTTATGTGGCATCATCCTATTTAAATTGTTTTATTCTTGTTGCTTTTAATTAGCCTTGAGCTGGGAGTTTCAGGATTTTACTGTGATATTCCTACGAGTCTTTTTCACAGGATCTCTTTTAAATGGTGATTGATAATTTTTTTTCTATTTCTACTCCCCTTACTCCCTTTTTCTAATGCCTTGGGATAATTTTCTTTAATTATTTCTTGTATTATTGTATCAAGATACTTTTTTTGATCCAATTTAGTCCAATTATTTTTTATGTTTTTTCTTGATCTGTTTTTCAGATCTGTTCTTTTCCTTATGAGATGTTTTATTTCTCTTCTATTTTTTCATTATTTATATTGTGTTTAATTATTTCTTGAACTCTTATAAATTTGCTGGCTTCACTTTGCCCAATTCTAGTTTTCAAGGTATCATTTTCTTCCTTACGATTCTGGACCTTCTTTTCCAATTGGTTGACGTTCCTTTAATAATCTTCTTCTTCTTCCTTCTCCTTCTCCTTCTTCTTCTTCTTTTCTTCTTCTCCTTCTTCTTCTTCTTCTTCTTCTTCTTCTTCTTCTTCTTCTTCTTCTTCTCCTTCTTCTTCTCCTTCTTATCCTCCTTCTCCTTCTCCTTCTCCTTCTTCTTCTTCTTCTTCTTCTTCTTCTTCTTCTTCTTCTTCTTCTTCTTCTTCTTCTTCTTCTTCTTCTTCTTCTTCTTCTATTATTCTTATTTTTCTTTTTGGTTTTCCCATCACCTTTTCATTTGATTTCAAGATTTTTTAAAGGATCATCTATGAGTTCCTTTTGGGCAAGTAATCATTTGACCTTACTCTTTGGGGTAGGAGGAGGTTTCTTTGCTTCAATATCTTCCTCTGAAGATGAAACCTGGTTGTCTATATTCCCACAATAGACTGCCTATGGTTGCATTGTTTCTCCTTTTCCTGTGCATTTTATTGGTAATAGATTAATTTTCGTGATTACCTCTAGCTCTGGCGTAGGTGGGATGGTGCCTTTGTCCCCAGATCTTCAGTTCTCCCCTGTGGCCTGGAACCTGTAACCTCCTGTAAGTGCCCATATCCAGGGGCATTGTACCCCACTGCTTCTGTACTTACCAGGCATGTGCACTTTCCTTCTCTCCCCTGTCGCTCTTCATAGCACAACTTGGTCTGGTGCTCCTTGTCAGAATTTCCCTCAGTTTCCCCAGGCTTGGATGCTCAACTTCTCTCATTTTTGTGGGGTGAAAATTCCTGTTGCTGGAGCTGAGACAGCCTCCCAAGTCAACTAATGACAGGGCTTGTCACTTGTTGTTAAAGCATATACTTGCCTGAAAGTGTTTGCTCTTTGTGGGGAACAAATCTTGTCCTGAAATTTTTCTTCCCATATTTTCAAATTTCCCCAGGAAGACTTCTGGTGTGCCCCTATTCTGATTTATTTTTACCCCACACTTTGTTCATTCTACTTTAGTATTTATCTCTTTTGTGAGAGAAAATCTTGACAGTTTGGAATTTTCTGATCTACTTTACCATCTTCAGTTCTTGTTTGAGAAAGTAACAAAAAAGAAGCAGGTTTGTTAGCTTCTGTATTTCTTATATGATGAATGATTCATATGTCATTGGCATTAGAAATTTTGAAGATTCCATGTTTGTCTCCAATTCTGGCATTGTTTCTGCCCCAGTTTCATTGAGGAATGGGAGAAACTATTTTCTATATCAAAGCCTTGAGACATCTTTGCCTCATAAATTTGTTGCGTTTTCAGATTTTGTATCCTGATGATGGATGATTCAGAACAGACTTGAAAGTAAAGGATTGGAATATTACAATGTAAGGTCTTTGGGTTTATATAAACTATTTTCTTGCACCTAGGAGGACACTGAATGGTATTAAACTAATGTTATCATCAGGATTTTTGAAACATCATTCATCCTGCAGGTCAGAAATCAATATAAGCAACATCTTCTCATTTTACTTATGTCTGGAAATTGACTGGTAAAAACATTGTTTTTATACATTGATGCAAGCAATAAAATAGATTTTGAAACTATGCCTATAAGTTTCACATAGTAAAATATTTTTCACTTCTTTGGAATTTCCCAAAGCAATAATCATTGGTCTCAGTGATCTGAATATGCACATCAAATAAAACTATTCACACCAAACAATTAAAAATGTTTTTTCAGTGTCTACAGTATGCCAGGGACTGTGTTAGACAATGGGGGAATAAGGTAAAAATGGAACAGTCTCAGATTTCAAGTAGTTTATATTTTCTCAAGAGACATATTCTATGAAAATAACATGCAGAGGCATAAGTACACATACATGTGGATATAAAGTAAGTAAAAGGTGATCTCAGAAAGCAGGACTGCAAAAGTAGAAATTCAGAAAGATCTTTTGAAGCATAAAGTGCTAGTTTTAAGGAGAATAAAGAAATGGAGGAGAAGGTAAAGTTAAGATAACTGAGCAAAGGGAAGAACTTGCCTGAGCTCTCCCAAATTCCCCCACAAATAACTTTAAATGATATCTCAGAACGAATTCTGGAGCAGCAGAACCTACAAAATGGTGTGATAAACAGTTTTCCAACTCAGAAAACTGAGAAGGTCAGCATGAAGGCTATGTTGCCCCAAGGTGACAATAAAGTATAGTGCATCACAGTTAACACCTCAGTAAGATAGCATCAAGGCTTGGTGGTAGTAGAATCTGCAACAGTAGCTAGCTTTTGGAGCTCTCAGTTCACAGAGAGTAAAGGGATATTGCATAACTTGTCAGAAGGAGATTAAAGACATCTTTTGATGGCACCAGGTGCAGGAGCTGTTAAATTCCATGTACACTAATCTGGGTCATCATCCTGGGTAGTAGTCCCAGGACTAGAAAGATCATAAGCAATCCATACCTTGGGACCATAGAGGAGAAGAAATCCTAGTCACAGTTCCACAGTAGAAAAAGAGTAATTGTGGTCATTCTCAGGGCAGAGCACAGACCAGGAGAGTGGTAAACTCATGTTTCCCTAGATCATAGCACCTTGGAAGAACTGAAAACTTACAGACCCCAAAACCTAGCTCTGAAAGCAGTTGCAAAAAACCCCTTGAACTTCAGACAATGAATCCTCCCGCTCAAGAACAGACAATTAACATAAACTTTAAAGACAAGAAATAGGTTAGAAAAATGAACAAAGAACAACAAAAACCTGCCCACAGAAAGTTACTATGGTGACAAGGGAGATCAAAACAAATTCAGAGGGAGAAAACAAAGTAAAAATTGGTAATCTATAGTGAAAAATGTTAGTTGGTCTTAGGCCCAAAAAGAATTTCTATAAGAGTGCAGAAAGGATTTTCAAAATCAAATAAGCAAGACAGAAAAAAAATTAGGAAAATGAATGAGAGTAATGCAAGAAAGTTATGCCAAAAAAAGAGTCAACAGCAAAATACTGCAGAAAATAACATCTAAAAAATGGAATAGGTCAAATAGTAAAAGCAGCACAAAAATCTATTGAAGACATCTCTTTATAACACAGAATTGGACTTTTGGAGGAAAGTTAGAATTGTTCAAATATAAAAGGAGGTACAAAAGCTCACTGAAGAAAATATTTCTTAAATATTAGAATTGGGCAAATGAGTGCCAATAACTTCATGAAACATCAAGATACACTAAAACAAAATCAATAGAATTAAAAATATGAAATATCTCATTGAAAAAAACAATTGACCTGGAAAACCAGTTTAGGAGACATTTTGAAAATACTGAACTATCTGTAGACTATGATGAAAAAAAGTATAGAAATCATATTTCAAAAAATTGTCAAGGAAAAGTGTTCAGATATTCTAGAACTGGAAGGTAAAATGCAAATGGAAAGAATCCACTGATGAACTCCTAAGATCCCAAAATGAAAACTCCCAGGAATATTATAGCCAATTTCCAGAGTTTCCAGTTTAAATACTATTGCAATCACCCAGAAAGAAACAATTCAAATATCATGGAGGCATTGCCAGGATAAGTCAGCATTTAGCACCTTCTACACTACAGATCTGAAAGGTTTGGGATATAATATTCCAGAGGGCAAAGGAGTTAGGACTGCAGCAAAGAATCACCTACCCAGAAAAACTGAATGCATTAAGGGAAACAAATAACAGTCAATAAAAACAGGATTTTCACACATTCTTGAAAAAAAGAAAATTTGACTTTCAAACACAAGACTCAAAAGCAGCATAAAATGGTACACAGGAAAGAGAAGTCATAAGGTATTCTTAAGTTAAATGGTTTACATTCCTACCTGGGAAAATGATACTTATAACTTCCAAGAACTTTATCATTATTAGGGCAGTTAGGAGTATGCACAATAAGGGGACACAGGTATGAGTTTAATATGATGGGATGATAGCTTAAAATAAAAATCTAAGTGGTGAGAAGGTGAAATGCCCCAGGAGAAGGGGAAATGCACCATTATAAAAAATGGCAAAGATGAATTCCCCACCAATAAAAAGGAAATTAAAGCAATAATTAAGAGCTAATTTCCTCAAATGTTTGTCACAGAATCTTACAATCTAAGTAAAACTGATGAATATTTACAAAAATATAAGTTGCTCAAATTGACAGAAGAGGAAGGAAAATACTTAAGTCAATTTTCAAACATATATTTATTTATTTTTAATTTTCAACATTCATTTCCACAAAATTTTGAGTTACAAATCTTCTCCCCATCTCTCCCCTCCCCCAACTTCAAAATCCCATGTATTCTAATTACCCCTTACCCCAATTTACCCTCCCTTCTACCATACCCCTCCTTTCCCTTATCCCCATTTTCTCCCTTTTCTTGTAGGGCAAGATAGATTCCTTTACCCCATTACCTGTATTTTTTATTTCCCAGTTGCATGCAAAAACAATTCTCAATATTCGTTTCCAAGACTTTGAGCTGCAACTTCTCTCCCTTCCTCACTCCCCACCCATCCCCACTGAGAATACAAGCATTTCCATATAAGCTATATATGTATAGTTTTGCTAAAGACTTCCATAAAAGTCACATTGTGAAAGACTAATTACACTTCCCTCCATCCTATCCTGCCCACTATTTATTCTATTCTCTCTTTAGACCTTATCCCTCCCCTAAAGTAATTACTTCTTATTACTCCCTCCTCCCATCTGCCCTCCCTTCTATCATTCCCCACCTCACTTATTCCTTCTCCCCTACTTTCCAGTAGTGTAAGATTTTCATACCAAATTGAGTGAGCATGATATACCCTCCTTAAGCCAAATATCATGAGAGTAAGCTTCACTTTTTCCCTCTCCTCTCCCTCCTTTTCTCCTCCATGAAAAAGCTTTTTATTACCTCTTTTATGAGAGATAATTTGCCCCATTCCATTTCTTCTCATAATATATTCCTCTCTCATCCCTTAATTTTATTTTTTTAGATATCAACTTTTCCTATTCAACTCACCATGTACTCTCTTTATATATATGTATATATGAGGTTATAGAGGTACAAATACTATCTTTCCATGTAGGAATGTAAATAGCTCAACTTTAGTAGGTACCTTATTATTTCTCTTTCCTGTTTACCTTTTCATGCTTCTCTTGATTCTCGTGTTTGAAAGGCTATTTTTCTATTCAGTTCTGGTATTTTCATCAAGAATGCTTGAAAGTCCTCTACTACATTGAATGACCATTGTTCCCTTGAAGTCTTATACTCAGTTTTGCTGGGTAGGTGATTCTTGGTTTTAAACCCAGTTCTTTTGACTTCTGAAATATCTTATTCCAAGTCCTTCAACCCCTTAATGTAGAAGCTGCTAGATCTTGTGTTATCCTAATTGTATTTCCACAATACTGGAATTGTTTCTTTCTAGCTGCTTGCAATATTTTCTCCTTGACCTGGGAATTCTGGAATTTGGCTACAATATTCTTAGGAGTTTCTCTTTTTGGGATCTCTTTCAGGAGGTGATTGGTAAATTCTTTCAATATTTATTTTGCAGTCTAGTTCTAGAATACTATGAGTGTTTTCCTTGATAATTTCATGAAAGATGATGTCTAGGCTCTTTTTTTGATCATGATTTTCAGGTAGTCCCATAATTTTTAAATTGCTTCTCCTGGATCTATTTTCCAGATCAGTTGTTTTTCCAATGGGATATTTCAAATTATCTTCTCTTTTTTCAATCTTTTCATTTCGTTTTGTTATTTCTTTGTTTCTCATAAAGTCGTTATATTCCATCTGCTCTATTCTAATTTTAAAGAACTATTTTCTTCAGTGAGCTTTTGAACCTCCTTTTCCCTTTGGTTAATTTTGCTTTAAGCATTCTACTTCTCATTTGTTTTTTGGACCTCTTTTGCCAATTGAGTTAGCCTATTTTTAATGCTGTTATTTTCTTCAGTATTTTTTTGGGGTCTCCTTTAGCAAGCTGTTAACTCACTTTTCATGCTTTTCTTGCATCTCTCTCATTTCTCTTCCCAATTTTTCCTCCACCTCTCTTCCCTGATTTTCAAAATCCTTTTGGGGCTCTTCCATGGCTTGAGACCATTGCATATTTATTTTGGAGGTTTTGGATGCAGAAGCCTTCACTTTCTCTGATGGTATACATTGTTCTTCCTCACTCAAAAGGATAGAAGAAAATACCTGTTCACTAAGAAAGTAGTCTGCTACAGTGTTATGGCTTTCCCTTTTTGGAGTATTTTCTCAGACAGTTACTTGACTTTTGAGTACTTTGTCAAGAGTAGGGTATACTCTGGGGACCTGTAAGTTCTCAGTTCCTCCACGGTGGCACAATTGAGGAAGTTTACTCCTCTCCTGGCTTGCGCACTCATCTGGAAACAACCAAAATCTTTTCTGCCCAGAATCTGTGAGTAGAATTCCCTTTCCCCAACCACCTCCAACTCCACCATGCCAATGCTTCTCCCCACCCCAGGGCTGCCTCTCAGGGCTAAGATTCAGACCAACGGTTGAATTCCCCCAGGGGCTTTAGGTGGAGGGCTCCAAAAATGGACACTGATGGAGGTCCAGACCATGTTCTCTTCCCTGGATAAAAGAGCTTTCTCACTGATATTTGAAGCTGTCTTTTGTGTTTGTGGGTTGGGCAATCTAGAAACTGCTATTGCCAGTGTCTCTCTGAAGCCTGTTCAGGTTCCTGTCCCTGCCATGCCACACTGTCTACGTTGGGCTGCACTTTGATTCGCGTCCGGTGTGACAGACCTGTCCTGTTGTCCTTCCAGGCTGCCTTGGGATGGAAATCTCTTTCAATCTGTTGTTTTGTGGCATCAACTGCTCTAGAATTTGTTTAGAGTCATTTTTACAGATAATTTTATGGGTTATGGGGGAGAGCTTTTACAGATCTGTTTTTCTGCTTCACCATCTTGGCTCCCCCCCCCCCTTTTACTCCATTTTAGAAAAAAAAGAAATTGAAAAGAAACATCAATGACATCCCTAAGAAAAATTCCCCAGGGCCAGTTGTATTTACAAGTGAATTCTACCAAACATTTAAAGAACAATTCATTTGAATACTATGTAAACTATTTGGGGAAAAAAATAGGCAAAGAAAGAGTCTACTAAGATCCTTTTTTGACACAAATATGGTGCTTTTACCTAAACAAAGAATAGATAAAACAGAGAAAGGAAATTATAGAGCAATTTGCCTAATGAATATTGACTCAAAAATTTTGAACAAAATAGTGAAAAGATGACTACAGCAATATATCACAAGCATTAAAATTATGACCAGGTAGGATTTAGACCAGAAATGCAAGGGTGGTTCACTATTAGGAAAGCTGTCAACATAATTGACCATATCAGTAACAACACCAACAGAAATCGTAAGATTGGCTCAATAGATGCTGAAAAAGCTTTTTTGGCAAAATACAGCACCAATTCCTATGAAAAGCAGTATAGAACACAGGAATAAAGAGATCATTCCTTAAAATGATAAGCAGAAAAACCATCAACAAGCATTATCTGTCATGGGTATAACTAAGAAGCCTTCCCAGTGAGATCAGGGTGAAGCTAGACTGCCCTTTATCTCCACCATTTTTCAATATATTGCTAGAGATGTTAGTGATATCATTGAGAAGAAAAAGAGATTAAAGGAATTAGAATAGGCAATGAAGAAACAAAACTATCATTCTTTGCAAATAGCAAACCCTAGAGAATCATTTAAAAAACCTACTTGAAATATTTACCAACTTTAGCAAAATTGCAGGATATAAAATAAACTGAGATAAATCTTCTGCATTTCTTTATATGACCAACAAAGCCCAACAGCAAGAGATAGAAAGAGAAGTTCTATTTGAAATAACTATAGGCAATATAATATAAAACTTCTGAGTCTACCTGCCACAAAAAAACCAAGGAACCATGTTAACACAATGAAAAAAAAGCACTTTTCACACAAATAAAGTGCTAATGAATTGAAAAAATATTAATTGCTCATGGATGGACTAAGCCAATATAATAAAAATGACAATTCTGCCAAAACAAATTTACGAATTGGGTGCCATACCAGTCAAACTATATCTATATGTGTAAGTATGTACATATATATATATATTATACACACGTGTGTATACACACATAGGTATATGTATGTATATGCACAGATATGCATGCATATATACAAATGTATGTGTGTGTATATATATATATATATACACACATATATACATATACATACCTTCCATATATATTTATATATACATATTATATATATATTTATATTTATATAATATATATATATATGTATATATATATATATATATATATTTGTTATACCTGGAGAAATAGAAAAAAAATTGTCTGGAAGAACAAAAGATCAAGAGCATCAAGGGAATCAATGAAAAAAAAACACAGAAGAGGTTGACCTAGCAATACCAAATCTCAAACAATATTGTAAAGCAGTAACCATCAAAACTATTTAGTACTGGCTAAGAAATAGAGTTGTGGGCCAATAGACTAGAGTAACTATGCAAGACACAGTAGTCAATGACTATAGTGACCTAGTGTTTGATAAATCCATAGACACCAACCTTTGAGATAGGAACTCACTATTTGACAAAAACTGTTGAGAAAACTAGAAAAGAACAGGACACAAACTACATATAGGCCAACATCTCATGTACCAAGATAAGCTCAAAATAGGTGCATGCTTTAGGCATAAAGGGTAACACCATAAGCAAATTAGGAGGGTCTCTCTGTCAGATCTATGGAGACGAGAAGAATTCATCACCAGACAAGAAGTAGAGAGCATTAAGGAATGTAAAACAGATATTTTATTTATGCTGAAAACAAAACAAACTAGCAAAAAACCTTTGTACAAACAAAGTCAATGCACCTGAGATTAGAAGGAAAGCAGAAAGCTGGAAAACAATCTTTATAGCAAGTGTCTCTGATAAAGGTCTCATTTCTCAAATACATAGAGAGCTCAATCAAATTGCATAATCATTATTCTCCTGTTGTCAAAGATATGAAAAGGCAGTTTTAAGATGAAGAAACCAAAGCTACCTATTGGCATATGAAGGAGCGCTCTAAATCTTTTGTTCAGAGAAATGCAAATTTAAACAACTGTGAGGTGTCACCTAATAACTTTAAGACTGAGTAATATATATAAAAAAAGAAAGTGATCAATATTGGAAAAGATGGGGAAAATTGTGACACTAATGTACTGCTGGTGGAGATATGAAGTGATCAGTTCTGGAGAGCAATTTGGAACTATGCCCAAAAGGTACCCAAACTGTGCATACCCTTTGAACCATCAATAGCACTACTAGCCCTGTATCCCTTTCTGTTAGAAAGGGAAAAGGACCTACACGTACCAGTGTTTACAGCAGTCATTTTCATGCTAGCAAATTATAGTAAATTTCAGGGAAGTTTCGTCAACAAGGCAATGGTTGAAGAAGCTGTGGCAAATGAATGTGAAGGAATATTATTATGTAATAAGAAATGATGATCAAGCAGATTTCAGAAAAAAGTCTAGAAAAAATTGTATGAACTGATGCAAAGTAAAATGAGCAGAAGCAGGGAAACTTTGTACACAGTATCAGCAACATTGTGTGATGATCAACTATGAATGATTCAGCTCTTCTCAGCAACACAATGATCCAAGACAAGTACAAAGGACTCATGAAGGAAAGTGCTATTTGCAACGTAGATCAGAGCACATTTTTTCCCACTAACTTCATTCTTTTTCATGTTTTTTTTCCTTTTGATCTATTTTCTCTTTTACAACTGTAACTGATATGGAAATAGATTTTATATGATAGCACATATATGACCTGTATCAAACTGACTATCATTCGGGAAGCAGAGAAGGGAAGAAGAGAGGGAGAAAAATTTGGAACCAAAAATCTTGTAAAACTGAATGCTAAAAATTGTTCTGACATGGAATTTTGGAAAAAATATAAAACACTATTTAAAAAGGAAATCTAGCTCGCCCTACAGGAAAGTAGTGTGGGAAGTGAAAAAGTGGGTTGATGTCACAAGAGGGAAGACAAACTGGGGAAGGCATTAGTCAGAAGCAAAATACTCTTGAGGAATTATAGGATGAATGGAGAGTGAAAGTAGGATAAATAGGGAGAAATAGGTGGGAGGAAAATACACAGTAATCATAACTGTGAAAAAAATAGAGCAAGTTTCTCTGATAAAGGCCTCATTTTTCAAATATACAGAAAACTGAGTCATATTTATTAAAAAAAAAATAAGAGCCATTCCCCAGCTGACAAATAGTCAAAGTATATGAGTAGGCAGTTTTCAAATGAAATCATTGAATCATCTATCTGTCTGTCTATCTATGTATCCATCCATCCATCCATCCATCTATCTATCTATCTATCTATCTATCTATCTATCTATCTATCTATCTATCTATCTATCTATCTATCTATCTATCTATCTCTGTTGATTAGATAAAAGCAAACTAAAACAACTCTGAAGTACCAGTCCTCACTTATCAGATTGGCTAACATGACAGTAGAGGAGATGTGGGAAAACAGGGAAACCAATACACTTTTGCTGGAGTTGTGAACTGGTCTAATCATTCTGGAGAATAATTTGGAATTATGCCCAAAGGGATAGAAAACCATCCATATCCTTTGCCCCAGGAATACCACTGCATCTGAATCTCAAAAGGTCAAAGAAAAAGGGGAAAGAACTTTAATGTAAAACAATATTTATAGCAGCTCTTTTTGTGGTGGCAAAAAATGGGAAATTTGAAGGAATTCTATCAAATGGTGAATGAAAAATTTGTGAGATGTGATTGTGATGGAATATAATTTTATTATAAGAAAGAACAAGCAAGATGCTCTTAGAAAAACATGAAAAGACCTACATGAACTAATGTAAAATGAAATGAGCAGAACTAGGAGAAAATAATGTATAGTAATCACAATACTGTACGATTGATCAATTGTGAATGACCTAATTATACTCAGCAATGAAGTGATCCAAGACAATTCCAAAGGGCTTATGAAGGGAAATGTTATCCATCTCCAGAGAAAGAAATGATGGGATCTGAATGTAAACTGATAAAAACTTTTATTTTTAGTCTGTGTTTTCTTTTACAACATGACTAATAGATGAATATGTTTTACAGGACTGAACAAGTATAACCTATATCAAAATGGATTACCTTCTGGATGTGGTGGAAAGAAGGTTGTGAGGGAAGGAGAAAATTTGGAATTCAAAATTTAAAATGATAATTGTTGAAAAATAATTTTTACATGTGGTGGAGAAAAAAGAGAATATAAAATGAGCTGCTAGGTGGCACAGTGAACAGAGTATAAGGTTGGGATTGAGGAAGACTCATCTTCCTGAGTTCAAATCTGGTTCCAGACATTTAGTAGCTATGGGAACCCTGGGCAAGTCGCTTAACCATGTTTGCCCAGTTTCCTCATCTATAAAATGAGCTGGAAAAGGAAAGAGAAAACCACTCTAATATCTTTGCCAAGAAAACCCCAATTGGACTCAGGAAGTCATACATGGCACTTCACCCTCCTTGCCTCTGGACCCAGATGGCACTGGAGGAGAAAGTGAGACTGGTAACTGTGCACAGACGTTCCTCACTTAAATCCAATTTGCTTGCAAGTCATGCCATCATCTTCCTGATGTTATGACCTTTTTGAGAACAAAGGACAAACCACAAATTTGCCCTTATGTTAACTGTTCTCCTTTCCTAATATTTTCTCCCATCTCACTCAGACTTCTTAGAGTCTGTGGTTTACTTCAAGATGCATCTCAAATACTATCTCCCACAGGAAGCCTTTCCAAATTCCTCAAGCTATTACTATTGTTTTCTCCTCTCCAATTAATTTCCATATACTCTGTATGTATCCTACATGTACCTTTTTATTTAGATGTTGGCTCCCTTGTACAGCATGTGTCTTTGAGGAATGCGATCCTTAGGGGTGGGGAATATGCCACATGTGGCCCTTTAGATTCCTAAGTCTGGCATTTTGACAGATTCCTTTTCTTCTGTGAAGTTTGTTTTCAGTCAAAGGTCTGCACTTGAGGACTTAGAGGGCCACTTAAGGCATTTAGGCCACAGGTTCCCCACCCCTGTTCTACTCATTCATTTTGCATGCCCATCATTTGCCATAGTTTCTGTTACACAGTAAGTTCTTCTAAATATATATGTTGATTGACTGACTGACTCTTGACAACTTTCTACTACAAAGAGCTTAGAGTCTCCTGGGCTTTTCATAGGTGTTGCTATATAATGAGAACCTCTCCTGGAGATAGCACATGCTCTGTATCATTAACTCTAGAAAGACACTTGAAATTTGTGGATGTTCCCAAGAATTGAATTAGAATTCAACCCAGCGTGTAAAATACGTTTTTTTCAATTGTACTGGAGGCACAATTAAGGTTCGTTTTTCTGGTTCTTTCGTGCCATCTTTCCCCATGTGTTTACTAGAATCACAATGCAGATGTTGCAGTGCTATTATTTCACCCTTTAATTGCATTGTCATTAAATATTATGTAAAATCTTTAAAAAAATAGTTTCATAAGAAAAAGGTTAAAATGAGATCCCAAAGGATTTTTCCCCACATTAATTGTTCTCTTTTTCAATCAGTAGCTAATTAATATGACTCATGGATAAAATGTAAAACCTGCTTCATTACTCATTTACAGACCAAGAGTTAAAATGATCCTTTGATTCTTCAACATTTAAGCCATAAATATACATTTTAAGTTTCATCTTTTCCCCTTTATTAAGGATTGGCAGCATAAGCAACAGTCAATTATATTGTAAAAATATATTCAGGAAAACAAGGTAGTCAATTTTGATGGATGGAAGCAAAAATAAGCCTCTCAGTATTCAGGGAATGAGCCAGCACCCTAAGAAAGAGCCAGCTGAATTCATGGATTTTGGTAACCTAATGGTTTTTATTGTTTATTTTTTTGAGATTTATTTATTTTTAGTTTTCAACATTCATTTCCACAAGATTTTGAGTTCAAAATTTTCTCGCCATTTCTCCCCTAGCCCACCCCAAAGCAGTGTGTATTCTGCTTATCCCTTCCCCCAATCTACCCTCCCTTCTATCACACCCCTCCCTTCCCTTATCCCCATCTTCTCTCTTTTCCTGTAGTGTAAGATAGATTTCTATACCCCATTACCTGTATTTCTTATTTCTCATTTACATGCATGAACAGTTCTCAACATTTATTCCTAAAACTTTGAGTTCCAGATTTTCTCTCTTCCTCCCTCCCCATCCATCCCCACTGAGAAGGGAAGCAATTCAATATAAGCTATATATGGGTGGTTTTGCTGAAGACTTCCATAATGGTTATGTTGTGAAAGACTTTATTTCCCTCCATCCTATCCTGCCTGACATTTATTCTATTCTCTCTTTTGAACTTATCACTCACCAAAAGTATTTACTTCTAATTATGCCCCTCTTCTCATTTGCCCTCCTTTCTATTATCCCACCAACAGTCCACTTATCCCCTTCCCCCCTACATACCTGTAGTGTAAGATAAAATTTCATCCCAAATTGAGTGTGCATATTACTCCCTCCTTAAGTCAAATATGATGTAAGTTTCACTTTTCCCCTCTCACCTCCCCCTTTTCCTCTCCATTGCAAAAGCTTTTTCTTGCATTTTTTGTGGGAGATAATTTGCTCCATTCCATTACTCCCTTTCTCCTCCCATTACATTCCTCTCTCACCCTTTAATTTTATTTTTATGTTTTTAGATATCCTTTCCTATTCACCTTACTCTGTACATTCTGTCTTCTCTCTATATATAATATATATAATATTACATATAATTGTGTATAATATATAATACAGTTATATTGTAGATTATATATATTTTATATGTGTATATAAATATGTATATTATAGATAATATTATATATATATATATATATAAAATCCCTCCAATTTCCCAAATACTGAAAAAAGTTTCAAGAGTTACACATATTATCATGCAAACACTTCAACTTTAGGAAGTCCCTTATGATTTATCTTTCCTGTTTACCTTTTCCTGCTTTTCTTGTTTCTTGTATTTGAAAGTCAAATTTTCTATTCAACTCTGGTCTTTTCATCAAGAGTGCTTGAAACTCCTCTGTTTCATTGATTGACCATATTTTCCCTTGAAGTATTATACTCAGTTTTGCTGGGTAGGTGATTCTTAGTTTTAATCCTAGTTCCTTTGACTTCTGGAATATCATATTCCAAGTTCTTTCATCTCATTGTAGAAGCTGCCAGATCCTGTATTATCCTGATTGTATTTTCACATTACTCGAATTGTTTCTTTCTGGCTGCTTGCAATATTTTCTCCTTGACCTGAGAACTCTGAAATTTGGTTACAATATTCCTAGCAGTTTTGTTTCAGATTTCTTTCAGGAAGTGATCAGTGAATTCTTTCAATATTTATTTTACTCTCTGCTTCCAGAATATCAGGGCAATTTTCCTTGATAATTTCATGAAGGATGTCTAGGCTTTTTTTTTCATCATGGTTTTCAGGTAATTTCATAATTTTTAAATTGTCTCTTCTGAATCTGTTTTCCAGGTCAGTTGTTTTTCCAATGAGATATTTCATATTGTCTTCCATTTTTTATCATATTTACTCTCCTGTCAATCTGTGCAATTATTTTTATTATTATAAATATTCATCCCCTTGGTAAAGATTCTCAGATTTGTTGGCATGTGATTGGGCAAAATTACTTGATTCTTAAAGCAGTTCTACAGAACTATAATCTTTATAAATGCTGTCTGTAGTATACTTTGAGAGGAGAAGGTCACATACATGATTTAGCTATCATATTATTCATGCTATAGGTTTCATATGGGTAACATCCTGAGTTTTATTGTCCCCATTTTATGGATGAGGGGACTGAGACTCACAGAGTCTGAGTGCCAGAAGTGGGATTAAAATCCTAGTTTCTCCTTACCTCAAATTCATCACTGTTCTGTTAAGTTGCTTCCCAATGAACTATTTGGAGATCTGCTTTCAAACTCAAATCAAAAGTACTTCTCACTATTTCAAGGTTACATGATGAAGCAGAATTTTTCTGTTTACTCTTGTGCCTTGGAGATTTTTTAATTGTTATCCCTGCCTCAGGTCTCTCCCCAATCCAATTCTACCTTTGCACAGCTGCTAAAGTGATTCCCCCCTCAATCATAAGTGTATCCATTAATATTCCCTACTCAATATACTCATGGGACTCCTTATTCCAGTATCAAATACAAGATCGTTAGTTTGACTTTTAAAGACCTTCACAGTCTAGTACTTCCTGTTTTTATAAATTCCTTACATTTGCCTTCCCTCCATAATCTATGATTCAGCCAAGCTAATTGCTTTTCATCAAAAGCTTAATCTGTCTTACTGGTCTACTTTTTCCTCATGACTAGAACTTTGTTCCTATTGTATCCACCTCTTATAATCCTTGATTTCCTTTGAGTCTCATTGCTAAAGTTCCTTCTACCTTGCATTTCTTTCCTGATGTCCTCTGACCCTGCTCCATGTGGGAACTGTGAACTGAAAAGGCTTCATTTTGTAAAATTGACTCCATTTTGACATGAGTTTAATTTTCTACTCTTTTCCTGTCAATTGTGGGTATTGAGGGATATCTTGTTTCGCATCTGAGAATGACCTAAAACTTACTCTCCCCATCCCAAATTGTAAAATCCCTAATTTTTCCTCCCATAGCAAATCAGATTGTCTAATCCTACACCCTGGTTTATATCTTGCTTGTTATTTTCATATAATGTACAAAGATATGTATAGAAACTTTATTCAAAGTCCAGTCCCTGCTAAGATGATCTGGTTCTGATTTGTTGTGATGCTGTGTGCCCTGCCATTAAGTCAACATAATTAGAAGCTTGCATCTTTGTTTTCTTAGTTATTATAAATCACAACAGTTTTTGAGGAAGACATCCAGAGTGAGACAGGACTCTGAGCTCTGGGACAGGCTTTTAGAAAAACTCTTTAGAGTGCCATGGACTTTCCCTTTAGGAACTTCTTTGTGTAAGGTCAGATTTCCTTGATCTCAAATTCTTTCAAGCTAAGTGTGAGAAACTTGACTGTGGGGATCACAGGACTTCCCAGGTAGGGAAGCTAGAGAGCTAGCCCAGGACAGGCAGCCAGAAGCTTCCCTGATAGCAGACCCTGAGAATATCCACAGGACATGACCCTTGACACATCTGTAGGGGGAATCGCAGAACTTCTAAGGCAATGCCAGGAAGTTAGTCCGAGAGCAGGTGCTGCTCCCGTTGTGTTCCTGGTAGCATGTCCTAGGAGAGATCATGTGTGATGCCCCTTAGTACAATAAACACTTTCTCACTGAAAGAACTCAGAGACGGAGTGAGCAGAAGAAGACATTTACTATGCTTCTCCTGAGCAAGTGAGTGATGTGCTCTCTAGGAATGCTCACACCAATACAGAAGCAGGACAGAGATTACCCAGTTCTGTCCCTCCTGCTAGAGTTAGGGTGAGTCAAATTCCTTACATTTTTTTTTACATTCTTTTCCCTACATCCTCTTTGATATGGAGATTATGGAGATGATGTGGGTGTGGTCATGAGGGTGTTTGTGGGTATGACTAGGGTGTGACCCTTATGCTTGAACTCATTTTCTCCAGTTTAATCTTTCTATCCCCTTGGCACACGATGGTCACTGTCTTGGTAAAATAAATCTCTTCACGACCCCTGATTCTTTCCCAGGAACTGTTGTGGAAGTAAAACAAGATATCATAATATCTCTTTTCACACTAAGGCAATCTCCTACATTACTGGGGACCATTTGACCTCATTCTGCTGGGAAAGGAAGACTGCCTGTAGTGGAATGATAGGATAGCAGTAAGAAGCCCCTTGGAAAAAATCCACCTACTTTCTCTTTGTTCCCTGGATCTGAGAAAGCTTCCAGTTAATCTGGGAAAGACAAAGGAATGACTTTAAAGTAGCTTTAGAAAATTGTGTCCACTGACTTTCTATGCATCTGTTTTATTGTTTTGTTTCTCTCTTTATAAAACAAATCAGAAAAGTCTTAGTCTTATATGATGTCTAGTGTTTGTAAATTTTGCTGCCTTGGTAGATTTTTAAGGGGAAAATTCAGCCACCTAGAAAGACTGTTACAAAAATGCTGCTAAAAAGTTTAGAATGCTGTGGAAGGTAAATGAAATTTTTTTTCTGAAACAGTTTTTTTTTTTCTTCAGCTTTTTGGAATCTGATGCTAAATACTCTGTTCCAGTAAGATATTTTCTCTCTGTCATTTTAGCCCTAATCAGGTCAAGATTAGAGAGAGAAACGCAGTGAACGAGAGAACGGAAAACTTTTTCCTGATTGACACAAACTTTGACATTATAAAACTAGAGACTAAATTTGTAATTGATATGTAATATATTTACTGTGAATTTCCAAATTATAGTAACTCCTAAAAACATCTGAGCAGATTTTTGAGGTTGTGTAACAGTAAGCACCCCAACATACACAGGGGGGCCTGTGATCACAAGTTCTTTGATCTGCTTCTCTAAAAGAAAAGACAACTTTTGAGGGATTAATAATAACTTTAATCAAGCACAGGTATCAGAGAAATTCAAAATCATAATTTCACAGAAATGAAAATCAACAGACAGTGCTTCCAAACTGCCTAACATTAACATACATGCTTCTTTACCAGAGAGGGAAGAACAAACATTTGGGTTTTCAAAAAGCCAGAGGAGGTGTGTGTGGGTTGCTGCTCAGTGGTTTCTGAGAGTCTCATTTGGCATACAGACCTTCTTCCAAAAACTAAGCCCCAAAGTAAAACCTCACCCTCAGAATATTTATACCCTATTCAGAGCCAGAGGGCATGACCCTCTGAACCAGTACCTCAAGAGAAAAAACAAAAGTTACTTGGGACCCCCCCAACAAAATAACTCCCCTAATCAAGTTTCCCTCAATGGGCAGGTCCATCAGTGGTGGGGAAGATCTTCTTTAACCGCGTGCAAATAGAAGCATTACACTTATTGATTACACTAAAACAAAACCAGCAAAAAAATCTTAACTTTGCTTTGATTAAGGTTAAACTCATCTCTCCCTGTTCTGGAGGGAATTATTTGGAGTTGTGCAAGAGATCTGTGAAGGGTTGTTTCCACTGAGATAAGCAGATTTGAGGCAAGTGCTGAAATAAGGAACTGATACATCCCCTTTGCTTTGTCCTTTCTGGTTAGAAAAAAAAAAGAGTTAAGCTTAATTCTCCTTGCCCATGAAAAGAAAAAAGTTTGCATAAATCAGAGAACAACTTAACATAAGTAAATGTGAATTAAGAAATATGAAGGGAGATTTAGGACAAACAAAGGAGGGACCTGTGAAAAGAACAGACTCCTTAAACAACCCCCACAATCACCTGGGCCCAGACTCTTGTATGGTCAATCGGGATATATATTCACAATTTCATAATAATTGAGGGTGAGAAGGTGACCAGGAGCTAGGAAGGTGTTTTGGAAAGGCTGAAATAGAACTTTTTAAGATTTTCTTTATATATTAGATGTAGTTGTTTAGGTTAATTAGAAGTAAGATCGCCAGAGGGAATAGGTAAAGACCATGTATTTGTAAGCTTTTAAGGATGGTGTAAGGTTAAGAAGACAAAAGAAATTGATCTAGCTTTTTGGATGATTTAAAAGAAAATAAAGAAAAAAAGATAAAACAATGGAAAATTTAAATATTACCCTTCATGATGAAAAAGATCCAGATTTGGTTTGGATGAAATTTTGTTGTAAAACTAAACAGAGTAATACTGCCTATCTTTGTTTCCTAATATGATAAGATGATGTAAATAGCATCCATCTCCCACCATTGTTTGGGGGAGAAAATGATATAATGATTGTGAAATACTTAACAAAGTGTCTGGCCCGTGGTAAACACTATATAAATGTTGACTATTATTTATTTAAATGAATGTAATTATTCCATACTGAATAAGTCTATACTTGGTTTGTAGATGTGGTAAGCATAAAATGCCAATGATGATAACATAAATGATTTTCTACTAATATAATTTATTATGCATTCTGCTAGATTGATATATTTTATTGGCATATGTTTTCTTTCATTTAAGTAAATAAATTAAAATACATTTAAAAAATATTTTATTTCATGTTTTAAACCCATACTACTGTGAATGTTATTATTATATTTCTAAAGATTTTGTCAAATTTGGTTAACTTATATTTAATGAAGTCTGGATTAAAAGAGATGTTAGCATCAAAAAAGCTGTTGGAGAGGGTCTAGAATCTGTTGGATGATAATTGAGCTCTTAAAATATGTGATAAAATTAATATTAGAAAACTGTTCAATATTTAATTGGGTTTTTTTCCTGCCCTTCTTTATGGTTATGTATTTTTAGTTTTCAACATTCATTTCCACAAAATTATGAGTTCCAAATTTTCTACCCATCTCTCCTCTCCCCCAACTGCAAAACGCCATGCATTCTGATTACCACTTCTCCCAGTCTGCCTTTCCTTCTATCACACCCCTCCCTTCCCTTATCCCCATCTTCTCTCTTTTCTTGTAGAGAAAGATTGATTTCTATATCCCATTGCCTGTATTTTTTATTTCCAGGTTGCATGCAAAAACAATTCTCAATTGTCATTTCTAAAACTTTGAGTTCCAACTTCTCACCCTTCCTCCCTCCCCACCCGTCCTCTTTGAGAAGGCAAGCAATTCCATATAGGCTAAATATGGGTAGTTTTATGAAAGACTTTCATAATTGTCATGTTGTGTAAGACTAGCTATATTTCCCTTCATTCTATCCTGCCTCCCATTTATTCTATTCTCTCTTTTGAACTTGTCCCTCCCCAAAAGTGTTTGCTTCTAATTACTCCTTCCTTCCTTTTGCCCAACCTTCTATCATCCCCCAGCCCCCTTATCACTTTTTCCCTCTCACCTCTCCCCTTTTCTCTTTCTTTGAAAAAGCTTTTTCTTGCCTTTTAACTGAGAGATAACCTGACCCATTCCACTTCTCCCTTTCTCCTCCCAATATATTCCTCTCTCACCCCTTGATTTTATTTTTTTAGATATCATCTCTTGCTATTTAACTCACCCTGTGCTCTCTGCCTCCGTGTGTGTGTGTGTGTGTGTGTGTGTGTGTGTGTGTAAACTCTCCAACTACCCAAATGACAAGAAAAGTTTCAAGAGTAACAAATATTATCATTCCATGTAGGAATGTAAACAGTTCAACATTAGTAAGTCCATTATGATTTCTCTTTCCTGTTTACCTTTTCATACTTCTCTTGATTTTTGTGTTTGAAAGTCTAATTTTCTATTCAGCTCTGGTCTTTTCATCAAGCATGATTGAAAATCCTTGATCAATTTTTCCCCTGAAGTATTATACTCAGTTTTGCTGGACAGGTGATTCTTGGTTTTAATCCTAGTTCCTTTGTCTTCTGGAATATCATATTCCAAGCCCTTCCATTCCCATAATGGAGAAGCTGCTATATCTCATGTTATCCTGATTGTATTTCCACAATACTTGAAATGTTTTTTAAAGCTGCTTGCAACATTTTCTCCTTGACCTGGGAACTCTGGAATTTGGCTACAATATTCCTAGGAGTTTCTCTTTTAGGATTTCTTTCAGGAGGTGATTGGTGGTTCTTTCAATATTTATTTTTTAAAATTTATTTTAAAATTTAAAAAAAAATTTATTTTTCTAGAATATTAAGGCAGTTTTTCTTGATAATTTCATGAAATATGATGTCTAGGCTCCTTTTGTTTTTTGGTGATGACTTTCATGTAGTTACGTAATTTTTAAATTGCCTTTCTGGATATATTTTCCAAGTCAGTTGCTTTTTCCAGTGAGATATTTCAAATTACCTTCTATTTTTTCATTCTTTTGATTTTATTTTCTAATTTTTTGGTTTCTCATAGAGTATTTAGCTTCCATCTGCTCCATTCTAATTTTTAAAGAACTGTTTTCTTCAGTGAACTTTTGAATCTCCTTTTCCATTTGAATAATTCTGATTTTTAAAGCTCTCTTCTCTTCATTGACTTTTTGAACCTCTTTTGCCAGTTGAGTTAGCCTGTTTCTAAAGGTAATAATTTCTTCAGCATTTATTTTGGATCTCCTTTAGCAAGCTGTTGACTTGCTTTTCAAGGGTTTTTTTGTATCACTGTCATTTCTCTTCTCAATTTTTCCTCCACCTCTCTTACTTGATTTTCATAATCCTTTGTGAGGTGTTCCATGGCCTGAGACCATTTCATATTTATTTTTGACGTTTTGGATGCAGAGGCCTTGACTTTTAGATCTTCCTCTGATGGTATGCATTGTTTTTCCTCATCTGAAAGGGTGGAAGAAAATATCTATTCACCAAGAATATTGCCTTCTATAGTCTTATTTTTTCCCCTTTTTTGGCCATTTTCCCAGCCACTTACTTGACTTTTGTGTCCTTTGTCAAGAGGAAGGTATTTTCTGTGGACTTGTAAGTCTCAGTTCCTCCAAGGTGGCACAATCAAGGGAGAGGTTTTTTTTTCCTCTCCTGGCCTGTGTTCTTGTCTGTGAGTAACTGCAAGCACTCTGTTCTGCCTGGGATCTGGGAGTATAATTCCCTCTCCTCAAGCACTTCCACCTCCATGAAGTCAGCACTGTTCCTCAACCCAGGAGAGCCACTCAGAGCTTAGATGCAAATCACCCACTCAGTTCCCCAAGGTCTTTAGTTGGAGGACTCCAAAAATGGATGCTGTGCTTCCTAGGTCCACCTAGGTCTGCAGCTAGTGTAGGAAGGACCCTACTCCCTTCTCACCCAAGTGAAAGAACTTTCTCACTGACCTTTGAAGTATCCTTGGAATTTGTGGGTTGAACCATCTGGGAACCACAGCTGCTGCTGGGGAATCTGCCTCTTGAAGCCTGTCCCAGTTCTGTTTGTGCTGTGCTGCCACTAAAGCCAGGCTGTGCTCTGCTCCATGCCTGGTGTGATAGACTTTTCCTGTCTGCCTTCCAGGTTGTCTTGGGTTGGAAATCTTTCACTCTGCTGCTCTAGAATTTGTTTAGTCATTTTTTACACATATTTTATGGGCTATGAAGAGGAGCTTCTACAGATCCATCCTTCTTCTCCACCATCTTGGCTCCCAGTGTATTTTGTTTTGAAATAAACAACAAGATAGATCGTTCTTTTTGGGTAAAGTTGGACAGACCATTTAAGATGTCCTCTTCTGTGAACTCCTTTGATACTTTGTATTCAAGATGGATCATAACATTTTATCAGTCCTACTGCATTTAGTAAAACCTTAAAGTACTGAAATTTGATAAGCTAAGTCTAAGGCTATAGGATCCCCTCTTCCACTCTTTGTCTGAAGGGGCAACTTTAACATTTACTAAGATAATGAGCATTTTTTGATCAAGAAATATTTGACTATTATTTAACAATAGACCTTAGATTCAAAGACAGTAAATTAAGGATGAACGGGCAGGAGAGTTTAGAGATTTAAAATAGTCAGAAATCATCCGGGGATTTTGAGTGAGCTCTCTGTATGTGTGTAAACTGAGAACATGATTACATAAGAAAAATAACAATCTACCCGTAAGCTGTGATAAATGAAATCCTCTTCTTGGTTGAAAAATTTCTTGAGACCATAATTTAATGTTGTTTTGAGTTTTGATTACAGGAATCGTTATGTGAATTGTCATGAACTCAACAGTCTACAATTCAAGGAGAAAATGGCATGTGCTACAGTCTGAGAACTGCTACAGGTAGATGTGTCTTCCTGGGAAAAGCTGAGGGAGTCATATTGATCTGAGGTGATATCAAGTCTTTTGAACTGTGGTACTGGAGAAGACTTTTGAGAGTCCTGTGAAGAGGAAGAAGATGGCATCAGTCAATGCTGAAAAAAATTAATTCAAATTATTCATTGGAAGGACAAATAATGTAGTCAAAGCTTAAATACTTTGGCAACAGAATGAGAAGACAAAATTCATTGAAAAGTACCCTGATAGTGGGAAAGATGGAAGATAAAAGGAAAATGGAATAGTATAGGATGAGATGGACAGATAGCATCTTGGAAGCAGCAAGTATAAGCTTGAACAAATTTTGGAGATAGTGGAGGGTAGAAGGGCCTGTCATACTATGGTCCATAAAATTGTGAAGAATCAGACAGGACTGAACAATTAACAAGACCATCATATTAGCATCTCTTACTTAGTTTTGCCATGTTGCCATTTGCTTTTTGAACAGGAAACTTCTTATCTGGTTATTGCAGAACATGATTTTTGATATCCTGTTTATATCAGGAAACTTTGCTACAGGACCAGTTATTAAATATGACTTGTGGCTGGAATCATTTGGAGATAAGAAAGTTGTTTTTTTGCTTTTTTGTTTGTTTTTTTTCCAAGTTAGTCTGTGTCCTTGAGGGAAAAAGTCTTGATCCTGGTCATAACAATATCTCTCCTTTTCTTTTCGTGGCAGAGTTTTATAATTGGACAGGTGAACTGTAGAAATGTGTTTTATTTCTAGATTTACTGTTGTAACATGTAGAAGTTTTTGTTGTGGTTGTCCTAAAGCTATTAATCACATAAAATAATATTATAACATTTGAGTTAAAATCATAATATAGGGATGACTTCCTCCTTAAAGGGTAATTGGAATTAGACAAGATAACAAGACAAAGATATAATTGAAAAGTTTTCTAGTTAAATGGAATAGCAAAATTTGAGAAAGCAGCAGGATCAGCCTGTTTTCTCTAGGAATTAGGACATATGCCCATATATGTGAACGGCTTCTCAAGTTTTCTAATGGAAATTCAGGCTTTGAGTATGCTAAGCTCTCAAAATCAGATTAGAGATTTTGCTCATAAAATTGCTTTGATAATTGAAATGAGGGTGAAAATGTTTTCTGATTTTGAAGTATCTAATTTAAGGGGCAGAAAGTATCATTTTCCTAGTCAAGTCCTTATGGATTTTTTTTAAGATTCTTCCTTTAGCCTATTGATTGCATTGTGCATATCAGTATAGACTTTAGATTAAGATAGAAATATCATGATCTATGTAAAAACTGAAATTCTCTGAAGTTTCAGGTAAATTATGAGTTCTTAATTTGATATACTTCTTATAGCTTTGTGGTGAATAATGCCAGAATGATAAAGCTTCCACTGGTTTTCATCATATGAACTAGTTATTGAAAAATCAGATTTAAGTAATTTTATTAAATTATATTGTCTTGTTATGGCAGACTTTAACAGAAGTACCTAGGAATTTCTGCAAGTGGCTTGTAACTGGAGAATCACAACTCCCTTTAGAGCTGTCCTGAGAATGAATCAAACAGGTAGTATCTTGTAATATGGCCTTTATTTGGAAACTTGCTTCATTTTTCACTTCCACTTTCCCAAATGTGAGATTGAATGACATCCAGTTTCACATCTGAGGAAGTCCTGAAAGTAACTAACTCCCTCTTTCTCTCTCTCAATTTGAAAGTAATTTATCTTTAATATAATGGTAAATCATGTTACTTAGTCTTTCATCCTGGTTAATATCCTGTTTATTATGTTCATGTAATATGTAATAATTATAAAATTATTATAATGATATATTATACATATATAACAAATTATTAAAATAATATTGCAATAATCTTATAATAAAAATCTGTGCAGAATCTTTATTCAGGGCCTAGTTCCTGGTGAGTGGATTTAGTCTGAAATTGCTGTGTGACTACGTCCCTTGATAGTAAATTGATTTGCTCAGGAGCTCAAATGTTTGTTCCCTCAGTTATTTCAAATCATTCATAATGCCCCTAAATATCTAGTGACTTGCCCTATAAAGTTCTTCTACTTAATCTGAATGTGCCTTTTACATATTTGTTTGTGGACAGATGGTCTCCTTTCATCCTTTTTGAAGATGAGCTCCTTGGGAACAATGGTGATTGTTTGGCTTTCTTTGTTTACCCAAGATTTAGCAAAACCCCTGGCACATAATGGACACTTGATAAGTACTTATTGATTGGTTCATTTTTGACAGGTAGAACTGAGAGAAAGTGTATCAACACTCATGTGCCTGTCATCCTGTCTGTAGTATGTCATTATCAAAAATGCAAACTCATGATAATAAATATTAATTTATACCATAATTATGTGCTATTTTACTTAAATATTCAAAAATCTGTAATAAAAGTGCATGGATGAGTGAGAACCTCTTGTGAGAGCTCACCACAGTGTAGGAAAAGAATTGTTAATGTAAGAATAAGAGTAACAAAATTCAATCCATCTCTGCCCCTAACTATTTTATGTAATCCTAGGAAATTAATTTAATTTCTTTCTTCCTTTTTTTCCATATCTGTAAAATGAAGAGATTGGATTAGATTGAAACTTTAAGCAAAACTTCACCTCTAAACTGATTGTACTATTGTGAACATCCTCCATTAGTACTGAAGGGCACCTTCCATAGATTTTAAATATCTAAATACTGTGGAGTAACCTTAGACACTTAGAAATTAAGTGATTTTCCCAGGGTCACATAGCTTAGTAATGTCAATAAAAGAATGATAATTTTTATTAAAAGGGAAGATGTTAGTATAATTACTTTGAACTTTGTCCTCTGCTCACCAATCATTTCCCTTATACTCTTTATTACCCTAAAAAAGACCTGACTCTTTTCCTTAGACTTAGGGCTCTGACAGGTCAACTTTTGCCTTGTTTTACCTAGAACGAAGATGGTCATAGTGCCCTAGCCGTAGCCATTTCTAAATCATTTCACAATATGGGTACCATCCCCTTCTCTAGATCTCCTTTATGTGTTCCTCACCCAACTACAACTACCCAATTACTCTTTTTGAGGTTAGGACTTGTAGTTATCTTTCTGTTTATTCCTAGTATTAATAAAATTCCTGGCACAAAAAGGTAATTAATGCTTTATCATTCGTTGTAAACTAGAGTGGTTATACATTTTGTTAAAATGCCCTGTGCATAATAAATACCTAATTAAACAGAATGTGTGATTATGTGAATTAGTTAACTCAATAATACTTCATTAGGAGAGTAAATATCTCCCATAGTATGGTATAAAAATAACATTTGAAATCATTGCTTTTATATTTCTGTATCTCAGAAACACAATCTGGAATGCTTAGTGCAGACTGTCACTCAGTGGGAGATGGAGATATTCATGTCATCATCTTCCCTAGGCTATCTCCAAATTTAATGTTCAATGCAAATTTCAGACAAAGGAAGAAACAAAGATGAGAAATTTTTTGTTTCCAAGCATTTCTATGTGAAGGACATGGAATGGGAAAACCATGAAGTCATTCATATTAGTGGGAATGCTTTTATTTTTCCTATCAGAAGACTCAGGTTTATTCATCCCTTTGTTCAATGGATATCCTTTCCTTAGTTCTAGTTACAGCCTTTTTCATTTTAATCCCAGATACAAATGCAGAAATTTATCTTATATCCTTCCCAACCTCCTCCAATTTAGATCATCTGAGCAAAGGAAATCAGTTTGGGGAAAAGCAAAAGTACTGGAATTGACTCTACTTTGGGTTGTTTTATGTAGAGTATTTATGAGTAATTGGACTTTTCCTAAGTGCAGAGGACTGTGGGGGATCTATTTCCTCTGATGTTGAACAACTTGGAGCTGGCTGACTGCAAATTTGAAAAGAGGCTATTTTGCTCGGAACTCAATATACATAGTTAAGTGTGCAGTCTTATTACCCTACTGCAGAGCAGTCCACATAAAGATGGATTTGCATAGAGTATTTTAGAAAAAAGAAGTCCTGTAGAGAGAGGGAATATATAGTCTTTAAACCCCATTAATTTTAATTGATCTTTCCATAGGCTGGAAAATTTGGCAAAATGATGAATATTAGAAGACCAAGTATTATGCAATGATGCCACTACCAAAGTCTAGCCTATCACCATCATCACCATCATCATCATCATCAACCATCATCATCATCTCCCAGCAAGGTAATAACATTAATAAAAATCAATTGCATATTCAACAAAGTGTGCATGTAGGTTGATTTAGAGAAGGAAAGTAAATAATAAAAAAACTACATTTTGGCAGATAATGTGCTGTCCAAACATGCCTACTTTATCATGTTTTTGATATGTTAGTATTTAAAATAAAATATTATTGATATATCTAGCTATTATAAAAACTACATTTCCCACTATATTCTCTCCCTTCTCCCTCCCAAGGAATGATCTTTTATAGCAAAGAATAAAAAATGAAAAAAAAGTCAACAAACTCATCAACACATTGGTAAATGGTATTGATTTTTTTTAACCCAATTGTAAAAAATTTTCATGTATCTTTGTTTCATCCTGTTCCATTCTATTTGATCATATGACTTGTATGGAACACAATATTTTACTTATACTTTCATTTGAAATGTTTTAAGCTATCTTTTTAAAATTCATATTTTTTATCCTACATCTTGTTTTGGACCTCAAACTTCAATATTATTAAACCATTTAGGACTTTCCCCCACTAAATATTAAAGGAAAACACAGAGAAAATAGAGAGTGTGTATGAAGGACATCATGAGGTCATCCTTATTACACTTGACAGTGGAAAAGAGATCTGAGAACCAAGGAGTAAAAGAAAGGGACTGGGGAGCTATCATAGGAATACTGCTACTACTACTACTACTACTACTACTATTAATATTAACCTTATGCTTTAGACTTTGAATCTCACAACACCCCTCTAAAATGATACTTAAATATTTTTCTACTTTACAAGTCAAGAAACTGAGATTCAGAGATATTTGATGACTTGCTCATGGTCACAGAGCTAGTTTCAGAGCCTGAAACTTGAGTTCAGATCTTACTGACTCCGTATCCAACAGTACGCTGCTTCTCTGTCTAGCTAAGGGGTAGCATTCTCACTCTGGGAAGATTATTTGGAGCCAAGGTTAAGAAAGGTTTCAAATAGCAAGGATATGAGATTGATTATTATATGGTATTTGATCTTAGAAGAAATAATAGCCCAGTGAGCCACAGAGTGGCATCGCCATATTTTTGCTTCAGAAATAACAATTTGACATTATGGTGAAAGTACACTGAAGAGGGGATGATAGAGAAAGATGTAAGACCAAGTAATAGGCTACTAAAAGAATTCAGGCAAGAGGTAATGAGGATCTTAATAAGAATGCTAACTGTTGGAGAAGAGGAGAATGACACTGGAGATATGACCATAGAGTGAACAAGTGATTGCATATGGAAGGTGTTTGAGAGTGAGATCTTGAGATCCCTTCATTCTCTGAAATTCTTTGAATATGTCATGTGAAAACATTCATACGTGTATTATTTGATCTGTCTTACAAAGCCTGTAGAGCAAAAGAGAACAAAATTAAAGTGAATGCTAAGACCAAAAATCATCTCGATATTTCTGGAGAATATGCCTTAATTTTCAATTTTCTCTTGACAGTAAAAAATGTCACCATCAATTGGGTATGAAACATACAAATGCCCAGATTTACCTCACTTTTCTAAATACATTCTAAAATGCTATTTTGTTTCTAATATTCATTCTGTACTTAACTGTTCACAATGCTCAAATAAAGCAGTATTTTCCAAAGGTGTTATCTGCTCACAGGTACAAAAGTGACTCAAAATCCACCATTACTTTTCCCCTTCAGGAGAGAATGAAAATCTAAAACACTTCAGATGACATTTCATTTTTAAACCTCAATCTTCCGTTTATTTGCTGGAAGGATTGTTTCAGAGCTTCTCCATGTAACCTGTGGCTTAGGCAACACTTCTAAACTGGAGGGAGAGAAACAACCACAGTCCAACTGATCTAGTAAAAATGCTAAACTTGATATTTTCTTAGGGCATGTTTTTGTGGCATTTTAACAAATTGAACTACCTTTCATTCAACTTCCTTTGTAGCTGTTTCATGGATTGTTTATGGATGCCTGCAAAGCCATCATTTGTGTGCCAAGATAAGCAAATAGTTGAATCATAATTACACATAACTATGTTTTGTGTTTTCTAGCATTTTAAATAGTCCAAAAGTACCAGGGAAATCAAGCAAGAGAAAATATTGCATTATTAATTGTATATTAAAAAAGTAAATAAGATCTTGAATGTCTTTATAAATCATTTTCCATCAACTAATCTTTCAGGCATAATCCTTCAAACATCAGTTTGCTGTTTTAAAATGCACATTCATTATCTCTGTACATCATTTTTCACTTGTCTCTTTATTCTTTGAAATGCCTGGTTTGAGTAAATATATGGAAAATGGAGGTGAACTCAGGTGAACTCAAGAATATCCCCACTCAAGTTAAGAAACTCTGGAAACTTTCTTAAATTCCAGCCCTGCTTTTTATTCTCTATTCCTCTTTACCTGCATTATCTGTGGACTGTGAAATCTATGCTCTCATGGAAAGGTACTACTACCTTGCCCAGCAGATCATCCTTTAATCTCCAAATACAACCCCTCCACTTTGCTAACTGTTAAATTATTCATATCCTTCAAGTTTTTTGAGAGCACTTTGCTAACTGTTGAAATTATTTATATTCTTCAAGTTATTTGAGGGCATTCTAAATGAGGGAACCACTAACCCATAATATAGTGCCTTGCCTTAGTAAAATGCTTAGTGTATTTTCACTGAATTGAAATTTACTGAAGATGAGTTTACACCTCTCTTATATTCTTATTGGTTGTGCTATTAATGGACATAGGAAGATTTTAGTTCAATTCTACTGATTACTACTCAGTACTAAGTTTCCTTATCTGAAAAATGGAAATGACAATATCTATAATCCTTACTTCATGGAAAGACAGTAAAATTTATGTATGTTTTATAACCAGTGATAAGTGTTTTATTTTTAAATATAAATTCTGTGTTCTAGTAAATGAAACTCTTTGCAAAAACTGTTGTATAATTTTCCAAATTAAAAAGATTTTCATCATCAGGATGTGTAAAAAAAGTGATAAATCATAACAAAAATAAAAGCAGTTTGGAAATAACTGTGACTTAGAAAATAAAGGCTGTTGTTATTAAGATAATTTTTGCAATTTGGACAGAAATCTAATATTAAGCATAGTTTGGAAAATCACTTCAGTGTAAATTTATGATGGACATTAAAAAGGAATGGGGCAGCTGGTGGTGCACTGGATATAGTGTCAGACTTAGAGTCAAGAAGACTTACTTTCCTGAATTCAGATCTGACCTCAGACACTAACTGTGAAATTGGGAAGCCATTTAACCCTGTTTCCTTGATTATAGAATGAGTGAGAGAAGCAAATGGCAAACTACGCCAGAATCTCTGCATTAAAATTCCAAAATGATGTCATGAAGAGTCAGATACAACTGAACACAACTGAATGATAACAAAATTTGTGAACTTTTCAAATGAATGCTATTATAAAATTATATGTAGCATGATTTCATTTCTCCTGCATTATGGGAGTCACAATTGAAACACTACCTGCTAATTTTCACATATCGTTACCTATTTTGTTTGACCAAGTTCTACATAGATCTTTAGTCATTCCATATGGTTAAAGATAAGAGAGAGTAAAGTCAAGGCTGGAGGCTTGATTTCCTAATGCATAACTTGGTTTAACAAAACCATATGTTCTCCTGGCTTAATCATTTCTGACTCCTTCTGGTTGAACTCATTTGAAATTTTCTTGACAAAGGTTTGGTGGTTTGCCATTTCCTTCCTCAACCCATTTTATAGATGAAAACTGAGACAAACAGGATTAAGTGACTTGCCCAGGGTCATCCATATACATATAACACTTTAAGAACACACACACATATATATATATATACATATATATATATATTTATAATTTTAAGTTTGTAAAGTGATAGTATTATCCTAATTTTAAAGAAACTGAGGCTAGCTAATGTTAAGTGAAAGAGCAGGTTCACACCATTGGTACATGAAATTTTTATTGCTCTATTTTCATTCCTTCAAGTTTAAGTGATTTAAAATTTTTAAAAAATTAAAAAAAATTTGAATACATTTGTAATCTAGCGATAACCAGGGTTCACATCCAGTTACTTGTGTGAATGTGACCATATTATTTAATCCAGAGAAATTAGTCATTCCCCTCGTCTGCAAAAAGATGACACAAATGCTTTGAGGACCAATTTCATTTGAGGCTGCTATGAGGGTATAATATATCATTATGTGGAAAATATTTTACAAATCTTAGAAGTCTGTGTAAATGTCATTTCTATTAAGTAAATGGTTGATATTTGGTCATTGTAGAGTTCTTTTATAAATGTGCAGAAGACAAGCAAAGACTGAAAGCAAAAACAGTAAATCCCCATAATCTTCCATCACAAAAGGGCATTCCATTACCCTTTAGCTGTCCTTCCCAGCCACCTTGCACACACAAACACACACACACACATGCACACACACATGCACACACATACACACACACTCACTACATTGTACCTTACTTTAGTCATGACTTTATATGGAGCTTGGACAAGCTTTTTGACTTTCATTCAGGCATCAGTTTTATAAAAGTTTCCAAACTGAAATGTTTTGCTGACCAGAAGGTCTGATTTCAAAAGGACATTCTCAACAAAAAATATTCTAATGGAAGACAACAGAAAAGAAGCCAGGAGGCAGATAAAAGAACTGATGGAAATACTGCTCAGGACAAATTGAATGATCACATTGGACAACAAAGAGAGGGAAACACTACTCTACCCCTTCTTTCTCCCTTTTTGACAGCCTTCTGATGTGGTAGCCAAAAAGAAAGTTATTGTGAGAGGCACAGTTTCCATGAATAAAGTAGTAGTTTTGCTATATTATACTCTGTTCAGATCACATTTAAAACATTATGTTTGTCTGAGAACCACAGTTTATGAAATACATGCATAAGAAAGAGATTTTCCAGAAAAAAACAATTTAGCATAATGAGAGAAATGAGAAAGACTTTAAGGAAAAATCTCATTTCAAAGCATGTCAGAATGCACTGACACCTAGTATTTAATTTTGTTTTGTGTTCATCCTTCATTGTCGAAGAGGACCATACCATCAGAGAAATAATGACATGACTTGCCCTTGACTTGTTTTGAGTGAGGGAGGGCTGTGCATGTCACCAGCCTCCCTTCTCCTCCAGAGCCATCTGAATCCAGTGACAAGATATTCATCAGAATGACTGGAGATGATAATACCACATGTTGCATCATGTTCCTCCAAAAGTAAACAGGCTGGCTGACTGACCTCTGAGTTGGATGTCATTCCTCTATCCCCATCATTATGAATGAATTTCACTGTGGGTTTACTTACACAGATGATCACCGTAGATTTTCATCTCCTTTGTTTCCACCCTGGACTAATTTTCTTGTCTTTGAGTATCCCCACCCCATCGTGTTTGTTCATAGGACTTCATCATATTGATACTTAAAGACTTAGCGTGAACAGAATGAGGCTTTGACCTTCCTACAGTTCAAAATTCTTAGCTTTAAGCTATTCACCATCATCAGACTCCCAAGTAGCAGGGAAAACAGATTTATCCCACCATGCTCAGTCACTGCACTCACTTATGTCTAAAGAGAGGATTTCGGTGTTTTCTTTAAATATATGAAGAGTTGGCAGTCAGAGGACATAAATCAGTTATGTTTCATGTCTCTAGAGTCTGTATTAAGAGAAAATGGAATGAAGTTCAAATAATATATTTTTTGTTTGGAAAAAAAGAAAATAAAAGAACATTAAAATTTGAGTGTATGGATTATAAAATATATGAATGAACTCTTAAGGGAAAACATGAAATTTTGTGCCTGAGAGGTGTTATAAAGAGAAATGTGTGTGTGTGTGTGTGTGCGTGTGTGTGTGTGAGAGGGAGAGAGAGAGAGAGAGAGAGAGAGAGAGAGAGAGAGAGAGAGAGAGAGATTCTCAGAACTTAACTACCTGAGTTGCTTGGCAATTTCTTCTCAACCATACAGCTGTTTGTTCTTCATGGGATTACCTTTCAAATAAACTCATGCAACCATGCCCTGAGAATTTTTCCTATATGGACAGCAAAGAATCAGTCTCTTCAAAAAACGTGTTTCAAGGGAAATTCAACATATATGCTTATCAATTCTCCTTTCAAACGAATAGACACAGACAACTGGAAGAAACACAGAGAACTTGATTTGAGAAAGAAGGCTTCAAGCATGTGAGCGTGTTTTCAGCAATAGCTCATGTTTTCTGCTACAACTACATCACTTCCTCATATACATCTGTTTGTATCAGAAATTTTGAGTGTGGAGTTGAGCCAAAGCACCACAAGTTTCTGTTTTGCATACAGTTGAGTTTTATAATTGAATCTGTACAGCAACAATGAGGAGGAGAGGGGATGGACAATAAAGAGAAAAGAGAGGTGATCGGTCAACCATGTCTAGTATTGTGGCCAGGCTCTAATATTCTGAGACAGAGCATTCAGATGGAAGATATAAGCCTTTATCCTTTATATAAGGATATAAATCCATCAGGTTTATTTGATCCTCAGGACCATTTCCTAACACCCAAAATTCATGCAAATGTCACTTCTTTATCTCTTCCTTTCTGTCTAAGAACAATGATGTCTAAACTAAAGACGTTTTTCTTTGTTCGTTTGTTTCTGGGTAGTTGAAGATATTTATTATTTTAAATGTTTCCTAATCTGTCCAATTTGAGATAATTGTTCTTTGTTGTGTGTTTCATTGTTTTGAAGGGAAAGACATGGAGAAATTGGGCTAAGAGTCTGTTGTATACAGAAAAGGAATAGTTTCAGACCTTCAAAATCAACAGGACTCTATTCTGGTTAAAGGCTTAATCCAAATGAGACTCTTATTCATCTGATTAGGTTCATAACTTAGAAACATCACAAAAGGGGCAACACACCATATAAAAGTAGACTTTTAACACAAGACTGAAACTAGGAGTAAGAAAATGTAAGTGTTGGAAGGAGATTGAGCAAACAAAGAACGAGACATGCTTTCTATTACTATTAAATTCCTTAGGCAAAATTACCTCTCTCTCTTGCTCCCAACAATGTTTCCTCCTATCAGTTACTGTCTGCCTCCAGCCTTGAGAGACAGAGTGAAAATATTGACAAAGGTAAAGCCACGCCTCCCAAGGATCATCTGAAAGGAAGAACTGAGAAAGAGCCACCCAAGTGGAAGTAAGTAATGTTTTAGGAACCTAACCAACTCCAAACTAACCTAAGTGGGTACACATTGATGGAAGGTCACTTCAAACACACTTATTCTAGAATTCTAAAGCTTTCATTTATGTTTTTATACTAAGAAACCTGATAGCACAATGCTTGACATAAAGCAGGTACTTAGTGACTTGTTAAGTAGATGTGTCTAGCAAAGAATGTGGTGTCCAGTACTCAATACTAAAAAAAGTTTAATTGGAATGAATGAAATATCACAGAAAGAAGATGGTGACTAATAAAACAGGGGGAGGATGTGACCCCCCCCACCATTCACTTATGATTAGCCAACGTAGTCAAAAAGGATTAAATTTTAATGTTTAAAACAGCTACATCCTTTAAGACTATTATTAAGAGGTTGAGAATTTTAGGAAATTTTCTGAAGAAAACCTCTGTAAGAAGAGGAGGGACCCTCCTGTTTCCTTTTCATTACTGACCAGGTTGTCAGAGCTATTGGCCCTATATGTGTGTATGTATGTGCATACATGTGTATGTATATATATACACACAATACACATATACATACACATACATATATACACATATATACATACACACACACACACACACATATATATATATGAAAGATAGTAACCCAATGAAATAAGCAGCTATAAAGTATGTTACCCCTCATAATGTCTATGGCATTAGGAAAGAGGCAGACCTTGGGAGCAGAACTCAACGTTAATTTCTTGGCCACTCTATAAAGAAAGAAATCCCGGTAATGAATGTGGCACCACAAGTGTCTTACACATATATCTTGATATGTTTTTGTTCAGAATCCACTCTTACCTTTGAAGCTGTGGCTTGTGGTAGTGGATCATGCCCCAGGTGTCAGGGAGTGTTCAACTAGATATCCAGAGCAGTGGACAAACCATTGGTTGTGTAGTCAGGAAGTACTGTATTAGAATGTATCTTCAGAAACTGGTAAGCTGTGTGACCTTGGCCAAGTCACAATTTCTCTGTACCTCAGTCTTCCCAAATGTTGTGAGAATAAAATGATATAATAACTGTGAAGCACAGTGCTAACTTTAAAGTACTATATAAATGCTTTCAATTATTAATTATTATTATGTTATTGCCAATTGTTCTTATTATATCATTTTAAAAATTCCATTTGTAAAAATTAGTTATGTCTACTGGACAGCTGGATGACTCAGTGGAGAGTGCTGGGCCTGGAGTCAGGAAGACCTGAGTCTGAATTCAGTATCAGACACTTACTAGCCATATCACCCTGGGCATATCACTTAAGCTGTCACTTGGAGAAGGAAATGGCAACACTTTTGACTTTCTTTGCCAAGAAAGTCGCATAGATCATGTTGTTGTTCTTTGATCCATGTGGTCCTGAAGAGTCAGACATGACTGGGTAACTGAATTAAAACAATAACAGTTATGTCTGTTGGCTGCTTGTTGAAAGATAGGATGATGATGGAAGTCTGAGTGTTATTATTGTAGGAATAGCTTCTCATTGACTTAAACTTAGAACCTGTGGTAGGTGCCATGCTTTTAGGCCCAACCTGCAAGTTTGAGTGTCAGTTAGGGACAATTATAGATGGACTATTACAGTAGGAATATTTACAATGGAAAGACTGATAGACTTAATTTTGATGGATACAAAAATTAATAAGTTGCATTGAAGACTTTGGGGTGCATGTGTGCATATCTTTTCTCTAAATCAATTTAATCACAAATAAACATTTATTATGAACCTGATATGGCCAAAATACTCTATTTGGCAATGGGAAGAAAAAAGGAAACAAATGACTAAGTGCCTATTATGTGCCAGTCACAGAGTTAAGTGCTGTACAAATATTATCTTCTTTTTTTCCCTTACAGTAATCCTAGGAAGTAGGTGCTATTATTATCTCAATTTATAGTGGGGAAAACTGAGGTAGGTATATGTATGGATGCACGTGTATATGTTTGTATTGTGTGTGTATATCTGCATATATTGTGTGTTATGCATATACACATATGAACTATATGTGTATGCATGGTCATGAGTGTAAATGTGAGGCACAGTTTCCTTCAAATAGCCACAGGTTTCCAGGACTCCATCCATGAGAATGATATCATCACAAGGCACATGTCTGATATGCATATGTAGGAAAAGGTGACATATGTTGTGTATTGTATGTACATGTGCATGTGTGTATGTGTGTATATGACATAAAAGGGGCTGGATAATAAAGTAGCAAACAGTAAGACCAGGAAGCCTGGAATTCGAAGTGCCAGAAGGATGCCATTATTGATGGAGAGAGTGGCCATAAAGACATGTAAAGCACACAGGTGGAATATTATTGAGAAAACAAGCAGGACCATTTGATTGGCTTATCAAGTGTGTAAAGGGGAATAATATCCACAAGCCTGCAAAGGTGGGCCAAAGGTAGATTGTGAAGGACATTAAATGCCAAGCTGAGGAGCTGTTATTTCATTCTAGAAGAATTATGGAGCTGCTGAAGATAAAGAAGTCAGCTTTTCTGAAAGGAGTAATGGGAAATTTTTATTGAAAAGCAAGTCCAGGAATTGACTTTTAGCTTTTCTTGCCTAAATATCTCCAGTACTTTGTTTTCTTATCTATAAAGTTAAAGGGACAGACTAGATAATCTCTCTAAGGTCCTTTCCAGCTCTGAAATTCTATGATAGTGTAAATCACTCAAGCCAGTCACTTTAGTTGAATCAGACTTTGATGACATTAAGCAACTATTCCATTAGAACAGTTGATTACCTTGTCTTGATACTGATTTTAAAAGTCCACCTCCAATATGTGAGTAGATCATTGTACTTTTCGGAAATTTTTGCTTCCAAAGTCTATGTCTACTCATTTAACTCATCTAACTTAACTCATTTCCTTCAAAAGCACCATTCATTTTGAGATTTCTTTATTATATGAAAAGCATTATTTGTCCCATTTCCTGCCCTGGACCAAATCTAAAATTGCATTGTTCTTGCTTTTTAGCTCAACTTCCATTTTACAAGTTATTGTAATTTAGCTCAATTTCTTCAGACTTTATCTGATACCTCCTGACTGTAATACTTTTCCTCATCCCCCCTCTCTATCCCTAGTTTCCTCTCAAGCACAGTGTTACATTAATGAAAGTTGAGCAACATTTCAATAGCATTTATTCTTACAGTTTTAATTATTCCCCACTTTTTAATGTCCTGACACATTTACTATAATAAAAGGAAATCATCAATTTACTTGGGATTTTGTATGTATGTGAAAAGTAGCTTTCCTTTTGATTAATTTTAAGATTCAGCATAACTTTCCTACTCATGTTCTATGTATGAAAAAGAAAAGGCATTGAGTGGGAGTGATTTTTTCCCACTCTTGTCTACTAAATGAATTGATTTAGAAACCAAATGTTCTGAAGGTATATATGAATATTAACTGGATTGGGAAGAGAAGCTAATTCTGACTCTTGAAGAAATATATTTGTCCCCCTTTTGTTTTCAGTCCATTTAGAGAACTTCATTCGGAACATAACAAAAATGTGTCATACTTTCATCCATGACTAGCTTTGACAACATTGATGGAGTTCTTTGCCTTTTAAGATTGGGTCAGGCGTCACTATTTTATGCAGTCTCCATCAAAACCATGACCATTCTGCCAAAGGAAGAGGGAATAGAAATTATTTTCAGCATCAACTAGAATTTGAAAATTACAAAGCTGTTGAGCTTATTCCTTCCCATGAAATATACTTGGTTCCCAAAATGCTATTTATTTGAAGAAACTAGCAAGGTAGATATCAGTGCCTGATAGTTGACCTCAGAGTTCCTAAGATTTAGATTCTAGTCTTGTGTTGGAAGTAGACTATCTGTATGACATGGAACAAGCTATTTAAATCCTCATTGCCCTCAGGCAACTCTCAAATATGGTAAGTTGGAGAAGAGTTGTCATCTTTATTTGTTGAGGAAATAGATGTACAATGAGTTTGCTGTAGCAGCTGTATCACACTTATGGTGGGAGAAAACACCATGCTAAATTAAGAATACATGGGAAGCAACAGGTACACATCATATTAAGCTCATATTTATAAAGAAATGCAAAGCAGGAAGATATGTGCTTCTGGTTGGCTCTGGATCTTTCCTGGAGCTCCCTCTGGCTTGCTTTGGGCTGGGGCTTTAAAGTCATGGACATGAAGAACTCTGGCCTGATTACTTCCCCAAAGAACTGTCTTATCTGTGAGTGCAAGAAAAATTCAGAACAATGCTGCAGACTGGCACAATTTATTCTTGAAATGGGAGACTCAACAATATAGGGATTTCTGTTGCAAACAAACTATGAAACATCAAAATCAGTGCACTTACTGAAGACAAGGTGCAACTGGAAGGCAACAGCATTACTTACGGCTTTCATTCTCAAAAGGGATAACCAAAATATAATGAGGAACTTGAAACGTTGTGCAGGGAATGTCATGAAGATGTTCCTTGGAAAACTTGGCTATAGAACAAGTGAAAATGGAAAAGTCAAATCAACCCCTAGTGGAATTTGTTACCTAGAAAACTGCCATCATGGAAATAGAAATTATTAAGAAATACAAAGCAATAATTTCTGGAAAAGGATTAAGAGCTGTGTTGCATTCACCACTGAAGATATTAAAAACTGCACATATGAGACAGAATTTGAGCAGAAAATTTTAGGTGTCTAGGGATCTAAACATATGTAATTGATGAAAAACATTCAAGGATAAGAGGCAGACTGCTCAAAGAAAGAATCAAGAGATGGGATGTTTCATATGGGTAAAAATAAAAAGAAATGCAGCATTATAAAGATGAGTAAAATCAGTCTAGAGAAATAGTTTGGAGGCAGACTGCGATAGACCTCAAATGTCAGGGGAATTTATATTTTGATCTTAACCACACTAGGTAGTGAAAACAGTGACAAATTCATAGATAAATTTTCCCCTTTCCTCTTTTGCAAAATGACCAATACCAACCAATTTGACTAGATTGGGTCATAAGCACAATTCATTTTAGAATCATGTATACAAAACTGGTTTAATGACAAGTTAGGGGTTTGGGGCTACATGCTGTTTTTCTAATAGCTAGAACAGCTATTTTGGTACATTTCCATTGTGTAATATTATGGGAGATAGAAGACAAAAATCAAATCATGATGATGTGCATGTTGATAAATGAAACTAAATACTAGTCATTTGTCCAATCAATAAAAAATTTTCGAGTGTTTTTGTCATTCAAAGACTGTTCTAGATACTGGGGAAATTTTTCCTAAGGCTGTGTGAGACCTAATTTTATATTTCAAGGACCTTAACACCTATTGGAAAAAAAATAAATCATGTGCATAGAAAAGGAAGAATATATTAGCTATTTTGAGAAATATAAACCAAATGCTAAGGGAGGTCAGGTGTGAAAGATTTTGAACAAAATCGTACTGTAGTATTTATTTATTTATTATCATCATTTCCTTGGGGAAGGGGGTAGGAAGGTTACATTTGATGGCTTCTAACAATTACATATAGTACTCAACTAAATGTAAATACCAAGAGATAGAAAGGGAAGGAATGCAGTAAGGACACAATGATATAAAAATATAGTAATAAAATATGTTACAATGTCAATGCTTTTCATAATTGTAGATTTTCATTTTTATGAGTATTTTAAGAAAATATTTATAAAGGATCTGGTCCTGGATAGGAGAATAGTAGATTGGTAAAATAGTTTGGGTACATAGTGTACAGATTTAAATGGACACAGTAATCTAGTATTTGATAAATCCAAAGATCCAAGTTTTGTGTCAAAAACTCACTATTTGACAAAACTACTAGTAAAACTGGAAAGCAGTTTTACAGGAACTAGGTGCAAACCAACCTCTCACACTACAAAATGACAAGATCAAAATGAACACATAAAATAGGACATTGTAAACACATTAGAGGAGCATTACAAAAAAAAAAAACCAAAAAAAACCCAACCACACCTGTCAGATCTATGGATAAGGGAAAAGTTCAATTTAAAAGAGAGAAAGAGGACCACAGGAAGCAAAATGGATAATTTTGATTACACTAAATCTAAAATATTTTTTTGGAAAAAACAAAACCAAGGCAGCCAAAATAAGAAGGAAATCTGGAAACCTGGAAAAAAGTGTCAACTGTTAGAATTGTAAAAATCATATATATTCCAACAAGTGTCCAGGAAGATTCTAAAATTTTCATTCATTTATGTTCCTAATATTTGAAAAAAAATTCCTGGCTACATAGTGCCAAATGACTTTAAAATATTATCTATTGATATTGTTAGCTAAAAAAAAAATAGTTTCACTTTTCCCCCAGACTAATGAGAAGTATACTTAAAAACTTCATTGGGTCTATGACCTCCCCATCATGGTTGTTTCTTTCGTAATGCATACCACAACCCATACATGCTTTTTAATCCTCTGGGATGTTCGTTCAGATGTTACCTTGCTCCTCTGGGGGGATTCACTGATCTTACTAGGGATATTCCTCTGTCTGTTAAAATTATAACAGCAAATATGATCCAGCAGGTCTTCTCTTCCCAAAAAAAGTCTTTTATGTGTATGTTGAAATTACACACAATTCCTTGATAACCTTAACAACAAAGATGATTTGGTTTGATGATTTTCTTATTATTAATATGAAGAGATACAAAAAATCGGGAGCTGTAGGCTTGTCACAGTTTCCTATACAGCATATTAGAAAATGTTCTTGATGCTCTTATTGGCAAATAACATGATTTTGAATGAGTTAAACCCCCGACTATTGAGGGCCTCCTAAATGAGATTGATCATATTGCAAAAAAACCTTTATTCTAACTATATCTATGGGAAATGCCTAGTGAGTGTAGTTAGGTGAATGACACAACTCTAATATGTAGCTGGATCGGAGAGCCCACCCAGCTCACCAATCAGTGCAGATATCTTGGGAATATAGTCATTAAACCAAGGGCATTACCTAGTTCTGAACAGAAGGAAAGATAGACTACTTTTTCAAATTTGCTTTACCCCTTTTTTGGGAGCCATTCAGGATTTTTAAATAATTCTTTAAATTGTTTTATACTTTAGCAAGCATTTATTTTCTCTCTCTACCCACAATGACTTAAAAAAAATAAAGAAAAATTCTTGTAGTCAAGTAAAATAAACTCTCATATTGGCAAGGTTCACTTCCCACTTCTTTCTCAGGAGGATCCTAGACTAAAGAGCTTGCATCACTCAACCCAACTTACATTTCAATAAATAACTTCTTTAACACAGATATTGGGTCTGTATTACAAAGAGGCCAAAGAAAGGGGAAGAAAAGGGATCATTAATATGTAACTATTAATATCCAATTTAAGGAAGGCTCATTAATTGGAGAATGACTAAATAAATTATGTTATATTATCGTGATAGAATATTACTAATCTATAAAAATGAAAAGCAGGACAGTTTCAGAAAAAAAGAAACCTGAGAAGACATATGAACTCAAGCAAAGTGAAGTGAGCACAACCAATTGAATGTTGTACACAGTAAACACAACATCCAAAACAATTCCCAAAGAAAAACAATTTATGTCCAGACATAGAATTAATGAATTTTGAATGCAGTTTAAAGCATACCTTTTTAAAACTTTATTTCATTTTTCTTATTTTTTATCTGTTTTCTTTTGCAATGTGACTGATAAGGATATATATTTTGCATGACTTCATAGGTATAATTCAAAACAAATTGTCTGCTTGAGGAGGGGGGAGTGGGCGGAGGGAGGGAGACAATTTAGTTCTCATTTTTTAAATCTATGTTAAAATTTTAAATATAGTTGGGAAATGCATAAGCAAATAAAATATACATTGAAAAATAAATAAATGTCTGCTTTAATTATATTTTTACTCTCCTAATTCTTTTCTATTAATTTCTTCTAGTCACACTTCTCTTTGGACTGTTCCCTGTCAAGCTGTGAAAATAATTTAAGTTCTTAAAGGATTAAAATAGGAGCAAAACAAAAACAAAAACTATCAGCCTTTAATCACAGTAGTTCTGTGTCAGCATGTGACACATTAGAGTTGTGCACATTTCCTTCTTTTTCTGACTATAGGAAGAAAGGACCTCATTTCTTTCATGTTTTCCAGGGAGGACCACCACAGCCGCTCCCAGGCCAATGCTGATACTTTCAAGCATGACAGCTTTTCTGACTGCAGTTTTCAGATACGTAGATAGCTAGAAGTAAAACAAACAGAAATAGGCAACATGAGAGAGCAAAAAGTGATAAACAATTACTATATGGTGGATGTAAATGCTGGCATCTGGACCAATCACGAAAAAAAAAAAGACCAGTGAAAGTATAAATATGGTAAAAGATTCCTATCTAGATTAGGTGGAGAGAATTTCACAAATAACCTGTGTTGACAGTAGATATTGTGTTGGAGGAGAGAGAGCAAGCGAGAGACAGAGACAGAGAGGCAGAGACAGAGACAGAAACCCAGAAAGAGAGACTTTCAAAAAATCATGAGAATCAAAGGATCATAAGTTAAAGACTATCAAGTCCCTCACTCCCCCTCATTTTATAGAAAAGGAAACACAAGATTTTTTTTTTAAAAGAATTATTTGTTTTTACTTTTCAGCATTCATTTCCACAAGATTTTGAGTTCCAAATTTTTTCCCCATCTCTCTCATCTCCCACCCAAAAAACTGTGCATTCTGGTTATCCCTTCCCCAAATCTGCCCTCCCTTCTTTCACACCCCTCCCTTCCTTTATTGTCATCTTCTCTCTTTTCTTGTAGGGCAAGATAGATTTCTGTACCCCATTACCTGTATTTCTTATTACCCAGTTGCATACAAAAACAATTCCCAACATTTGTTCCTAAAACTTTGAGTTCCAATTTCTCTCCCATCCTCCCTTCCCACCCATCCCCACTAAGAAAGCAAGCAATTCAATATAGGCTATATATATGTAGTTTTGCAAAAGACTTTCATAACAGTCATGTTGTGTAAGACTAACTATATTTCCCTCTATCCTATCCTGCCCTCCTTTTATTCTATTCTCTCTTTTGACTTTGTTCCTCCCCTATAGTGTTTACTTCTAATTACTCCCTTCTCCTATTTGCCCTCTCTTCTATCATCTCCTCCCACACTCCACTTATCTCCGTCTCCCCTACTTTCCTGGAGTGTAAGATGGCTTTTCATACCAAATTGAGTGCAAATATTATTCCTTCTTAAATCAAATGTGATGCGAGTAAGCTTTGCTTTTTTCCTCTCACCTCCCCCCTTATTCCCTCGATTGTAAAAGTTTTTTCTTCCCTCTTTTATGAGAGATAATTTACCCCATTCCATTCTTCCCTTTCCCCTCCCAATATATTCTTCTCTCACCCCTTAGTTTTATTTTTTTTAGATATCATGCCTTCCTGTTCAACTCACCCTGTGCCCTCTGTGTATATATAATCCCAAGAGTTACAAATATCATCTTTCCATGTAGAAATTTAAACCGTTCAGCTTTAGTAAGTCCTTTGTTATTTCTCTTTTGTGTTTACCTCTTCATGCTTTATTTGATTCTTGTGTTAGAAAGTCAAATTTTCTTTTCAGCTCTGGTCTTTCCATCAAAAATGCTTGAAAGTCCTCTATATCATTGAATAACCATTTTTTCCCTGAAGTATTTATACTCATTATTGCTGGATAGGTGATTCTTGGTTTTAATCCCAGTTCCTTTGATTTCTGGAATATCATATTTCATGTCCTTCTATCCCTTAATGTAGAAGCTGCTAGATCTTCTGTTATCCTGATTTTATTTCCATAATACTCTAATTATTTCTTTCTAGCTGCTTGAAGTATTTTCTCCTTGACTGGGAACTCTGGAATTTGGCTAAAATATTTCAGGCGTTTTTCTTTTCAAATCTCTTTCAGGAGGTGCTCAGTGGATTCTTTTAATATTTGTTTTTCCCTCTGGTTGTAGAATAGCAGGGTAGTTTTTCTTGATAATTTCATGAAAGATGATATCTAGACTCTCTTTTTGATCATGGAAACATAAGAGTAATAAACTAAGGTCAAGGAATTTCCCTCAGGGTCACATAGCAAATAAGTATACAAGATCAGATTGAAACTCAGGTACATTAATTATGCCAAATAACTACTAAGTTAAATTTATTGTGATGATTCTGTCATTAATGCCTCTTTTTCCTCATGTCTATGATTTTCACATTATTATAGAGTTTTCTTTTTTACTTCATATTTTTATATATATAAATATATAGTTGGAAACTATATATTTATATTATATTAATACTTTACTTTTATCAATTACACATAAGCACAATTTTTACATTTTTAAAAATTGAGTTCCAAATTTCCTCCCTCCCTCCCTCATTTCCTCCCAATTGACTCCAGAGTCATCAATGTCCAGTAGTAAGACAAAAGTTGCCCTGGAGATGGCCTGGAATGTAGGGGATGACCATGCTGTCTTCAGTGTCTGATCAAGTTCTAAGTGCTCTACAATGCACTTTAGCCACCTTTATGGCTAGAGAATCAAATTGTTCTCATCTGCCCATTCCACTGGAGGGAGTCTTTACACACTTGGGGTAGATATCTCCCTAATTGAGGTTTGAAGCCTGTCAGTTTTTCTCAATCTGGTTTAGCCTGTTTACCAAGATGGTTTTACTGGAGCATGACCACTGTATATGCTATAGCTTCTTGGAGTCACAGGTGACAGTTGGATGGTAGGGTTCACCAAAGATGAATGAGCAGCCCTGAAAAGGGCTGAGCAAGATGTCCCATCAGAGGCGTTAGTCCTGTTTAATCACTCCACACATTTCAGATATTGCAACATCTCCAGAGGGAGGTTAAAATAGTACAGGAAGGCTGTGATGAAGGTCTGAACCAGGGTGGTTGCAGTATTAGAGGAGAAAAGAAAATGTATATAAGTGATGTTATAATTTAAGAGCTCTATTCAATGCAATGATCAACCATGATTTTAGCGGACCAGGGTTGAAGCATATTATCTTCCTCCTGCCAAAAATAAAAATGATAGTCTCAAGGTAAGGAAGGAAACATATATTTTTGTATATGACCAAAGTTCACCTAGGTGCTACTGTAGAGAGATCACTGGGCCTGGAGTCAGGAAGACCTGGGTTCAAATCTGGCCTCAGACACTCACTTGCTGTGGGACCCTGGGCAATTCACTTAACCCTATATCCCTCAGTTTCCTTATCTGTAAAATGAGTTGGAGAAAGAAATGGCAAACCACTACAGTGTCTTTGCCAAGACAACCTCAGTGGTATCACAAAGTGATTGAAACAACTAAAAAGGTTGAGCAACAAAAATACTGATTTCATTAAAAAGCTCATAGTAACACATAATACATTGATTTAGGATGGGGGGGTGCACTTCATAGGGTACCATACTTGGAGTCAGGAAGATTCTCTGTGAAGTCAAACCTGGCCTCAGACACCTTGCTTGCCTCCATTTTCTGGAGGAGGAAATGGGAAACTGCTCCAGTCTCTTTGCCACGAATAGTCCAAAGGGGGTCACAAAGGGTCAGAAATGACAGAAATATGACTGAACAGCAATGAAATGAGGATTTTTTCCTTGACTATATCTATATATATGTATATATATATATATATACACATATATATATATAGATATTTGTTACAAATACCACTAGCTCCCCTCTTTAGAAAGTTTTATAAAAAGAAAATTAGGGCTTGTTCTTTTTTTAAAAGATATGCGTGGGTGTAACTTCTCCAGATATAACTTATTCATGTGCAACTTCTCCCAATTTTTTACAGTAGAACTTTGAGTTAAAGTATCTTTAAAATCCCCTGCAGCTTTTCGTACTATTTATCCTCAGGTACAGGCACAGATAACACCTGATAATTCTGTTTCTTTCTCTTTCAGAACACCATTTGTCTATACCACAGCATATTAGAATTTGAGAGTTGCTATAGACAACTTCTTGAAATTCTTATCCAATCCTCTCTAGGTTTCTTCCTCAGACAACAGGCATGTAATTCAACAACAGTGTCATTCTTGACAATTTTTCAATATAGTAGAACTAGAACTTTACTGCAGAAGCCTTTAAAACCGCCCTTTCTCACACACCCATTGAGTTAATATGATAAGACTTTAGTGGAGGTATAGATAAATTCTAAAGTAGAGGAAAATAAGCCATAATTTGCTGTCATGGACATTACCAGAAAATGGTTTAATGTCTTAATTTCCAGATTTCCTGAATCCATGAAGAATTTCCTTTATTCCTTTGGAATCTCTAATATTAAAAAAAATTAAAAACATCTTTTATATAACCATATACTTTACTGTCTCTTTTTGTTATTGTTACAATTCATAAAGATAAGTTATATATTGAGACAGTCCTGAAATGCATAAGAGTAGTAACACTGACATCCATCTTCACAAGGAAGGGGCATTTTCTTCTCATGTCACTCAGTGTCCCTGAGTCTCATCTTAAATGTCAAAGCATTGAAACTCCATAGGTCCTTGACATGCCCTGGCACAATCACCCTGACTCCATGCCTCTCAAGGCCCATTTGTAATGGTGTTTCTCCCCAGGGTCCACCTCACCCCGCCCCCCGTCTCCTATGGAAATAAGTGATGGGCTGTTCTTTTTCCCATGACAATGATACTTTAAGTCAGACAGTCCCCTGTGCCTCTATGACACCCCACACAGTCTGCAAATGTTTATGCCTCAGGTAAAAATATTTATAGTTATGGCTCTTGGCATGGTAGATAAAATATTAAACAATATTGTAGACATAGTAACTATATTTTCAAAATAACATCACTTTTTATAGTGCTTTATGTTTTTGGGTTTTTTAATTTTTTTTTTTTTAGCTTTGGGGGAAAGAAGTCATGTCATCAATATAAGAAACTTTCAGTTAAGAAGTCTGTTCAAATGATGCAAAAGTACAACTGGTCTGCAATTTATAATCTTAGAATGCTTCATGGGAATTGGATAGGTTAAATCATATCCCAAACTCACACAGCCAGTAATATGTCAGAAGCAGGAACTGACCCTGGGTCTTGCCAACATGGAAGTCAGAATTGTACAGTGGTTTTTAAGACAAAGAACCAGAGATCAGATCTTATCCCTGAATATTTATTTCCTGTATGGCCATGAGAAAATCATTTCATTTGCCTAGGTCTCAATTTTATCTATAAAATGAGGTTTTTGGACAAAGTAACCTAAAATCTAAACTCTGCATCAGTTACCATTTTTTGATAGTGTCTCTCTATGTTTTTTAACCTACTGGAAAGTGTTTTTTTTCTTCATGACAACATCATTATATGTTGTTGGTGTTATAGACCCTATCTTGCATAGGAAGAAATTAAGGATCAGAGATGATGAGTGATTTTCCATTTTCATGCAGTTAGTTGGTGTCAGAACACAAATCCAGAATCTCTGACTTTCCACGATGTTACATTCACTAAGACATATTAAAATCACACACACACACACACACAGTCACCTTCTTAAGGTGAATAAAATATTGAATTATGATCATATTTCAAAATAAACTTGAAATTAACACATACCATTTGTATTTTTCCCCTGATTTTGCTTAAAGCGAATATTTGACTGTCTGGGTGGCATATGAGTGTGTTTCTTCTCTGAAGGGTTGTAAGTTCTTTGACAAGCTGGTTTATATTTGAAAACCTGAGCGAGCTTAAAATGATCCTCATCTTCTTCCTGAGAAGGACAAATGTGAAATGAGAACTCTATAATTTATTAAGTTTTATAGAAATTTCTTTTTCAAGAGGGTGTGTATGGGGGATGGGGGGGTATATGCATCACAGCTCAAGTTGGATCAGTAAGTAGTTATAGGATAATCTAAGAGGAAGGGATCTTTATGATTATCTTTATAACAAACTTTTAATGTTTCTTGGAAAGAAAAAAAAGAATACCAAGTTGAATCAGAGAGTTTATGTTTTTCCTTTGAGTAAAACACATCACAGTAAAGATGATATCTAGTTGAAGCTCAAGGTTTGTATTTTTATGCTGACATCTTTCTGAATATGACTTGGAATGTTTGTTCTTTGTGACTACTGCAAATTCAGAAGAGCAAAGACCATCATTCAATGTACACACAAACAGAAAGGCAAAAATGGGCCAATCAACCAGATTATATAGGACCCCAAAATACATTTCTCCTGAAGAGGTCTGGGAACTCTTTCCCTTAGACAACTCTGTCTTCATAATATGTTGAAGTCAAGTGCCTCTATACTATACTGTGCCTCTCTTTTCCAGTTTGGTTTATCACCAGCCCCTTTAATTCTTAAGAGACTGACATATTCAAGACTTTGCAAGTCAAAATGGGCTTTGTTCTTGAATTTTCTTTACATTTATTTTAATTTAATAATGCCTTCAATTTGTTATAGCACTATCCAAATTTTGTCCCACACTACAAGCTAGTGACTTTTTCTCTCTGCATCTCTTTCTCTGTTTCTTTGTAGCTGTCTCTCTTTGTCTCACTCTCATCATATCAATTTTTATAAAAAAAAATTTTTTTAAATTTTTGTTGGCATAAGGAAATTCCAGTGAACAAATTCCCTTTACCCAGGTATATCAATAAATGCTCTGCAACTGATAGTTTTAGAGAATTGCCTAGAACATTCAAAGTTAAATGATTTCTCCAGGATTGCACATGGAATATGTGTCAGAGATAGGATTTGAACCTTAGAGTTTATGACCACAAAGGGAATTTTCTATTTGGTAGACCATGATTTGTCTACCATATATTTCTTGATTTGATTAGAATATTCATGGAGAGTAAAATTTGTGAGCCTTATTATTCCCCTTAAAACAAAAGCCTGTCGACAACTATAATATTCTTCCAATGATACTGTATTGCCTCACACCATTGACATCCTTTCCAAGAAATTAAAATTGCATCAGGTACCCCAAAATGGCAAAAAAGAGGTATGGAGAAAGCATTGTGGCAGTGTTGGATAATGAATATGGAGCCCAGAGAAATAGATGATATCCCCGATGTTTACTGGCTGTGTGCTTTCTTTTTTCTAAACCTCAGTTTCCATATCTGTAGAATAGTTGTAATAATAGTACTTATTTCCAAGTTTGGTTGTGAGGATTCAGAGACACAATTTATGTAATTTGTAATATAAATAGAAGTTGCTATTATTAGAGAACCAGACAAGGCAAAACAATAATCATATATTAAGTACTTTCTGTGTCACAGTTTGCTATGTACAGTGATACAAATAAACCTGAGGATACAAATAAAAGTAAAACATAAAAATAACCCCTGTTCTTTAAGGGTTTAAGTTTTAATGGAAGAGAACACACACAAAACAAGTGGAGAATTCTAGTGAGGAATATGAGTGAAAAAGAAGTGACATAGAGGATGTCATCACTGAGATTAACTAGAAAGGGAGATGACAGGTTATGTATCCAGAGTGAGGGAAAGTCCACAGAAAGCCTTCATACTCTGTTGGTTTCCTTGGATGTCAAGGGATCTAAAGAGTGATTTTGAGCATATTAAGTGGTCCACCTTGGTTTAGAATAGAACATGAAAAAGAGTTGCATAAGACATGAAGATATGTATGGGATATGTGTTACCTCATTGTAAGCAGTACTCACACACACGCAGAGTTGTGCCAAAATATTAGCATATTCTCCACCCCACTAAATGAAGCAGGATGTCATAGGTCAGGCCAAGATGTATTTCCTGTGTTTATACCTTCCATGGCCTTTTTGACCCTTTATGACTGTAGCAATCCCATGATTATACTCTCTGCTTGCAATCTTTAGAGCATTTAGTCAGTAATTATTTACTGGGTGTCTATGAAATAAGAGTTTTTCCAATCTAGAGTAAAGATAGAATTGACTTTGGTTCTCATGCTGATATTTATAACTTGTGTGATGTGGGGTAGGTTGCAACTTTTCTGAGTCTAATTCCTTAATAACTAAATGGAGAAATCAAAACTTACCATAACTATGCCACAGAATTGTGATAGAAGCACCTAATTAATAGTGCAATGGAAAGGTGAATTGTTATTAGTGCCTATGTCACAGCATCATTGTGAAGATCAAGTCAGATAAGAGATAAAAAATACAGGTAAACATGCTAGGTAGAATGATGATGAAGATGATGATGATATCGTATACATTTTTTACCCCTAACATTACCTAATGCAGCATATATTTATTGAATGAATGAATGTCTTTCTAGAATTATTCTTGCTAAACTATTTTGAGTAGATGTGATATATGGCATCAGTGACTGATATTGTTCATAGTAACCCACTGAACACTGCATCTCGAGTCAGAAGACGTGGAATCAAATCTTCATAATTATTTTCAGTGGGGCTTTAGGAAAGTTATCATTTGTTGTCCTTTCTATACAAGATATCCTCATTTTTAAAATGAAGGAGGTTGGAATAGACTGACCTTTAGTCCCGTAGTATCTATAAATCTATAAAACATTGATGTGTCACTTGAATTGCAAAGATTGTAAGTTGAAATAGCAATATATTAAAGTTATTGTGTAAAATAATGGCCAGTGTGGCATCTTTACATGAAAATGTGGTCTAGGAAAAAAAAGTATGATGTAGAGTGCTGGGCACACTTTTCTACTGAAATTCTATCATTCAATAGTGTGTGGTGTCTTAGGATTTTTCTACTGTCTTGTCAGTATTGATTTGCTCTTTCTTTATATGTCAAGACCCCATGACTCTTTAGACTTGCACATTGCTCCAGAGCCAGACTGCACCCAGAGCACTTAGTAGAATGTACTGAAGAAAATTAATTTTTTTATCCCAGATAACTTGATTTTCCCACATTACTGTGTTCAGTGTACATCTGGCAGGAGAGAGTAGTTTGGTTTATGAAGTTCTGGGTTTCTGAAATATCTTGTAAAGACCTAAAATAAAGCATGTGGAAGGGAATTTTTTGACTCCTATGAGACCAATAAAATAATTTTCTTTAAGGTAACTTACTTAAGTAATGCTGTATAGTGTAAAAAGCTCTTGACGAGTCATGTCTTTTGATTCTTATGACAGATTTTGTGAAGAAGACAGTAGGAGAGGATAAAGATAGAAGAAAATGTCTTATACATGGAAACAACATTTATAGAAGCATGTTTTATAGTAAAGAAGTATGATGAAAGTGGAGTTGCTTTGGCTTGATGAATAGCTAAAGAATTATAACATATGAATGCAATGAACTATCATTACTCAATTAAAAAGTAACATGGATATTCAGAGAAAATTGGAAATGCTTATATTAACTGATGCAAAATGAAATAAATGGAAGAAATAGAAAAATGATGATATCATATAAAAAAACACCACATGAAAAGAATCCAAGACACTTATTGAAGAAATGATCAATCATTACTTCAGGAGACCAAAATAATGAATCCTGACTGTCATGGCTCAGGAGAAAGTTACTGGGACATATATGTGGGGTGGGCCATTGCATTATCTAGCTTGGCCAATGTGGGGGTGATTTGTTTTCCTTAAGTGTATTTCTTTGCTAAAAAGTACAAAACCTATTTTTGTGGTGGTGGTGGTAGTGAATAAATCCATGAATAAAAAAAGTTAATTAATCATGTAATAGGAACCAAGTACTGTGAGTACAAATTTGAAAACAGATTTTGAAATCTCCTGCCCTTAAGGAACTTACCTTCTAATAGGGGGAGGGAAGGGAAGAAGGATTTAACAAGTACTATATGTCAGGCTCTGTGCTAAATTCTTTACAAATATCTCATTTGATTATCATAACAACCTTGGGAGGTAGATGCTATTATGATCCCAGTTTCACAGTTGAAATTATGGCAGACAGAGTTTATTTGACTCACCAGTGTCATATGGTTAATAAGTGCCTAAGATCAGACTTGAATTCAGTTTAGCTTGATTCCAAGGCCAACACTATATCCACTGTGCCATAGAGTATACAAGACACATAGGGAGAAAGTGTGGACCCCTCTGCTACTTTTCCCTAATGTTAGAGGGAGAGTGAGTTGAGTCATTGGGAATAGACTGACACAACCCTTCCAGGAGCTATGACAAAAATTATTGATTATGATTCTCTAGTACATGAAACACTAGATTTGAATTCAGGAAGGTTGTGGTTCAAAGCATATCTTGATCACTAATTGTATGATCATTTACTTAGACCTAGAAGGAAACTTAGATGTCTTGATGAACCTAGGTTTTCCTGACCATCTATTGTGTGCCTAAATTTCCTCATTTGCAAAATGAAAGTGGGATGGAGTGAAGTTGTTGACCTTACTCCTATTTTCCACCTCTCCATTTGTGATCCTCTGACTCCCAACATGAAAGAGCAGAATTTAGGGGTGAAATGAGATTCCCACAGTGGTAAGTTGGTTGCTAAAACTATTGAAAAGGTAAGTGGTGAAAAGAAAGTGAAGTGAAATGTTTCTGAATCCTGTCTGAGGAAGGGGGACGGTTATGAAAGTAGATAGGTGACACCATCGTATTCAAGACATCAGGAGGTCCATATAGTTAAAATCCCCAAGCAACATTGTCTAATCTAGGCAGCTAGGTTTCTGAGAAGATTACAAGGAAATTGGTTGGGGATGTTGATGGGAGAATCAAATATAAATAAAAACTTTAACATAGAAAATGATATAAAGGACTATGATCAGAGATACTTTTTTTGTTAGGAATGTATTCCCAGGAACTCAATAATATTAAAAAATCCATAAACATAAACATTAATTGCAGAATTTTTTTTTCTGTTACTAAAGAATTGGAAACACAGTAGATACTATTGATTGGAGCAATTATTGGAGAACTTAATATGCATTAATATGATGGGATGTTACTGTATTATATGAAATAATGACTGTTGAATGCAGGGAATCATCAGAACACATAAATGTCCTGTTGCGAAGTGATATAAATGGATTCAGTGATAGAGTATACAACAATGAACAGTGATGTAAATTAAAAGAACAAGAACATCAAATTCAAGTGGAATGTTGTTAAATTATAATGAGTAAGTTTGCCCCCAAAGAAGTGATGCAAAAACACAACTTCTCTTCATCTTTGAATCAGGGCAGCAGGAGGTATGGATATGGATGACTGCGTAAACTGTCAGACTTGGCTGATATATTATTTTTTCTCAATTGCTTTTCCCCTTCTTATTTTAAAATTCTCCATTTTAAGGGATGGTTCTCTGAGTGTGGAAGAGATAGAGATACATTAAAAATGAAATGAGAGTAAAAAAACAAATGATAGCAATAAAAATGTAGTGGGATGGAGATAGAGACTGAACTTGGGATTTTATTGGTGTTAAGAAATTTCAAGTTAGGAACTTCTGTCAATGCAGGCTGGCACTTTCTCTCTTACTTTGATCTAAGAGAATTGCCTAGAATTTAGAGAAGGCCAGTATTATAATCATTGTGTACAAAAGGAAGGACTGGGATTCCTGTCTTTCTGGGTAGGAGGTCAGCTCTCTATAAGTAAAAAAGGCAATATTATTAATTATTTGTGTTTTACAGATGAGCAAACTGAGGCCCAGAGAGGGAAAAAACTTGCCCAAAGTCACATAGTTATATTAAGTGGTATAGGTGGGATTAAAGTCCATACGCCTTTCCTTTCACACACACATATAATAGACACGTGTATATATACATATAAATACACATAATATACGCATATAGTATATGTTTGTGTGTATGTATATGCATTTACATATGTATTTATCTATGTATATATACATGCATAGATCAATATATAAAATGATTCAAGTTAATTTTAAGTAAAACCATATATTAATAAAGTTCATAATAAAATAAGGAATATCTCTTATTATAACTTATACACTCATTACTTCTTTGTCATCATAGAAAGAATGCTATATGTAGAAGCATGGATTTCCTTTGATTCTCTGCTCTGACGGTGATGACTCTAGAACTTTAGAGAAGTTATTTCCTCTTTTTGGGTCTCAGTTTCAACACCTGTATTTTTCTTTTTAGTTGGACTAGGTGATGTACAAGATCTCTTTCAAGTCAAATACTTTTATTTTTTATTCTTTCACCAAATTTGGACAAGAAGGACAAAGAAAGGAGACAAAAGACAATCTCTGCAAAAAATTGGAACTAGGAAACTTCAGCTGACTTCAACTGTAGACATTGAACTTAAAGAAACAGTACAGTAGTAATTTCTCATTGTTCACTAAATTTTAACTTTATTCAGGATTACCCATTTTACAATGACAGTATGATTCTCATATTTGAATTGAAACATCATTCTTTTTGATCCAGGTCAAATTCTACTTTCTACGGCAAGGTTTCTCAGTACTCTTAGCATGCTAATGCTTTCCCTTTCAGATGGTCTTCATATATTCTACGTTATACCTTCTATATACTTGGATATTCACATGTTGCCTCTCCAATTAGAATGTCAGCTTCTTGAGAGCAGGCATTATTTTTGCTTGGTTGGTTTTATTTGTTTTCCTTTCTTTTTATCCCCAATACTTAGCACAGAGAGTGTGACGTAATAAGATCTTAATTAATGCTTGTTGACTGACTGAGATCTTTTGTAGCGATTTGCTTTCCAAGATGAATCAGTGGGCACAGAAGCGAAAACAGCTTGACATTTCCTTGTCCTGGAACTAGGGACTTAACTGAAAAATGCTTGATTTTGGAATAACCATTCACATGAACCCCGGAGTGCCTTATGTAGGATCCTGTGTCATTGAGACTCCTAGCAAATGGGATTAAAATATACCCTATCTTGCCTGCCTTGTCAATTCTGCCTGCATGCCAGATCTATAAGGGTGAAGTACTCTTAGTCTAGATCTTTCATACATTAGATATTAATGCCTAGAAGCTGTGCTTCCCCTCAATTTGAATATACATCTATCTAATAAAAAAAATTCATAGAAATGTGTGATGTTTCTGAGAGAGGGAAGTATTTAATAAGGTCCATGGGGCATATGGACTGTAAGAGAAAACACTTAATAATGGTCACATGAGTTCAATAGATATCAAGCATATGGTATGGCGGGGATAGTATCTAGCTCAGTGCAAACATGCAAATCTCTCAAAAATGGTTACTTTTATGGAGAAACAAGTTACAACTTAATTTTTCACTTTCACTTCCACCTTTGCCTCAAAATATTTCTATCCAGATGGGTGTAGAAGAATGTAACAGACCAAAGTCTCAGAATGCTAAAGGGAGATGTATATAAATAATGTCATCAAAGTCTATAAAGGAAAGGTCTAAAATACAATCTAGGGATGAAATTTTCAATCTGGAAATTAGTTTGGGAAATCTTCATTTTCTGTTTTCACTTTAGGGAATCTTATTGTGGGCAGGAACCATGGAGGTGATCTAAGTCAACTCACAGAGACCAAGAATTACCTCTACACCGTATCCCCAACGTTAGTATGGAGCCTCTCTGTCTCATCAACCCTGTGCAGGCATGCACTGATTCCCAGGGCCTCCTATCACACTATTCAATACCTTTATTAGTAAAAAAAAGTTTTACCTTATATCAAGTATAAGTCTTTTCGTAATACCCATTGTCCCTACTTCTTTCCCTTGGGTCTAATCTCTCCTCTATATGGCATCCTTTCAAAGTATACTCCCCCTCTTTCTGTAAACTTCTATGAACTAATACAATAGCTTCCTGGGGGAAGAGCCATCTATCTTAACTGAGAGAGGACTGAGTTAAGATGCACTCAGTGCTTGTCTACATAACAAGTTGGTTAAAAAAGGACCACTATGGCTTTTTGGGAGCCACTAGGACATGATCTACCAACAGGGAATGCACCTTCTCCTTATCTAGTCTCTTCTCTTCCTTTTCTACCCGTCTCCTTATTCTCCACACTTCATACCACCTCTAGGTCTTATCTCTTACTATCCTCATATACCCATAATAGATAATCCTTTTATTTAGAAGCAACCACAGTTGTTTGTAAATTCTTGGATGAAGATCTACAAAAATTATGAAGACATCCCCATAGCTGGGACTAACTATGTTCCAGCTGAATTCTTTCAGTTTTAGGGTTTCAAATAGCCCTTTCTCTGTTTTCAGTGCCTGTATTACAACATTTTGACTTGATAATTTAGATAACTTAGACTCAGGAAGCTTAAATTATCTCCCTATGTTCAGAGAGCTAGTAAGGAGAAGAAAGGGGCATGTAATCCTGGTCTCCTAATTTAGAAGATTCATAATTTCCTTAAAATCCCAGCTCAAGAGACACTAATAGGCTATAAATCTTTCATTGCAGTGTAAGATACTTGAGAGGAGCAATGTCTTTTATGTTTCTTATGTAGAATCTGGCATAAAATATCTATCACATAGTAGAGACTTTCAAGATGTTTAAGGCCTGATGGGGCTGTCCTTCTAATTCCCTGGAGTAGTTAGTGCAAACTCCCGGCAAATTTCATTTATTTTCTGTATGTTATTGCATTTTACTTATATATTCCATCCAATACATACATATTATACGTGTGTGTACTTATTATATGTATGTGCAGGTTGTGAATTTCAATATAATACAAACTCACTAAGGTTGGGGCTGTTTCATTTATTTTTCTTTGTATCCAGAATGCTTAGCATGGTACCTGGCACGTAGGAGGAAATTAATAAATGTATATTGACTATGTGCTTGCCCATATAGAAACATAGCTCTAGAAATAGAAAGGATATCAAAGGGCATCTAGTCTGACAACCTCATTTTTTCACAGGAGGAAAACTTAGTTGATAAAAGTAAAATTATTTGCCCAAGTCAAACGTCTATTCTAGTCACAGAGCTTAGATTCTAAGCCAGCTTTCTTGATACTCAGATCAATTTGTTAAATTATGTATGTGGGACAGAGCAAGCTCTGTAAGCATTAAAAGCATCCACTTTATAGCTTATTTTCCTCTTTTTTCCACCCAGAGTGGGAAAAAAGATGAATTTTACTTCCAAAGTATATTTAAAGATATAATAATGTTGCATAACCCATCACTGGCAAGGGAAAAGTTATCTAAAATTAAATAGCCTGGTCAATGATCAGCAAGCTGCCATATGTGTCTTTTCAAGAGATCTTGATATGTTTTCCCAGTTGTACGTGTGAAGACATTAGGTGACAACTATGTGAAGACTGCAGAAGCTACCTTCCTTATTATACCTAAGAGAGGACATTACCTGACACACTAATTTGAGTAGACAGGGGTTCCAGGTTAGCATCAGCTGGCTCCATTCCTTCGCCATTTATACTTCCCCTTGGCAACTATTCTATCCTTTCCTTTTGTGGATGTGGTATTTTCTTTTGACCTTAACTTTTTAAATGCTCTTCATTTTCTAAATGTTTTGTGTCTCATGCTTTCAAAAATGAAGCCCTGCAAATCAGGATGTCTGCCATGCTGTCATTTCAAGGTAACATCTGATCTTCATACATACCCAGCACTTCTATTTCAAGATACCCTCTCATAGCAGCTGGAAGAAGAGTTTCCAAAGTTTGATTTGCCCTTGCATTCATTAAAAGTGTAGGCTATCTACTAGGTATTCATCAAGAGCACATCAATCCTTACAACAGAAAATTCTCTAAAATGCCTTATTTTTCATACTTGAATTTAAGCATCATCTAAGAGAGATAAAATAAAAGGACTGATAAAATCAAATACCACATACCCAAAAGAAAAGTAGAATTTTCTGCTTTTAATTTAACTTCATTTATTTCTGCTCTATGACAGATCGGCATCTGTGTAGGAATCTACTCAGTTTGTACGGTACGTTTTTGAGTTTTCTAGCCTAGTGAAACAATGGGGAGGGGGAGATAAGATGGCTACATGAAGCAAAGGAAAGAACATTGGATGCAGAACTAGAAGAAGTGATTTCTAAACTTGATTCTACTGCTGATGTGTGGATTTTTGTAAGTCATTCAGTCTCTCTGAGTCTCAGTTTTTCATCTGTTCAATGAGGGGGTGATTTTTAAGATTCCTGCAAGCTCTCAATCTATGGTTGTCTTTAAAATGGTTAGCAGGAGACTGTAGAGGAAATGAAAGTCCAGACCTAGGGGAAATTATGAAGTAGGAAATACGTTTCCTGTGCCACCTTTCCCACCATTTTCTCTGGGTGTAGTTCCTCTCATTACTATCTTTTAAATTTCAGAATTATATTTGATCTTACTTTACAGGTCCCACTTCCTTCCCCCTTTTTGCCAATTTCTATCCATCCTTTCTAAAGAAGTTTTGTCCTTTCCACTTTGCTTCTGCTTGTTTCCCCTTAATGCCTGTGATAATTTCCTAATTTCCCTGCTCTAATCCGTCCTAAATACTATTAATCATTCCAAAACTACAATTTCAATGATGAAATTGTATTGAACACTGTTTAATCATCTTTATTAGTTCCCCATTTTTAGTAATGGAAAGACCAAATTTCTTACTGGGGAGGGGAAGGGAAAGAATAGCATTTGTATAGCACCTATTATGTGCCAAATACTGTACTAAATATTTTTTTGAAAATATCATCTCATTTTCCATCTCTCCACTATATGTTCACACCAGGAGAAGAATGTTCTCTTTCTCCAAGACTTATTGAAATGCAACACAATATTAAGGTCTGTTTCAAGTCCTTATTTCTTTCAAAGGTCTTTTCTGTCTTCTCCAACATGTATAGGTTTCTTTCTCTTTGTTCTTTATCCTCTTGCTTATCTATAAGAGATGCAGTAAGAGATGCAATCACATATTATCCCATTATTATTTTCCTGTCTCATTTTTACATATCTTGAAGACATGCTATTATATATCTTCAACAAGTCTAATATTTTGATTATGTGATGGAGAGGCATTCAATCCAATGCCTAATGATTGGACAAACAGTATAAATTGTTGACTGTATATCTAAGGGGAAAAAGACAGAAAATAAAAAAAAAACTAATTTCAAAGAATGAGAGGAACAAAATATTTTAATGCTTAGAGATCAGGGAAGGAATCTCACTGAAAAGGCAACATCTAAGTGAAGTCTTGAAATAAGGCAAGTATTTTGAGAAGTAAGGAAGAAAAAAGATTGAATTTAATTCTTGGGAGATCTTTTTGGGTAACAAGAACTCAGTGATAGAGTGCAGAGTTTGAGGAACAGTGAATAGAACGGTACGATTAGAATGTTGAATTAGTCAATAATAACAGTATGGTTGCTGTCCTTCATTCTTGAGGAGGACCAAAATGACATCATTATGTTAGAGTCAAGTTTCTGTGTGTCTGACTGTGACTGATCAGACCAATACAAATAATGGGATGAAATAAGATGGGAAAGCTAAACGTGCATAACATTATGGAAAGCTTTAAATGACATGCAAAAATTTGCATTTTATTTCTATTGGCAATAGGAAGCCACTGAATAGTTTTGAGTAGGGGAATGATTCAGTCATATTTGGACGTTAGGAAGGACTCAATGTTGATGCAGAAACAAATCTCACTATTGTACTTGGTTCAAATTAAATATCACTTGGCATGGAAACACAGTAACAATCTACTGTAGATGAGGATTGATCAATAAACTTATGAAGTCAATAGAGGATGGATCTGGGAAACACATTTTGTACTTTAATATTTTTTGGAAGAGGGACAGAGGGAGAGCTATAAGACAAGTGTTTTGTAAATATCTAGGATAGGAGAGATTGCTTTAGGTTCCACACTGGAATATTTAGCTGTGGGGTGGTCTTGATGGGAGGAGTGCCTTATGGGAGCATGAGATAGCATGAGTACACTTGGACCTTGGAGTGGAGAGAAGCTATCAAAAAACTGAGTCAAATATTTTGGAAATTATAATGTCAATATGCAATGAGGCAAACGGCAAATTCTTTTCAACTTCTCAGTAGGAATGTTAAGCCTTACAATCATAGAAAAGGAGAATAAAATGATCTAGTTATGTAAACATATTCATAGCTGCTCTCTCTGTAAAGTGTAAACTTAGAAATAATATTTGTATTCAACAATTGAGTCCTGACTGAATAAGTTGTGATACATTAATTCTATGGAATTGTATGATTCTAGAAAATGGATTATATGAATAACAGAAGCAAAGATGAAAAGACTGTTACAATGTGATGCAAAGAGAACACTAGAAGCAGAGCTGTAAGACATGTAGATAGCAGCTACATAAAAATAAAATTAAAGCAGCAGTTCTGAGAGATAATATAGAGAAGAGGGAAGAGAAGAGAAAGAAAGAGAAAGAAAAGAATAAGGAAAGAGAAACAAGGAAACTGTAGAAACCTTCAGGTCACTTCAGGTCAAGAGGGGAAAAAATAAGAGGCATTTTCAGCGATTTGCTCAATGACTATTTTATATACTAAATAAGTTCAAGCATTAGATTTAGTAAAAGAAACAGATAACATCAAAACAATCCTTGATTTGAGGACTATATATTCTTTTGGGGAGATGCTGCTTGTCATTCATTTTTGAAGAGGACTAATGATATTGTCATGACTTGAATATGAATTGGATTTAAGTGAATCAGTCTTGCAAAGTCATCAGTCTCAGTCTTTAGTTCTGAGTCATTTGAAGTCCAATGGTGGAGTAAAAGTCATGATGATTGGTGACAGCCCAGGATGCAGTGGATGACCTTAGTACCTTTGATGTCTAACCACGCTTTAAGGGCTCCATAGTACTTGCTTCAACCACTGTCATGGCCACTGGACCAAAATGTTCTCATCTCCGTATTCTTCTGGAGCAAGTCTCCACAAGACTTTAGGGGATACAACATAGACCTATCATCAGTTGATGCCCCCTCCACTCAGATTCTCATTCTTTACCATCTTAAAAAAGTTTTAAATATTTTTATAAATTCTTAGTTAGAGCTTGTTTTGCTTAGAACTAATCCCTCACTTGTTCATGCCTCTTCCATCTATACTCCTTTTTGATGTCTTTTATTTCTCCACCATGAGTGCAGAAACTTGATCATTGGGAAAATTTTGGTACTCATAACTCATTATTATCCTCTGCCTCTCTGTTTGGGGAGTAGAATCAAGTACTCCAAAACTTTCAGTTAGGAAAGTGATCCAGGACAGCCATTTCTGTATTTACCCCTCAGCTATACTTGTTTTGTACTTCTTTGATTTTTCCACCATGTTACAGCAGGGTACATTTCCCTTCTGTCCCTCTTTTCAACCTTCTTTATTGTGTAATTTTCTTCAATAGACTGGAAGCTCCTTGAGGACAGGTACTATATACATACACATATATGTATATATGTATATTTATACACCCACATATAAAACACACACACATGCATATATACACATACATATATGCACACATTTGCACACATACATATATATGTGTGTGTGTATGTATATATCCTCAGTGCTTAGCATAGTATCTGACACAGGTATTTATTAAACGTTTATTGACCAACTGGCTAATGTAACCTCCCTCTAATTACTTCTTTCCCTTTCTTCCCTTCCCCTCTTATTTCTCTTTAAAATGAAATATATGTATGCATTTATATATGCATACTATATATGTAGCATGTATACATGCATACACACATACCAATGAATACACATGCATTCATACATATGCAAGTATACATACATATATACATGCATATACACATGTATACATGCATAAATACATACAGATACCTATTCATTCTTTCCTTTATCCATTTATTTATTTAATTACTTGCCTACCAGGCTATGTATATTTTTTTCTCCTTGACCAATTCCCATGAGAGTAAGCATTGTGTCAAGCATTCCCACCCCTTTTGATTTGTATAGTTAGCTTCTTACACACTCTGATTTTGTGGGAGATATATTTATCTTCCCCTTTGCCCTCACCCCAGTGTGTTCTTCTCTTAGAGTCACCTTCTTCTAAGTTTGAAAATTCCCATCACCATAATAACATTTTATAATAGTATTCTTTGTTCCTTATTCTTTCAGGCTACTACCTGACTTCTGATTTGATGTTAGGTAGGACTCTGCAGTTCTGGAGTGACAGTCAGGGCTGGTCACGTTGCCGCTTTCTTGGGAATGTGTAATGTTGTGTTATTTCAAGATCTCAGGGACAGCTGAGACTCAAGATCTCAGCTGGAGACATCCAAGAATTCATTGCTCCCAAAGTGGTCTGATTCAGGACAAAATGCGATTGATACCTCTTCTTGTCCAACCCCATCCTGAGCTTTATTATATGATCTTTGCATCATACTCTGAACATTTACCACTGAAACTTCAGACTAAAAATGTCCTTAAGGCCCACAATAGATTAGATGTTGCAGTGTCATTGCAAAGCTTTACCTAGGGCACAGTGACTGAGACTGTGAAATGGTGTGCACAACACCTATGAAAAGGAGCTTCCTCTCCTGAGTAATTCTCCCCTATCTTGGAGTTAGATTTTCATCAACAGTGTATGTTGGAATTCTGGAATAATTAATTTCTTTGTAGGGAAACAGAGAAGACTCTTTTGGTGATTCACCACCATCTGTACCAAAATGCATGTGGGTAACATAAAAGTCACATGTGGCACAATTAAAATAAAATCTAGGATGTGTTGCCAAAATGGAATCCCAGGACTTCTTACAAACCTGTTAAGTTTTTTTTGGAACTATATCTACCTTCTCCATGTTCTACTTTGTCCAGGAACAATTACAATGTGGGATATAGGATATATTACAGGCCCTGTCTCCTCCTTAAAAGCTAATCTGTCCTGAGGTCCATGATGTTTTCTCAAACTTACTTCTTAATACAGGCAAACAATTTTCTACTTATCCCTGTTGTGTTCATCCTTTGTTGCCTAGGGAAGATTATGCCATTAGAGAAACGATGGTATGACTTGCACTTGACTTTGTTTTGAGTGAAGGAGGGCTATGCAAGGTCACCAGTCTCGTTTCTCTTGCAGAGTCATCTGAATTCAATAACCAGATATTCATCAAGATAAGTGGAGATGACCCAGGATGCAATAGGAGACCTCGGTCCCTTTAGGCCAAAGTCTGTTCAAGAACTCACTTAGATTAAGGTAATACCCAGTCAGTGAATAGGTCTTTTCAAGAAGGAGCCTTTAGTGAGTCTTAGAAAAAAAAAATGACATCAGTTGGCATTTCTACATAATAAGACTCTAGAAAAGTGTCAGTTGTTTCTACCATGTAGTAAGGAATTAATAAATTATTTTCAATTTTATTTATTTCAGAGATAATATAACTGAATGGCTCTAAGTGCTTTCAGATAAAACTCTTTGGAAGATGTTTCTCTAGTAGATCACAGAAAGTCTATTCTGTGTGTGTGTGTGTGTGTGTGTGTGTGTGTGTTTGAGACATGAGACTGTCACACGTGCACGTGGCATTGATTACAATTCTCCACTTTGGAGAGGCCTCTATACAATCAGTTAAAACAAGATCTGGCACTGACTGTGACATATCATTAGCTTCTTATTGCAAAATTCAGACAAATTGAAGATAGTAGAGAAAACCATTGGACCATATAAGAATGACTTAAACCACATTCCTTATGAATGTGAAATGGAAGTGATGAATAGATTCGAGGAAATAGATTGAGAGACTGAAAAGTATGGACAAACGTTAGCTATATTGTACAAGAAGCAGCAAGAAAACACTTCAAAGTAAAAGAAGCACAAGAAAGCAAAATGGCTGTCTGATGAAGTCATAGAAATAGTTAAGGAAAGGGAAAAGGAAAGGAAAAAGGGAAAGAGATACTCTGGTTAATTCATAATGCCAGAGAATTATATTGCTGTTCAGTAATGTCCAAGTCTTTATGACATCATGAACTATAGAGTTGATGAGGTTTTCTTGGCAAAGGTACTGGTGTGGTTTGTCATTTTCTTTCCCAGTAAATTAAGGCAAACAGAGGTTGCCCAGGGACACACAACTAATAAGTGTCTGAGGCTGAATTTGAAGATATTTCTGACTTCAGGCCCAGAACTCTATCCATGGAGCCATATAACTTCCTACTTCCAGAGAATAGCAAGGACAAATATGAAGATTTTCTTAAATGAGAATAGAAAAATAGGAGGAGAAAATTGAATGAGAAAGAATAGTTTTCTTCAAGAGAATTAGAGGTATCAAAGGAATATTGGTCATGATAAAAGACTAAACTGGCAAATACCTAATATTAATAGAAAAGATTAAGATATGGTAAGAATACATAGAAGATCTATGCAAGAAATATCTTAATGTCACTGATAACTATAATACTGTGGTTACTGATCTAGAGACAGACATCCTGGAGAATGAAGTCAAGTGAGTCTTACAAAGCATTGCTAGCAATGAGACTAATTCCAGATGACGTTCTGAAGTTCTATAATATGATGCTGTTAAAGTGCTGTACTTAATATGCCAATAAATTTGGAAAACTCAATGGTGGCCACTGGAGGAGAAAAGATCAGTTTACATTCAAATCCTAAAACAGGGCAATGGAAAAGAATGTTCAAATTACTGAACAATTGCACTCAGTTCATATAGCCCTAAAGGTTAGGTTTAAGGTTCTACAAATGAACCTTCAGCAACGTATGAACTAAGAATTACCAGATAAGCAGGATGGTTTTCAAAGAGGCAGAAGGACTAGAAACTAGAATGCCAACATTCACTGGATTATGAAGAAAGCAAGAAAAAGGCAGAAAAAAGTCTAATTCTGCTTCATTGACTACCCATAACTTTTGACTTTGGAGATCACAACAAAATGTGGCAAGTCCTCAAAGAAATGGAAGTTGTCATTCATTTCACTTATCTCCAGAGAAATTTGTATACTGGCCAAGGAGCAATAGTCAGAATGGAATATGGAAACCCTGATTGTCTTAAGAATGGAAGATGAATTTGACAAGAGTATATGTTGTCTCCTTCTTTATTAAATTTACATGTAGAGGACATCTTGCAAAATGTCAGACCGGACAAATTGAAAGCTAGAATTAAAGTTGTTGAGAGGAAGTCCCAGGTATGTAGATGATCCCAATCTGATAGCAGAAAGTGAAGAAAAGTTAAGAAGCCTCTGATGAGGTTGAAAGAGCAGAGCATAAAAGTTGTTTCTGGGCTTAACATTAAAAAAAAAAACAAACAAAAAAAACTAAGGTCTTGTTAACTAGTCTCATCACTTCCTGGTAAATAGAGGGAGAAGAAATGGAAGCAGTATGAAATTTTGTATTCTTGGACTCAAAGATCACGGCAAAAAGATGCTTGTTCCCTGGAGAGAAAGCTATGGCAAATCTGGAAAGCATACTAAAAATCAGAGGTATCATCTTGCTGGCAAATATCCTTTTAATCAAAACTATAGTTTTTATAGTAGCAATATATGACTGTGAAAGTTGAACTACAAAAATTGCCACAGAATTAATACTTTAGAATTGTGGTGCTAGAGTAAACATTTGAGAATCCCGTGAATAGCAAGGGTATCACTGCACTCAATATTTAAAGAAACTAATTTAAACTATTCACCAGATGGTTAAATACTGAAACTGAAGTTTAAATACTTTGGCTACATGATAAGAATACAGGGTTCTTTGGAAGATCCTGATTTTAGGAAAGATTGAAGACAAAAGGAAAAAGGGGATAGTAGAGGTTGAGATGAATAGATTTTGTTCATCCAATTGATGGTATCACAATGTTGGGATAAAAGAGTGGATGACGGATGATACCTTGACTTGCATGTGAATTGGATTTGAATAAGACTGAGTTATGCACTCAGCCTCACTCAGTCTGAGTCATCAAAATCCAGTGGCAGGACAAGTCAAAGCAACTGGCAGTAGCCCAGGATACAGTGGATGACCTTAATGTTTGTGATGTCTGACCAGGCTCTAAGGGCAATAGCACCTGCCTCAGCTGCCAATGTGGCCTTTGGAAAAAAAATGGTTCCTATCCTGCCATTCCACTTTGGGAATCTTCACATCTTTTGGGTAAACATCCCCCTAATTCCCCAACAAGTTTGAGGCGAATCATCTACCTGCAACCTGGTTTAGCTTTCTTCTGAGATGGTCCATATTTACGGTACAAGTGAACATGTTTATGGATGTCCATGTTTAGGGTACAGGTAAACTCCAAAGGTGGAATAGCGGTCCTTCAAAGGGCCTGACAAGCCCTCACACTAGAGATGTGTATGTGAATCAGGGGTATATGGAGGTGTTCAGGGACATCTAGTTACTTTGGAAATGGATAGACAATGTCATGGAAGCAATGGGTATTGCTTCAGGGAATAATACAGGATAGAAGGTCCTGATGTCATGTGGTCCATTGGGTAATGAAAAGTCAGACAGGAATGAACACATGAACAGTAACAAAGTCGTTATAATATGGACTGACCCAGTAATAATTAAAGTAACACAGCTGGGGCAGTAGTTAATAAGATCTTTGGAACACGTTCGTTCTGTTTTAATAATTGTCAAAATTATCTTCAGCAGGCCTTAGGATTTCCCTATTGGTTTAAATCCTATGCCATCACAGTGCATTCGATGCAAAAATGGTTCATTAAAAACAAATTAATAGTATTAGCCTATCGGTCATATCATTATCATCGTTATTCCATATGTCTGAATCTGTATTCAGATATCACTACATTCCAGTTGACTCCCAGTGTTACGAAAAGGTAGAGTTTTATGATTTAAAAGCCAGAAAGTGAAAGGACAAAGAAAATGTGGAAAACATATTAATCATAATAATATACTGATATCCTGATGAGACTTGGGTTCAGGACGAATGTTGAGACAGTGCCAAATACACAGTCTGGATGAAGGAGACTTAAATTTTAGGCCAAAATTTCATTTAAATTTTTAACAAATGGTTTATGAGTGTTTTAGCATTTGTGTGGATTCAATTTAGAAGTTAATTTTAGATTTTGAAGCTCCTACGAGCTTCAAAATCCATTCATTATCTCTAGTTATTTGATATTATTTTGGAAAGGAAGTCAGTTTATACTTAAGGAAAAGCTCCACTTTGTAGAGAAAAAAATGCTTAGGTTGGACCACTCACATCATGGTGCCTAACAGTTTTTAAGTTAATAGGCCAAGACTTAATTTGGAGTGATCCAGATGAGACTTGTGAAATTATCAGGTCTTTATAAGGAATGTGACAAATATTCAAGCAATGTCCACCAGGTGGCAGCTAAATACTTCCATACTTACCTATGTACTATTCGGTCAATAAATATTTATTGAGTCCATGCAGAGAGCACAGCCATGTACTTGGAATTCTTGAAAGATGAAATTAAACATTCGTGGAATTTGGAAGCAATGAAAAGGTGCCCTTAGTAATTCAATTTGTTCTCTTTCATCAACATGAACGTGATATAAATAAGGAAGGCATGGTTATCAAAGGTAAGGTTTTGATATCTATGAATGATTATCATAGGTATGGTTTTGATAACTTCGAATTCTTAGGAAATAGCTTCATTTTGACAAAATGACCTTAAAAAGATTATGGAATCAAAGATCTGGAGATAAGAGGGACTTTAGAAGTCTCCTGTGCCACTTACTTTATTTTTGAGGAAACATGCCTGGAGTTTGATTTGGCAAATACTATACAGTGATTAAATGGCACAGTGAGAATTTCAATCCAGATCATGAAAGCATAGGCTTAGAATGTCAAGAGACCTTGGTGTCCAAAAAAGTCCAACACACTCAATTTACAAATGAAGAAACTGAGGCACAGAAAAAATGAGTGACATGCCCAGGGTCACACAGTTATTAAGTGCCTGTGGTGGGATTTTAACTTAATTCTACCTTACATTCTTTCTATCTCTTTATCCTTTGCACCATCCACTCTACTCCATGTCCTGAATGAAAGTATTTCATTATACCCTACTTCCTCGCAGCTCTTTGGTGAGATTATATTTCTTATTATGTTAAAATCCTCCCACCTAAAGGGGCAAAAAAATTTGGAACCCTGGGGAAGGCAAGTAAGTGTACATTGTTATATGTAATGTAAATGTAGTGACAAATATAAAAAAAATGATGCACTGAATTAATTCACAATGGTTAAATTTCAAATAATAATGAAAGAACTTGCCCATTGTAGCAACTCTGACCCACTGATCAAACCATACAATGGAAGTCCCTACAGACTGCCAAAATTAGGCAAGGATGGAAAACACACATCTCTTTTCTTTGTTTGTAAAACCTGTTGGGAGGAAGGTTAATCAAAAACAGAGATGTAATTCAGTGCTGGGAGAGTTCCTTTTCCATTCTGACAATACCCTTAATCTTAATTACTTCATTCACTTCAAGGATGAGCCAGATTAATGTTCCCCTTAGAAAACCACCCAATTTGTCTAATTAATGTAAATCGTAAAATGTTCCGGAGGTGTTAGGAGTGGGGCTTGTTCCTGCATTTTGAAAACATCCTAATTGGGATGTATTTTCCCAGAAAGGTCTTTTGACTGAATATAGACATGAATTAGCTATAAGTAAGTAGGAAGATTTTCATGAAAAATGATGAGCTATAGCCATCATAGGTTTGATTTGCTTTCCGGGCAAAGATGTAGAAAATGGCATTGACTTTGCCTATTTTCTTTTTCATTAGACTTGAGTTTGACTCTTTTATCTTTTCTTCCTTCCTTCCTTGCTTCTTTCTTTCCTGCCTACTTTCCTTCTTCCCTCTCTCTTCCCCTTCCTCCCATTTTCCTTCCTTTTTTCATTAACAGCTCAATTAAAAAAAATGGATATTTTTCTCCCACTGAATTGGTGAGTCGATACAGTAAATTAGCTTTTGCCACATTTTAAGGGAGAGGCTATAAAGGATACAACATTTGCCAATGACAACTACTCATAGACTTCAAAAATGACCGTTTCCCCCTCCACTCCATCATCATTATTATAATGGACCAGAGAGAGGAGAAACTTGTGCTACTGCCGTATAACAAAAATAATACTGAGTACAGGTAGAAAACATCAGCTGTAGTCCTAGATCTGCTGTTGCCTTGACTTTCTCCCGTTACTGGCATATTCCGTATCCCCATTTCTGTCTCTTAGAATTCCTAGTCAAAAATGGAATCAGTTTCTACATCTTTCTTCTGGATACATTTCCTCTTTCCCTTGCTCCCAGTTTTTTCCACCTTATTCAAAGTTAGATTGTGAATACATGTTAATCCTCTCTTCAACTTTTGTCTCTCCATTAAAAACAAAAAATCCAAAAAAACCAAAACATGTTCCTTGAAATGTCCCCTTATAGGGACATTTCATTTATTTAATTTTGTCTTTATTTATTAGCACAGCACTTGTAGATATACCTTAAGAACTTAATAAGTACTTTTTAATTGATTGGCTTCTTGGTTACCTTATTAACTTATTTTACTGACTTGCTAGTTTTTTATGATTTTAGGGAAGTGGCTTAATGTCTATGAGCCTCTGTTTCCTTATTTGTAAAGCAGACATAATAATATGCGTATCATATACCTAAAAAGTTTCTGTGGGGAAAATGTTTTACAGTTCTTATAAATGTCAATTATCATAACTATATTATTATCAGAAATAATTATTACCTATTTCAAAGAGTGCTATGGCTATATCAATGAAGTAGGTGTCACTTTGACCTTCTAGGTGTCTATGATCTAATATAGATTTGCAGGAAACAGACAAGAGTTTTTATGCAAATTATAATTAAATATTTTGATCAGATACAAGGCAAAGATAAAATATAGTAAGCAGGCATATTCCTGGAAGTTCTAGGTTATAGGAAAAGTACTCAACTCTTCTAATTGGATGAGGGAATGCTTTTTAGGAGAGGAAACATTTAAGGAGCTATTTGAATAACAACAGAGGTGAATGAGTTTTGAAATTGAACTTGTATCATTGAAATGTAATAGGCATCCAAATAAATGCTGTGTTGAACTGGGAGTCAGATCTGAGTTCCATTTCTGCTTCAGAAACTTACTGGTTGTGTGATGCTGGACAAGTTTCCTAACCTCTCTTAGACTCAGTTTTCTCATCCATAAATGGGATATACCTTAGCACATGCCTTCCAAGGTTAGTATTGGGTTAACATATGGTACTTTGCAATCCCTAAAGGATGTATTAATGTGTTAGCTATTTTTATCAATAGTGAAGAGACTAAGGAAAATCCTCTTACTGAACTAAATTGAGAGAATAAAAGTAGTTTATGAAATTTAGAAAGATACTTTACATCTATTTTAAGTGAAGTGTACCAATAATCTGGCAACTTTGACCGTTGGTATATCCATGACAAGAAAAAAAAAAGAAGAAAATGCTAAAGTAACTATTCAGAAGAGCTGGTAAAATCCAGTCCTAGGAAAGAGCTTAAGGTTTTCGCTTGGAGTCGACTAATTTGTATTTGAGACATAATTTTGATAAGGTTGATTTTTCTAGAATGTAATATTCTTCTGGGAACAAAAAACTGCCTGTTAAATTATATTTAAAAGAATGATGAATAGAATGTAAGATGGCCAACTCCTCTGTAAACTGTTTTGTCCATTGACAGTAAATAAATGAAAGAGTGGAAGAAAGGGAGAATAGAAGGAAAGAAGAAAGAGAGACAAGGAAGGAAGAAATGAAGGAAGGGAGAGAGAGAAGGAGAAAGGAAAGACAGATAAGCAAGAAGGCAAGCTGGCAGGCAGGAGAAAAGACAGGCTGACAGGTGTGTTCGTCCTTTGTTGCCAAAGAAAGCCATGCCATCAGAGAAATAATGACATGACTTGCACTTGACTTTGCTTTGAGTGAGGAAGGGATGTACAGGTCACTACCCTCACTTCTCTTCCAGAGCCATCTGAATTCAGTGACCAGATATTCATCAGGATGACTGGAGATGACCCAGCATGAGGCAATTGGGGTTAAGTGACTTGCCCAAAGTCACACCGCTAGTGAGTGTAAAGTGTCCGAGGTGACATTTGAACTCAGGTCCTTCTGATTCCACCGCACCACCTAGCTGCCCCTGGCTGACAGGTAGGAATCAAGGAAGGAAGGAAGGAGGAAGAAAAGAAAGAAAGAGTACAATAAAATAATTACTTCCTGGGAGTGTTGTGAGGATAAAATCAGAAAAAGATTTGCATAGACCTTTGTAAAACATAAAGTGCTATTTGAATTCTAGTTACTATTATGATTACCACAACTAATAACAACAAGGGCATATTAAGTTGAATCAAACATATTTGAGTAATTTTAAGAGCTCCTTACTTAATACATGTGAAATGTGGAAAACAGAAAGGATTTTGGGCATTTTTTCTTTCATTTAACCTTACAAAAGCCAACTTAGTCTAAAACTGTGGTTCCTTACTGAAACGATTCTCAAATGTGGAAGGCTTAGCCAGTGTTTTCTGTTTTGTTTAGAAATGAATGGGGAAAGGTTGTGCCTAAATCTGGCATCATCCTAAGGATCCTCCTGAGCTTTTACGCCATTGCTAGGTTCTAAGAAGGCGACATATTTGGAATGGTTCAGACAGGCATTTATGTAGCATATGATGAAAATAGTGGTGACTCAAATTCAAAGTGGAAGCCAAGAGGCTTGTTAATTATGCTACAGAAAAAGATTAAGACAAAAGAGAAAATGAAGCAGGAAGCAGCTATTCTTTGTGGCTAGGGGCATTTTTACCTGTTACTAATCCTTAAATGTGTCTCCTTTCTTGGCTGGAGGTTTTCAACCTAATGGGCTTTTAAGTGACTTTTGAGAGATTCCATATTGACCATTCAAATGCAACATTATACAAGAGTTTGTAAGCTTCAAATACTGGCACCTCACTGCAAGAGAATATAAGAAATACCTCTGAAGACTTGGTTACTGTATCCACCATATTGTAAAAAAAAGACTTTCATAAATTGAAAACCCCAAATTAATACCTCACACATATACCTGGTTCATCCAAACCATGTATTATTTTCCCTTTAGGGGAATGGCATCTAAAATCCCACTAAGACTATTCTTCTTCTTGACATGAATGAAAACCCCTGAGGGATTTTCAATAGTGAGGAACTGCTGATTTTCTTGATGCCTTGGTCTCTCTGCTCAGTAGTTGGTCCTTAGTTGTGAGGTTTCCTAATGAAGAATTGACATCATTAAAAAATATCTCAGGAGCCCTGATCTTATTTTAGGAATCCACAAGAGGGCCATATCCAAAGAGTCCACAGTGGAAGTCGGCACCATTATTGTTCCCAAAATGCTTTACAAGTATTCCCTAAAGCAAAGGGGGGAAATATACTATAGAGTTGTTCTACAGAACAAACTGCTAAATGATAGCATATGAGCACCTAGCACCAATCTTTGCCCATAGTAAGTAAACAACTTGTGTGTGTTGAATGAATCAGGTGAGATACAGTATTGTAATGGATATAGTTTCATAGTTCTGAACTTGGAATCAGTTTCACATTGGCACTCTGATATTGATTAGTAATATAGGACCAAAATCAATATTCTGACTCTTATTTTCCCCATCCGTAAAATAAGAATGATAATGATTATGGTGGTTGCTATCTTATAACTTTGTTCTGAGATTTCATTAGCTATCTATAAGCATTTAGTAGTGACCTTTTATGTGCTAGTCACCAGGCTAAGAACTGGGGATACAAAGGACTAAAAGAAATAGTCTTTGCCTTCCAAGAGTTTATATTCTGTCAATATAATAGAAGTTGCTTAACAGGTTTTAAAGTTGTATATACCTATCAGCTATCAATGAGTAAATAACCAGTCCCTTCAATCTATATGAAATGTTTCAAATTGCCAATAATATATTAGCTTTCACAGACTGCAACACAGTCCACTCTATTCTGTTCTCCCCTTTAGGAATAGGAAGTTCATTTCTCCAACATTGACAAAGAAAGGATGTTCCTTAGCTTCCGTTACAGTTTCTCCCACAGTGAAGAGGAGATTGATTTGGCTTCTCTAGATCCTGGAGTGTCAGGAGAAACTGTGTGCTTTGGACTCATTTTGAAAGTATAAGAAGGTTTACCCTATATATCAGACAAGTTAGGTGTCTCTTATGGGATCATTTGGAGACCATTCTGTTCCTCCTTATTGAAATCTCTCCCAAGAGTCAGTCACAGTTCCCCTAACAATTCATTGTTAGTCACTCCATTGGTTAATTCAATGTCTCCAGAAATCCACTGCTAAGATTTACATGTATTAGTTGAAGGAAGGGTATATTCATTCATATTTGCCTCCTCTAACTTCAGACAACCCATTAATTAAAAACATGCTATACAAATGACATGATACTGGACATAACAAGATAGAGAGATGAAAACCATAGCCTTAAATTTTCATATTTTATCTAGGAGCTCACAATTATAGCTTGTTTGGTGGAGGAAAAAAATTCCTCAAAGAGAATATAGCCTATCCTAGTGGATAAACAATTGGCCTAAGAGCCAGGAAGTCTTGGATTCAAGTTTCACCAGTGACACATAGTGACTATATAATCCTGGGCAAGTAACTAAGATCTTGCCACTCATTGTAAATCTCTAGAGCTATAAGTCTACCTGAATGGTTAAGCAAGGTTCCTCATTTATGCAACAAAATAAAATAAAAGCTGTAGCCCCTGTCTTCTACCTCAGAACAAACTGTGAGATAGTTATCATAAATATCACTTCATCCATGAGACAACTGAGGTGTGGAGAATTTAAGTAACTTGTCCATAGTCACATAACAATAAATGGGAGGTCTGGTTGCTTATGATTAAAGTAGAGGGTTAAGGCATATGTTGCAAGCTAGAAAACAAGTCATATGTCAGAAACCCATGCAAGAAGTCAAATATGGAAATATGTGATTCAAGGAAAGAAAAATTCCTTCCAACTGAGGGGAATGGGGAAGATTTTATTGAAGAGGCAAAAGTCAAGCTGAGCCAAGATGGCAGAGTAGAAAGAAACACATACGCAGGGTCTCCTCACACAGCCCATAAAATACCTGTAGAGAGGGACTCTCAATACATTCTGGAACAGCAGAAGTGGAGAAAAATAGAGTGGAGGAGATTTCAGGCCCAGGGTGACCTGAAAGGCCCATGGGAAATGTCTGTTGTACCAGACGAGGAGCGGAGCGTGGAGCCCAGCCCAACCTTGGCCGCACAGTGTGGCTTATGAACAGCCTTTGGGGGCAGAATTGCCAGTCATGGAATCTCCAGTCCCAGCAGCAGCAGTCTGCAGATCCCTCGACCCACAAGTGCCAAAGGTTAGTGATGGGATTTTCTCAGCTGGCCAGGAAGGGAGAAGGGTCTTCCCATAGCTCTGACAGCAAGCAACCACCTCAGAGGCTACATCTCAGAGGCAGCAGACACATAGACTGTTGGAGCATAAAACGCCTAGGGGCACTGGCCCTGTGTGGAGGCCCTGGACAAGCTGGTCTTTGTCACATACTGAATGGCGGCCCTGCCCATCCAGCTTATGTGAAAATCAGCCCCTAGCGCTGACTTGTCAGAACTGGAGGCCAGGTGGCTATGGAGAGGTAACTGCTAAGATTCTGGGCATAAAAATCCCTCTCTGCATCCAGACCAGCACACTCTTGATCATGCCATCTTGAAGGAACAGAGATCTCAGAGATTCCCGGAGTATACCGTACTCTTGATGAAAAGACCAGAGCTGAAAGGAAAATTTGACTTTCAAACACAGGAATGAAGAGAAGCATGAAAAGGTAAACAGCAAAGAGAAGTCATAAGGGACTTACTAAAGTTGAACTATTTACATTCCTACATGGAATGACAATATATGTAACTCTTGAAACTTTTCAGTATCTGGGTAGTTGGTGGGATCAAACACACACACACACATACACACACACATACACACACACACATAGAGCAAGAGAGAGAGACAGAGCACACAGGGTGAATTGATTAGGATGAGATCATATTTTAAAATAATGAAATTAAGCAGTGAGAAAGAAATACATTGGGAGGAGAAAGGGAGAAATGAAATGGGACAAATTATCTTTCATAAAAGAGGCAAGTAGAAGACTTTTCAGTGGAGGGAAAAAGGGGAAGGTGAGAGAAAAAACATGAAGTTTACCCTCATCACATTCAACTAAAGGAAGAAATAAAAGGCACACTCATTTCTGTAAAAATAAAAAGGAGCAAAAGTCATCCTAGGTTTTAAAGGTAGAATGAAATTGCAGCAGCTGGGAAGCATATGTGTATATTGGGTTGTGCCAATATATGGATATTGGAGAGAGCAAGGTGTGATATTATGATGGCACTGAAATCTGAGGTAAATTTGCTTGGAGAGATTGGAAAAATCTTTGCAGGTATTGTTTTTTTTGTTGTTGTTGTTTTTATGTCATTCCCTCAAATTCACCACTTACCAATTCCCCGTCTATGTATATTCCTTCAAGCTGTGATGTTAGTGGTACAATTTTAAGAATTACAAAAGTCATCTCTCGATTTAAAGATGTAAACAGTTCACCTCCATTGAGTCCTTTATGTTTTCTTTTCTCTTATTATCTTTGTAGGCTTCTCTTTGGTTTTGATATTGGAGATAAAATTTTATTTGTTCACTTCTGGTCTTATGAAAACTTGAAGTTCTTCTATTTCATTAAATGACTACCTCCCCCATCCCTTGAAGCAGCATGCTTAATTTCACTGAGTAGGTGATTGTTGGATGTAATCCTATTTCCATTGCCTTCTGGAATAGCATGTGCCATGACCTTTGATCCTTTAATGTTGCAGCTGCTAAATCCTATGTAATTCTGGTTGTTGCTCCCTAATATTTTAATTGTTTCTTACTGGTAACTTGAAGTTTTTTTTCCTTGACCTGACAGTTCTATAATTTATCTGTGATATTCCTGGACTTTTTATTTTGTGATCTCTTTCCTGAGGTGATTGGTGCATTCTTTCAATCACAATTTTGTCCTCTAGTTCTATGATATCAAGGCAGTTTTCCTTGATAATTTTTCGGAAGATACTGTCCAGGTCTTCCTTTTTGATTATAACTTGCAGGTAGTCCAATGATTCTGACGTCTCTCGTGGTTCTGTTTTCTGGGTCAGTTGCTTTTTTCCAATGAGGCATTCTATTTTTTTTCATTCTTTTGAATTTGTTTGATTAATTCTTGATGTCTCATAAGAGTCGTAAGCTTACTCCTGCTCAGTTCTATCTTTTAAGGGGTTGTTTCCCAGAGTTAGCTTTTTTACTTCCTTTTCCATTTGACCAATTGTACTTTTTAAGGAGTTGTTTTCTTCAGTATATTTTGGCATCTCTTTTTACATTTGGCTAATTCTACTTTTTAAACAGGTGTTTTCTTTTTCTAAGTTACTGGTGCTTTTTTTTTATTCTCTTGCATCACTCTCATTTCTTTTCCCATTTTTTCTTCTACCTCTCTAAGAAGATTTTTAAGCTCCTTTTTTGTACACTTCCATGAGTTCATTTTGGGCATGAGATAACTTCCCATTTTTCTTTGGGGCTTTGCCCATAGGTGCTTTGACATTGTAAGCTTGTGTATTGCTCCTGTCTGTCAGTATAAGTTTCTATGACCAGATTTTTGTTGTTGTTGTTATTTTTACTCATCCATTTTGGTCTTTTTTTCTCTCTTTTAAATGTGATCTCTGTCACTGGGGTGGAAGGGGCACAGTCTCAGTTCTCTTGTACCATGGGCTTCATGCTGTTTACCTCATGTTGCATTGAAGTTGCCCTGTAACTCACAGGAGTACCTCTCATGTCTGGTGCTGTTCTGAAGGGGGTATGGTGGGAGGTGGTTGGCATTGATGGAGGCCATAAGGATCTGGTAGCTTACCAGGTGCTAAGCTGGGGTCCTAATTGTGTTGTCTGCAGTGTGTTGAGGCTGGTGAGGTGTTTCTGCATCTCCTGGAGCTACTTTGAAGCTTGTAACACTTCTTGGAACTGGAGCTTGGCTGCCCAGGGCTATACTGAAGAACATGGTAGTTCTTGGAGTTGGAGTCTGCTGGTTCTCCTGGCTATTTGGAGGCACATGAAGGGTCCTGGTGTTGGTATTTGCCTGTTTTGCCATATTGGAGCTCTGAATCCCCTACTCATTTGCTGAGGTGGAAATTGCTGCTTGCTTACTGGGATCCTTCCTGTCCTGTACTACATTCCCCTTTTGCCTGAGATAGACCATTCTTGGTGACCTTCCAAGTTTCCTGGGCTAAGATGATTTCACCCTGTCTTTTGGCTGGTTATGCTGTTCCAGAATTTATTTCAGGGCACTATTTTGTGGTTGTTTGGTGGTAAATATGGGAGAATTACATTGACTTACTACTTACTCTGCTATCTTGGCTGTCATTATTAGGTTTCTGATCCAGCTTGGTCACTAATTTATTGCATGGTTGTGCAACTCAGTTGGCTTCACTGTCCCTTAGTAATAGCATCAATAAAACAAAAAAATGATAATAATTCTACATATCATGATAAGGAATATGTTTATATGTTGCTTTAAGGTTGACTAAGTATTACCTTAGTAGTAAAAATAATAGTTAATATTTATACTATATGCCAGGTACTATGCTAAGTAAGCATTTTAAAATAATTATCTCAGTTGATCCTTACAGCAACTCTGGGAGGTTAATGTTACTATTATCCCCATTTTACCAATGTGGAAAATGAGTTAAAATGATGTCCTTGAGGGTGAAACAATTAGTAAGATTCTGGGAGTGAATTTGAATTCAGGTCATCTCTACTCCAGGGTCCAGCGCTCAAATCACTGTGCCACCTCTCTACTCCTTTCCATGATCTGCTCTCCCTAACATACTAAAAAACCATTAGTTCGTAAAACAAAACAACACCCCCCCCAAATAGCCCAGAAAATCATAATTAAATGTCACTATCCTGGTCAAGGAGTATGTTGATCATCTTATTACCTTCAGGATAAAATATTTAAATCATTAACAATGTGACTTCAACCTGTCTAGCCTAATCTCATCATTGTTCTTCCCTTATTCTGTGGGCCAGCCAAATCATTTATTTTTTTTATTCCTGTACATGACATTCCATCTCTTATCTCAGTACAGGCTAGCTTCTATTACTCCAGTGCTCTCTTCTCCTCCTCCTTGGCTCTATTTCATGGGTCTGCCATCTTCCTTCAAAGTACAACTCAGATGATATCTTCAACACAAAATTTTTCCTGATTGCTCCAAATATTAGTGCCCCTCTCACCTAAATCAGGCTATAAAATTCCCTGCATATATTTTGCATAACTGCAGTCTTGATATGCAAGGTCCTTAATGAACAGGGCTCCTCCAGTTTCTATGTTGGTTTCCCAAGTTCTAGCACAGTTTGGTGGTTGGAGGATGATAGATATTCAATAAAAGCTTAGTGAATGAATTGGATCAAGGTTGATCTGGTCTAAAGGAAAGGTTTCCCATCTTTGTTTTACTACTTATGACTCGTCCTCATAATGTTCATGAGAGGCAAGATTCAAAACCAGACTTTACTCCAAACTGAACCACCTTCCATTACACTTGATGGTTATAGAGAATTGGAAGATGGAAGAAGCTATGAAAATAGAAATATCTTATGAATGCTTCCCCAAAGGAAATTATGTGCCTTCCATGCCACATAGTGTAGGTCAGGGGTGGGGATCTGCAGCCTTGATGCCACATGTGGCCCTCAAGTGCATCCCTTTGACTAAATCCAAACTTCACAGAAAAAAATTAGTAAAAAGGCCATACTTGAGGACCTGCAGGATCTAGAGTGGCCTTGAGGCCACAGGTTCCCCACCCCTAGTTTAGGTATTTTTGGACCTACAGTTACCACCTTTGATTTGACTTCCTCTGCAGACACTACTTATACAACCATGGGCAAATCACTTAACTTCCCAGATTAGAGTTTCTGTTCAAAAAATGAGAATCAGAATATTTGTACTATGAACCTCATGGTATTGAAGTAGCAAAATTACTTTGGAAGCCTCCAAGTGATTCCCATATATGAATTTCAATTATAAAGTGGATCTCATACTGATAAATACTATTCTTTTTAAGCTCATGTTGCACCCAACTCTAACCAATGAAAAAGAGCAATCTCCAGTGTGATCATCTATATCTCAGAAATCAGCAATTGGGGGGGGGCACAGTCAAGATGATGGAGTAGAAAGACACATGTTTGCGAGCTCCGAACCTACAGCCCACAGATTTAATGTAAGAAGAGCTCCCCAGAAGTTCTGGATCACTGCAGGGTGTGCAGAAACATCGTGGAAGAGATTTCTGTTCCACAGAGCCCTGGAGAGCCGTCCCCAGGGTCTGTTGTGCCCCAGAAAGCGGACCCCACCCCAGCGCTGCCCTGGCCGTGGCCTCAGAGAAGCTGATCCGAGTAGGCTTCAGGGATGGAACCTCCGGTGGCCAGGAAGGTCCCTCTACCCACAGATCATACAGGTCAGTGAGAGACACGCCACGCTTGGGCGGACCGAGAGAGGGGAGCGGGGTGTCTCCGTGGCTTGGGCCCCCTTGGGAGGAAGTGGCGGAAGCAGAGGCGGGGGGCGGAGGTGAAGACAGTGTTGGCGCGGCCACAGCGGCCCGGGACTCCCCCAGCAGCAGGCAGGATCTTCATTACTGAAAGTCTCTGCATAAACCACCTGAAGGAGCTGAGCCTGGGAGATGGCCCTGCCCCACCCGCTCCATTTCTGAAGGTCTCTGCATAAAGCCCCTGAGGGAACTGAGCCTGGGAGGTGGCCGCGCCCCCACCCCAGCACCAGAACTAAAGCTCACATTGATTAGCAGCCGCACCTGTTGTGGAAAGCCCATTTGAATCTCAGACTCCAAGCACTAGCTGGGTGGATCTAGGCGGGGGTGGACAGGAATCTCAGAAGTCAAGTAACTGGCTGGGAAAATGCCTAGAAAAGGGAAGAAAAATAAGACTATAGAGAGTTTTTTCGAATAAATGCAAATGATCCCGACTTTCGGATCTGACAATGACGAGGACATATTCTTGCCGTCGGGGAAAAACGTGGAGGGTGGGGCCTCGGTACTCCAGACATCCCAGGGGGATGTCGGGTGGGCTCAGGCCTTGGAAGAGCTCAAAAAAGGATTTTGAAAAGCAAGTTAGACAAGTGGAGGAAAAATTGGGAAGAGAAATGAGAGAGATGCAAGAAAAGTATGAAAAACGGGTCAATACCCTGCTAAAGGAGACCCAAAAAAATGCTGAAGAAAATAACACCTTGAAAAATAGGCTCACTCAATTGGCAAAGGAGGTTGAAAAAGCCAATGAGGAGAAGAATGCTTTCAAAAGCAGAATTAGGCAAGTGGAAAAAGAGATTCAAAAGCTCACTGAAGATAATAGTTCTCTCAAAATTAGAATGGAACAGATGGAGTCTAACGACTTTACGAGAAACCAAGAAATCACCAAACAAAACCAAAAGAATGAAAAAATGGAAGAGAATGTGAAATATCACATGGGAAAAACAACTGACCTGGAAAATAGATCCAGGAGAGACAATTTAAAAATTATGGGACTACCTGAAAGTCATGATCAAAAAAAGAGCCTAGACATCATCTTCCATGAAATTATCAAGGAAAACTGCCCTGACATTCTAGAACCAGAGGGCAAAATAAGTATTGAAAGAATCTATCCATCACCACCTGAAAGAGATCCAAAAAGAGAAACTCCTAGGAACATTGTGGCCAAATTCCAGAACTCCCAGGTCAAGGAGAAGATTTTGCAAGCAGCTAGAAAAAAACAATTCCAGTACTGTGGAAATACAATCAGGATAACTCAAGATCTAGCAGCTTCTACATTACGGGATAGAAAGGCATGGAATAGGATATTCCAGAAGTCAAAGGAACTAGGACTCAAACCAAGAATCACCTACCCAACAAAACTGAGCATAATACTTTAGGGGAAAATATGGTCTTTCAGTGAAACAGAGGACTTTCAAACATTCTTGATGAAAAGAGCAGAGCTGAAAAGAAAATTTGACTTTCAAACACAAGAATGAGAAGAAGCATGAAAAAGTAAACAGCAAAGAGAAGTTGTAAGGGACTTACCATAAGTGAACTGTTTACATTCCTACATGGAAAGACAATATTGGTAACTCTTAAATCTTTTCAGTATCTCGGTAGTTGGTGGGACCACATACATGTACACGCATGCACGCACACACACATACACACATGCACACACATACAGAGACAGAGAGCACAGAGTGAATTGAATAGGATGGGACCATATCTTAAAAGAAATTAAGGTAAATGGTGAGAGAGAAATGTAGTGGGAGGAAAGAGGGTGAAATGGAATGGGGTAATTAATTATATGTCATTTAAGAGGCAAGTAGGAGACTTTTTAGTGGAGGGAAAAAGAGGAGAGCTGAGAAAGAAAAAAAAAACCAAGAAGTTTACCCTCATCACATTTGACTAAAGCAAGGAATAAAATGCATACTCATTTTGATATGAAAATCTATTTTACAGTATAAGAAAGTGGGGGAGAAGGAGATAAGCAAGGCGGGGGGATGATGGAAGGGAGGGCAAAGGGAGGAGGGAGCAATTTGAAGTCAACACTCATGGAGGGACAGGATCAAAAAACAGAAGAGAAACAATGAGGGGCAGGATAGGATGGAGGGTAATTCAGTTAGTCTTACTCAACACGACTATCAGGGAAGTCATTTGCAAAACTACACAGATATGGCCTATACTGAATTGCCTGCCTTCCCAAAGGGAATGGGTGGGGAGGGAGGGATGGGGAGAATTTGGAACTCAAAGTTTTAGGAATAACTGTTTAGTATTGTTGTTGCTACTAGGAAAGAAGACATACAGTTAATGAGGAATAGAAAGTCATCTGGCCTTACAGGAGAAAAGAGAAGATGGAGACAAGAGAAGGGAGGGATGATAGAAGAGAGGGCAGATTGGAGATAGGGAAAATTAGATTGCTCGGTGTATTGGAGTGGGGGAGGGGATAAAAGAGGAGAAAATTTGGAACCCCAAATTTTGTGAAAATGAATGTAAAAAAAGTTAAATAAATAAATAAATATTAAAAATATTTAAAAAAAGAAATCAGCAATTGCCACAGATCGGGGCTTGATTTATTGTTCTATTGAAGTTCTAGGCTTAAAGAAGTCTCAATAATGTTGATTTATCTTAAAAGTGTGTTTATAACTCCTTTCTTAAATAATTAATATCTCATTCCTGTATTGCTTTACAAGCACTGCTTCTGTCCCACTGTAGGAGAAGACTGGTGTTTAAGTCATCACCAGATTGGAGCCCTGGTGTCTTTAAGCTTAACAACAAGTGGAATTTATATAACCCTTTAGAGTTTATAAATTGCTTTGCAAATATTTTCTCATAAAAATATCATAACAATCCTACACAAATTTCCTGAAAAATTATTTAATTTTATTACATTATCGTTAGAATTATTAAGATCATTTATTTTTGAAAAATACAAACTTCTGGAAGGGTTATGTGTCTACCAGTCATTCATACAAACTGTATGAACTAGTTCAAAATTTTTTTTCCAAGGATGCTATGATCACATTTTATATATTTGAGAATACTTTCATATACATTTAATGAGCATTAAAAGTATGGTTAAAGCAGCTATGAGAGCATTGTGGCATAGCGTAGAGAGGTCTGGGATCCAGTAAGACCTGGGTTCAAACCCTACCTCTGTCCCTTATTAGCTCATTAACTAGAAAAACTATTTAACCTTGATACATATAACTCAGGCAATTCTCTATAACTCACTCACCTCTTAGATCTCAGATTCCTCCTCCTTAAAAAGTGAAAGTCAAACTAGATAACATTCGAGTCATTGTGGTTATAAATCTATGGTCTTATGAACTTTTGTGTCATGGGCAGATTATGATATGCTTTGTAGAGAAAGTATCTTACATGGAAGAATAAGAATCCTGTGTACCTCAGAATGTCAAAGACTGTACCATATGTATCTGTATTATAGGTACACACACACACACACACAAGAACTGTGTATCTTGCAAAAATAACTTTTTTGGATCCACTGGTCATAGTGATGCAATGACAGGTATCTGCACTGAAGAACATAATAAATTGGATTTATTATTATATAGCATTGATTATAATAAGGGTGTATAAGGCTCTTCCAGAGAGCTAAATATTCTTTTGTATAAATTAAATTTTTAGGAATATGTTACTGACTGCATTCCCCTAATGTCAGGTACCTACTCACACTGCCTACATCACCCCCATTCCTAAACACTACTTCAGTCATATGCCTTCTTTCATGACTGACCTATGACTGGTTCATTAAGAAGGACTTAATGGATTGCAGCTGAGAGCTCTTAATGTTAGAGGGAATTGCAGCTCTTTTTAGAAGACACAGCTAAAACATCCTGGAACCCACTCGCCAAGTAATCCTACCTGGCTCTCTTTACAAAGGATCATCTTCAGTCAGAACAGAGAGAGATGCAGGAGGAAATGTTTTCCTGGCCTGTGATTATGTTATAGTCTCACACAGCAGAGATAAGAGCCTCATCATCTGCATTTTTTGCGATTACAGATCTCTGCTCTCCTCCATTGGGAGGAAGAGGCTCATTTTCACCAGTACATTCCAGCTGCTGCAGCTGGGACTTTTTTCCCTCCAAAAAATAAAATTAAATTAAAAGTGCTCAGCGTGGGGCAGCTCAGCTGTATATTTCCAAAGTACGTGCCAAAGGATGCTGCCTTTAAGTCTTCTTTTTAATGCTCCATTGCCAGCTTGGAGTGGGAGGATTGGCAGAGCTAGGAAAGAGAAGGCTTGCAATAGGTTTTCTGTACCAGCCTGCTTTCCTACTAAATATAGAGCTTCTGGCTGGTTGCAAATTGCAGGCAACTGCTTGAGCCATTTTGTGGCAAGGTCTTTGTCTCTGTTAGTCAGTTATTTTGGTTTGGTTTTGCCCAGAGTAATCCACTACAAGGGAGGAGCTGAAGTAATACAAAAGAGAGGCAGATGTTGTATATAGAAGCTAAAGATCCAGTTTAAGAGTCAAAATGACCTGGGGTCAAGTTCTCCCAATATATTCTGATGATACTACCATGGACAGAACACTTCAACTCTTAAATGAAAGAATTAGCTGTCATACCATATGAGCATCAGTGAAAGAAAATGTTAATATGTAGCTTCGAGGAGATAAGACTTAGAGGACATGGTAGCTTTAGTTCAAATATATGAAATCTTGTCATTTGGAAGAGAGATTGACTTTCTTCTCTTTAGTCACAAAGAACAGAACTAGGAAAATTGGGTGGAGGCTACATCGAGGTGAATTAACCTTGCTCCTAGGATAACATTCTTAACCATCAGAGCTGTCCACAAGACTAATGAATTGCTTCCACTTATACATTGTCCCTCTAGCAAAGACTTTAAGACCACTGTCAGGTAATTTCCTCACTTCTCCCTTAGTCCTAATATAATGTATGCTCTTTGAGGAGAGGGAAAATATATACTTTCTTTAAGATAGTGCCTAACACATAGTAGGCTCTCAGCAAATTATGTGTGATTCATTGAGTGATGTTGCATACATTCTCATTGAGGCATCTTTGAATATAAGCTCCATGAGAGTAAGCATATTTTTGCCGCTGTTGCTGCTATTGTTCTTCTTTGTTTGGTGTTTTGTTTGTGTGTTTATTTTAATTTCCCTTTGTATCCTCAGTGTATAACATAATGCCAGGTACTTAAAACTGCTTGATGGATACTCCATGATTCTGTAATTCTGAGTCACTATAGAGATCTTGTGTTTTCAGCTATTATAACCTCAGTTGGAAATTCTTCCATCGTGACTCCAATGCATCTAGAATCTCATATTTCGCTCTGAGGGCAGCTGCCTCCCTTGATGAAGAGAACACGCTTTGCTAAATGATAACACCTGATGATCATGTACACACACATTTGGCAATAGGCCTTCTACCATGGCCTCTATTGGCCTGCTGACAGTGGCTAAGCCCACTCTTATACACTTTCACGACGGTTATTGTTTTGACTGGACCTGGGATTGTATTGAATTCATCGGACTTCTGGTGAAGGGCATCCTCTATAAGAGCAGGTGAGAATCTGTTCTGCAGCCACTAATTGGAGGGAGCTGCCTGGGGTACTAAGAGGTTAAGATCTTTGCTGTTCCAAATGCAAGAGGGCAATATAGGTCTATCCACTATGCTATCCTTCCTCCATAACCTCATTAGTTTTATTTGACCTATCAATTATTATGCTATGGCCATAATCATAATTGTAGCACCTAGAGCAACTCTTAAGGACCCAGAGGGCCACATGTGACCTTGAGGCCTAGACTCTGGTGTAGAGTCGCCTGGAATGATGATATTAGGGGAGGATATCCCATACCATACAATATATTTTTTTTAAAAAAAGTTGGGTAAGCAATTAATATGTTATGTTAGAGTATTAAGAAAACTCTGATTCTGTGGTTCAGTGTACACCACAAACCTCCAAGGGAATAATCTTTTAGCACTTCAACCGTACTGGGGGATTTTTCTCCCTTCTTTCTCCCACAGGACTTACGGAATTCAATTTCTATTCATGTATGTAAGAAGGAACTATTGTGCAGTAGAAAGTGCAATGTCTCTGAAGTCAGGGGGCCTGGATTCAAATTCCACTTTTGTTGTTTTGTTGTTTGACCTTTGGGACTTAGTGTCCATTCCATAAACTGAGATGGCTATCTTAGGTGGTTTCTGAGGATCCTCCAAGTTCTAAATCTATGGTTCTATAAATGCACATTTCCTTGCATGCCTTTTTTGAGGAAGGTAGGTGGTATAATGGATGGAATGCTGAATCTGAAGGTAAGAAGAGTATTTTTCAATATAGCCTCGATACTTCCTAGCTATGTCACTCTGGGAAAGCCACTTAACCTCTGTATGCCTCAGTTTTCTCATCTATAAAATGAGGATAATAGTAGCATCTGCCTCCTAGAATTGTTGTGACGGTCAAATGAGATAATACCTATAATATGCTCAGCACAGTGTCTTATATGTAGTAGGTGCTTGATAGATCCTTATTGCCTTTCTACCTTTGTCTTGAAGAATCAATAACTTCTTTTAAGGATGCTCACATATTACCAACTAAAATTGACTTTTTCCAATTCTCCTAATTGGTAGTGCTTTCTCTCTTCTTAAGCTATATATAACAGCAAGGACCCCTGCATTCAGAGGAAAACCTGCTATTACAGGTTCTTAGATTGGCTTTTTGAAAAGGAAAGACAACATTCATGGAGTCACCAATCACTTTAATCAAGTACGTGTATCATTCACTTAGTTCAGTGTGGAAAGCTAGCAACCTGAATTTCAGAGAAAATACAGAGAAATCAGAATCAACAGACAGTGCTTCTAGTTGCCTGACCATGAGCAATACAACCATCACAGATCAACAGATAGGCACAACTGCCTGACCATACCTACACAGTTACTGGAGAGAGAAGCAACAACATCTGGGTTTTCAAAGCTGGGGGACTGCTTAGTAGCTTCCTGGAGTCTCATGTGCAACACAAAACCTCTTCAAAAACTAAACCCTAAAGTAAAACCTTACCTCAGAGTACTTGCACATTTTTCAGAGCCACAGGGCATCACAACCCTGGAGAACCAATGCCTCATTATGAAAATAACAAAAAGTATGGGCCTTCCAGCAAATCTCCCCTAATCAAACTCCCCTTTAAAGGGCAGGCCCATTAATGGATGGGGAAGATCTTCCCATTAAGAAGCAAAACTTTATTAACAATAAGCAAAAAGGCATTATCAATACATTATATTAACTTTGCACTGTAAATATAGATTCCTGGAAAAATGAGCTTTATGAGGACAGGAATGTGTGTGAATAGGTTTGTGTGTATGTGTGTGTGTGTGTGTGTGTGTGTTTATCTTCAAGTATCTTAGTACCTAGCACATAGTAGGTACTCAGTAAATACGTGATGGTGGATGGTGGTATTTATATTCCCCCATAAACCTATCATTTTATCCTATAAAATGAAAATGAAATTTGGGCATTGTGTTATTATCATTAGGCTACCAGACCCATAACATCTTACCTGGGAAAGTGGGATGCGGAGACATTTTTCTTAACTGTGTGATAAAAGATATCATGCCTAACTGAGAGTGAACCTAAGTGTGACAAAATGACTATACAGTTTTAAGCCAATGACATATAGGCCAATTGTTTCCATTTTGGGATTATTGTCCACCCGATGCTTCTTAAGATACTTTTTTTTTTTACTTTAAGATACCCAGTGGAGCCAGTCCCCATTAGTCTCATGGTGTTAAGGTGATTTTTAATTTCATAAAATATCCCAAGGCATTATGAAATATTGGATAATGACAGGACTTAGGAGTCACAAAGGCCCAAATTCAAGTTCCACCTCTAACACATAGAGTATCTGTGACCCTGGGCAAATCGTTTCACTTCTCAATGTTCCACACAAAGCTTTATGACTAAAATTTACAGAGAATGTGGCAGATTGGCATTGGTAGATAGATTTCCCCTTTAGAAGGCCCCTTAGCATTGGAATTACAAATTTAATCCAAAAAGTAACGTATCCCACATCACAATTGAACTCCTGAACAAGAAAACATTTTGTTTTCTTGTGACAGACTCATGCATATAATTGTTTCTATAAATTACATCTTTTTATAAACTACAATATCGAAACATTATCTAGATAAATCTGACCAAAAATATCAGATGGCAAGTATCAATATCATCATATTTCAAGGCTGCTTTCTTTTCCTTAAAATACATGCAGGATTGAGATGAGGGTTGACACATTATGCAGATGATTTGATAGCATAGACTTGCTCCCTCATATCTTATAATAATTTTATTTATGGAAATGAACTTCCTACATAATAATTTCTATTAATCAATGTGCAACTTTCTGGATTTCCAAAGTGTATTTCACCAACTCATTTCCCCTCTGCTTCATAAATGGGAAAAATGTTTATTCCCAGTAGAGCATGGGTCAAAGCATGTGTGAAATATGGCAGAACAGAGACATAACTAAGACATTGAGATTGTTTTCATTCCTGGAAACATTTCAACAGCAACAAAACAATGAAGCTTAACCCCTAGGCAGCAAGCATGAGTAGATTAAAAACAAAAAATAAAAAACAAAAAAAATCCAGGAGGCTTCTAGGCTTGTTTGGGTGAGCTCCTCCCTAACCCTGTCTGATACCTTCTGCCTGTTCCCATGTGCATAAGAACCCCCACCAGGAACTCATGCCATTGTTCCTTGGCATCTATCTCCTGTCCACCACTGAACTAAGGGCATGTGGAAATGCTGTTTTCCTTGATAAGATGTTCAGTATTTGCTCTAGGTGCAAAAAATTCCCAATTTCCACCTTGTTCCAGAGAAGGGAGGAATATTAACTGAGGAAAGATAACTTAATTTAAAACTATTATTTTATGTTCAGTGTATTATTGGTTCATTTCTGCCTAATTAAATACAGATTAAAAATCAACCATCTGCTGGAATGACTTCCACCAATCAGTTGGGCAAATAAAGGTTATGAAATGGTATGTTTTGCTTTCTATCAAAAACAGTATTTGTTTTATTACTAGCATATTGAAGTTAGATTTTATCACCAGTTAATGTTCATTGTAATCTGTACATTAAAAAAATAAAATCCTCCAAAATAGTGATTATTTTATATTCTGTTTCATAGGAATGGAGTGAATGAATTACAGCTTTGATCCAATACTAAATAAAATTAAAAAAAAAAATCTAAGTGAGCTTGGAGACTTGCATGTTTCCAAAGCCCTCCTATCTAACTTTGAGTGTAATTTGGTATAATTTACTCAGACGTTTCCCGTCCCCTCTCCCCATCTCTCCCAAATAGCTTTGTGTGCTCTACAGCAAGCTGTTCTGGGAAATAGTCACTCAGCATATCAAGAAAACTATGCCTTTAAGCTATGTCCTGATGTTTCATTCAACCAGTTTCTAACTGGTAAGCTTCAGTCTGGATTACTTTCTTTCAGTCTTTTTGCTGATTTTTGTTTGTTTGTTTAATTTTTTTCCCCTTATTCCCTGTACCATTTGGATACCACTATCAGAGTTCTTGTAGCCAGAGACACTAAGCAGTGATTGTCTGGGCAGCAGCTGCCACTAATAGTCTTTGTGAGGGCACCAACTCCCTCTTGTTCTGCAGCTGCCTGTCAGCAATTATATAGATAGGGAAAGGGGAACCTGAATTGCTGAGCTTGTGTCTAAGTTAGACCAGGATACTGCAGAGTCAGGGTGGAATGTGCTGGAAGGACAACTGGGGAAGAAAACCAGGTGAGACTTTTTAGTGGAATAATGAGGTTCCCTATGGGTTAGTTTCCTGGATGGATTTTCCTGTGTAGATGTATTTGCATTTATCTCTGGGAAAGTCTTACATGTCACTGATGCCTGAGGTTTGTCAGGATAAAAATCACAAAAGATTAGACAATAATGACATTGCAGTACAAGGTCAGGAGCAGCTGTTGTCCATGAGAATACTTTCTGAGTACCTTCTCTTTCCTCATGATGGATACATCTGTGCCAGAGATTGACTCACTAGAACAAAAAATATTGTGACTCATGGAGGAGTGATACAGATCCTGAACATAATGCATGCACTTTTTTCCAAGCTTTGGAATCCCATCTAGATTCTTTTTACTTTCCTTTCAGGAGGATCATATGTTGTCAGCCAAGCAAACTGTAAAATGCTCTAGCAAAACATTTATATAATTCTGCAATCTAATATTGGTCTTTCTATTTACCTATACAAGAGCTACATATATAAATATATATAAACACACATTATATATATATGTCTATATATATTCATATATACATACACATACTCATATATACCTATACACACACACACACATATATATGTATATGCATATACACATATATTATGTGAATGATGGTATAATTTATACCAAGTGAATACATGTGTATGAAATGGATATATACATATATGGATATTCATATACCCATATATGAAATATATATGTGCATATTACTTATGCAAACAAGTATGCAAACATGCAAATAATCTTAGAAATTAGCAAAATTCAAAAAGTCTCAAATTCAGAAAATGACTGAGGAAATCTCTTTTCTCCTATAAAATAGCTTTCCCTCTATCATTTTTTTAAAAAAATATGAGCTGTTTTTTTTTTTAAATCTCTGCTATTGGCCCGCAAATATATTAATAATATGAAATAATGTAAAAATATCGTAAAAACTTTAAATATCTTGCAAAAGGCTGTGAAGGGGTCAAAATCGAGGATTACCTTTGTATTTGGAGAAAACAAAAAAGAAATACTGTTGAATGAAGTCCAGTCTCATCAACTGGCACAAATGTAGTTTTGGCCTGATCTCAGCTCCTGCTCCCTTTTGCCATGAACCTGTCTTCTCTCCTCTCACACTTTGGGTCCATGCATGCATCTGCTCAAATCTTGCTCCAGCTCTCTGTGTCTCCTTATAGTTTTGAAAACTTAGAGTGATGATCCTACCTCAAGACACTGAAATACTAACTCAACAAAAATAGTAGCCACTATAGCAACAACAGTAAAATAAATAAATAAACCAGAAAATTAAAAGAAAGAAAAAACAAGCAAACATAAAGAAAGGGAAAGAGGGAGGAAAAAATGAAGGAAAAATGAGGGGAAATAGGAAGGGAAGGAGGGAAATCAAGGCTGAATGAAGGGAGGAATAAAGAAAGGTAGGTAGGAAGGAAGGAAAAAAAAGGAGGGATAAAAAAAGGAATTGGAGTGGAGGAAGAAAGGGAATCAAGGAAAGAAGGAGGAACTCTTTTGAATATCTATGAACAGTCTTTTATAAAAAAAAAATCTCTGGTTTGGGAAGGAGCAGAGCCAAGATGTTGGAGTGAGAGCAGCTATTTACCTAAGCTCTAAGTCAAACTCTTTCAGATACCTCTATAAAGAGAATCTGAACAAATTCTAGAGTAGCAGAATCCAATAGGAGACAGAATGTGGCAGATTTCTAACCCAGGACAGATTGGAAAATTGATGGGAAGGATCTGTTGCTTGGGGCTGCAGGAGCACAGATCACAGAGTGTACAGACTATACCAGCATGGACCCTACCATAGCAAAGCCTGAGCATTCTGAAACAGCAGCAACACTGCAGAATCTCAAACATATAAGCCCAGGGTGTGAGTCCAGTGGAACTGAGTGAGAGAGAACTGTAGAATCCCAGGTAACAGCAGCTTTAGCTCCTGAGATTATCAGCCCACAGATTAAATGTCTGCAAGTCACCAACTTGAACTTCCAGGAGTCAAGATGACAGAGTGATCAGTAAATGCTCTACCCCTACCCTTGCTGACCTTAAAAACTAGAGAATATTTCCCCAGGAAAAATCCTGGAACAGTGGGATCAACTGAAGAGTCAAACAATCTCTTAGCCTGTGAGGCTACAAAATTCACAAAGGTGGAGTCCCTCTTGCTGTGGCTGAACGAAACCAGTACAGGACCACAGATGTCCCAGACAGCCCTATCTCAGACTGGAGGAGATCCTAAGCCCCAGGGGTTGGAGCCCATAATCACTAACACCAGGATCTCAGGCATGCCTGAGTGCAGCCAGGGGAATCAGGAAGTCACTAGGGTAAACAGAGTTCAGCAACCACTGAGCCTGCCTGTGGTCAGGAGAGAAGACCTCCTGTGGCCAGAACACCCCTCCTGCCCCCTCTTAACTCAGTTAGCTCCAGGGTAATTCTGGCAAAACTCAGAAAGACTTCACCTGGCCTCTGCTTTGACACACCAGCCAGCTCAGCACCAGGTAAGCTACAATGTTCTAACTTCTAACTGAAAGAACCAGAGGCCACAATACACAAAACCTCAGGTTCTAAGCACATGAACCACCCTCCATGTGCCTCTGTGGCAGAGATTCACTTTAAAAGCTAGAAAAAGGGTGATCATCATGAACAAGAAGCAAACCAGAAGACTATAGAATCTTTCTAAGGTAACAAGGACCAAAACATGAATGTACTCCCATCTGAAACTTTAGAAGGGAATATGAACTGGTTTCAAGCCCAAAGAGCATTCTTGGAAGAGCTCAGGAAGGATTTTAAAAGCCAAATTAGGGAAGTAGAATAAAAAACTGGCCAATGATTTAAAAATATGAAAAAAGAAATCACAGATGAATTTAAAAGGAAAATTGGAGTAATGGAAAAGGAAGCACAAAACCTAACTGGGAAAATTGGACAAATGGAAAAGGAAGTACAGAAACTAATTAGAGAACATAACTCCTCGAAAGGAACAATTGAACATATGGAAAAGGAGATACAAAAGTTAACTGAAGAAAACAATTGGATGAAAATTAGAAATGGGCAAGTAGAAGCTAATGACTCTATGAGGCATCAAGAATCAGTCAAACAGACCCTAAGGGATGAAAAGATAGAAGAAAATGTAAAATATCTCAATGGAAAAACGACTGACCTGGAAAATAGATCCAGGAGAGAAAAATCTAAGAATTATTGGTCTACCACAAAGCCATGATGAAAAAAAAATAGCCTGGACAATATTTTTCAAGAGATCATCAAGAAAATCTGCCCAGAGGTCCTAGATCCAGATGGCAAAATAGTTATTGAAAGAATCCACTGTTAACCTCTTGAAAGGGAAAGGAAAACCACCAAGGAATATCACTACCAAATTCCAGAACTATCAAGTGAAGGAGAAAATACTGTAAACAGCTGGAAAGAAACAATTTAAATACTGAGGAGCTACAATCAGGAACACACAGGACCTTGCAGCTTCTACATTAAAAGATTGAAGGGATTGGATTATGATATTCCTTAAGGCAAAGGAGCTGGGACTACAACCCAGGATCAATTACCCAGGAAAATTGAGCATAATATTTTAGGCAAGGAGATGGATATTCAATGAAATAAGGGATTTCCATACCTTCCTGATGAAGAGGCCAAAGCTCAATAGAAAATTTGATCTTGAAAATCCATACTAACCATGTTGCAAAAGAAACCACAGAAAAAAATCCCAAGAAAAATAAAGAAAATAAAAAACAAACAAATAAATATTACGCTACAATTTTCCTTCGGAGTTAATCAGCTTTCTCTCCGGAGGTGGATAGCATTTTTCATCATAGGTCTTTTGGAGCTGACTTTGGATCACTGATTGATAAGAATAGGAGTTGTTTACAATTGATCATGTTTACAGTATTTCTGTCACTGTATACAGTGGTTCTGGTTCTGTTCATTTCGTTTTGCATTTCATTTTGCACATCTTTCCTGGTTTTCTGAAAACATGCCCCACCATTTCTTATAACACTATTGTAATGCTCCACAATCATATGCCACAGAATGTCCAGTCATTCCCTTACTGATAGTTAATCTCTCTATTTTCAATTCTTTGCCACCCCAAAAAGAGCTGCTATAAATAATTATGTACAAATAAGTCTTTTCACATTCTCTTTGGGATATAGATTCAGTGGTGGGCATTAGGGTTATACCAGAATTTTTCACTGAGGAATGGCACAGATCTCTGGCTACTTGTCTATGCTTTAGAAAGAAATTCATCCTTTCTGAATATCAAGACTGTCAAATAGAGTAGAAGACAATTGAAGAAGATAGCTTTTAACTTCTCTTCTAGATTATATCTATAATGCTATGAACTTTCTGTGGTCTTATATTGGATGCAGTGGATCAGTAAGAAGCTTGTTATCATAATTTTAATTCCCAGGAAATCAACATCTGTTTTTTACTTTTTGATCTATATTTTATATCTCCTCTGTAGACTATCACAGGTATATCAGTATCCATCGAGTTTAGCTCAGAGCCATTAAAATATACCAATACAACATACCTGATAATTGATCATGTAATCTCAGTTTGAAGATTTTCAGTTATCTGTTCTGAAGCAATTTATATTGGCCTTGAACATAATTGATAACTAGGAAAAATCATATCTCTTTACAACCTGAACATTTTACTCCTCGTTTCACACTCAGGTCAAGCAGAATATGTTTGTTCCCTTTTCTACATGCTAATTCTTCCAATATTGAAAGATGACTTTCTTCCCTCTTTTGTCCTATCTTTAGCTTGAACACTTACAATACATTGAATAGGTCCCTACGTGACATGATCATGCATTTATTTATCCTTCTGATTGTTTTCAATTTAAATAAAGCCAACAGATATTTAATTCCCTATTACCTGCTGTGCACTGTGTTCAGAGTTATCTTTCCTATCCTGAGGTCACTCAATCCTGAGTTCACCAAAATCGTAGCTACTCTGTGGTGTTAAGAACTTTATATAATGATCATTATATGAACTATCTAGGACAGAGTACAGCAAGAAAAACACCTTGAAACTATATAAAATATGCCAAGATCTTATTCATGTTTCTGTTGATAGTATACACTGTTGAGAAACAGAAGAAAGGCAAAATAAATTTGAATAAATCAACCTTCTCTGTCACATTTACCATCACCTTATTCACCTTTTGAGTTATGGAAGCAACATATGAGCCACATCAACTCTCAAAACTCCATGAAAGAAGATTTGTTTAAAAGAGGCAAATCAACTGCAGTGGTCCCTTTAGTTTGACATCATGAAGTTTAACAAGATAAGTTGAAGAACTAATAGTAAATGAGGTTGATCCCTACTCCATAACATGGTCACTCAGCAACTTTTTTACAACAGTTCTCCCTCAATGGAAGTGTGACACATATGTATACAGAGGCTTGAACCTTGAGACAGGTACAGTGACTTTCTCTTTGCTTCTTTTGTTTCTGTCAGAGCACACACTTTCTCTGCTTTTATTGCACCATTCTTTAGCAACCGGCTGTAGAACTCACTATCATCCACAACCCTTTTCAGGGAAAATGGAAGTATGGCAAAGCACAAGATTTCATTACCTGAGGACAATGCATTCTGCTTCCCAGGACTCACTCAGAGAACTAAAGAAAATAGGAAAATGAGTCAGGACACCAGTGTACATGAATCAGGGCACGTGACTGCACAGGCCTGAAGAAAAAGTGACTGAGACCATTCTGTCCTACCAGAAGTCACTTAGATCAATGACTGAAGCCAATGGAAAGTGACTTCCTCACTGTGTGAGGAGGCTGTGAAAACTTTGTGTCCAGCTCTGGGAAATCTACTAGCAAAATGTCATAAGAAAAGAGAACAATATGCAATTCAAGGGAAAAATGACTGAAATTGCCAAATATCTCAGGAGGAATAAAACTGAGTTAGAAACTTTGTTCACCACACCATTCTCTCATACCAGCATTTCAATTCCTGTCTTAATCTTCCTCCTGTACTCTTTTTGTTGTCATGTATCATCCCTATTTCAATTGAAAATGACATTTTAAAATTGCACCTGCTGACTAGTAAACATTTCAGTTTGGATGACTTCACAAAACTGGTGGGTCAATGAAATCCAAGCATTCTATCTAGCTTTTAGATAAAGCTAGGGTCAAATCTATTGCAGTACTGTGTTTATTTTGTAGGAGAGGAACGGAAGTGTGGAAGAAAAGCTAAAAAACATTATCTGATGCAAGATGTTGGAAATTTATCATTTCTGTTTTTACTTCATGTTGTCTGCTACACTTTTGGAAGATAATTCTTCAATATGTTAATTCCATGAACAAACTTTTCAATAATAAAATAATAATAAGCTACAGAAGAACATGTATGCTAGTACTTCATATGATTATAAAAAGCAATTATTTTACCATCTTGTGAAAAGATACAAAAAAGATTAAATAAAAATGAGTAATAGTATGCCAAATTGTCTCAGGATCATTTCTGTCTGAATTCTACCAAAAAAGATGAGAAGGAGAGCATAATTAATTGTCTTAATGTTAAGCCATATATTCATAGTATTTTAATGTTATCAAAATATTTCACAAAACTTATTGCACTTTTTCTTCATTACAACTTAGTGAGTTAGGTGCCCTTATTTTCCTTTTACATATAACAGTGACTATACAGTCTCCCATTGACTGACTAACAGATGTTTTATTTTTCATTCTAATGCACGAATTATTGATTTTGTTTCTGTCATTTTTTCAAGCTCCCTGAATTTTGTTCTCTTCATTTTAGCGATGCAAGTCCAATCAGTTCCATTTAAGCACTTAAGATTCAAATTAATTTTGACAAAAAAAATATTTACTTCAAAAGTAGAGCCAGGACAGAGAGATATATTTTCTTACCACCTGAATATCAGAGAATCTTCCCACACAGAAACACAAAGCATACACTAGTATTACTACAACTTTTGGCTCTGAAGAGCCCATTAATGAATCTCACAACTTAGCCCAGTTTCTAAGCGATGACCATAAATTTGCCCTATGAAATTTTAAGGACACCTTTCCCAAGTCTGGCTTCTTAAATCTGGTGTAGTTGCCCAGATTGGAGTCTCAGACTCTAAGGTCCCTATGCTAGAGGATCCCAATTTGAAGAAACTACTTCTTGAACTGAGAAATGCAAAGACCCAAAAAACAAGACCAAAAGCCAATTTCTCAAGCCCACATTTCTGAGGACATGGACTAAGGAAAAGTGAAGGTGACCTTCAGACCTTTGCTTCATCTAGACTATGGAATGTTGCTCCCCTTCTGCATGTGGAGAGAGAAAGAGAGAGGGAGGGAGGGAGGAGAGACAGAGACAGAGAGAGAGAGAGAGAGAGAGAGAGAGAGAGAGAGAGAGAGAGAGAGAGAGAGAGAGAGAGAGAGAGAGACAGAGAGACAGAGACAGAGAGACAGAGAGACAGAGAGAGACAGAGAGAGAGAACAAGTTACAGACGAAATGACAGAGATACTATTGTCAGGAAGATTTAAAAATGGATGCTAAGAGTTCCAGCTATGTGATCAATGGAATGAGGCTGCTTTCATCCAGCATGTAGGAAAGTACAGAATACCTTTAAAAAAAAAATTCAGTAGCAGATTGGTCCTCAATGTTTCCCTCACAGTTTGCTCCACCTTGGGTAATCTGAGTCTACACCAACAGCCTGTTATATCCTGATAAGAAACCTGAGGTTCACCAAGTTTAAGTGTCTTTTACACATGCACACATAAATGTCAGAAGAATATCCAAATGAGATCTCCTTCAATTTTATGTTCATCATGATTTCACTCTATTTACTTTGTGAAAAGCACTCAGGTGCTATGGGTGTTACAAAGATTAAAAAAAATGCTTGATGTCTGCCTTCATGGAGATTATGATTGAACATTGGATCGTGACATACAGGAAAAATATAAATTTATGTGTCAATTATGAAGACATATATGCAAAATATTTGTATTTTGTCTTCTGTTGAATTGAAAATAGTTATTGTCATTTGTACAGTATATATTTATGGGGTTATTTCAGAAAAATACTCTAATGATACAGTGGGATCCGCAGTTAAAATACTTAATCATTGATTCACCGGAGAAGGACCTTAGAAAGAGAAAAAAATGTGAAAGTGCTACTAACACATCTTTGAGACATGAACTTTTTGTTGTTATTTTGTTTTGTTTTATATTTCCATTAATGGTGATGGATTCCACTGAGCTATCCAAGGATCCTTAACCAGTTCCTTAGATGGCCAGTGGAATGCATTTCCATTTCCACATGACTGACTACTGTTTGGGATATGGTGCATGTTCACATAACAGGATTAACCCAAGACTCAAAAGGAGACTTGAAGTAACCATCATTAACCCTATACTTCAACCCACTGGAATGATCAGTCATGCTCTGACCCATGTATAACACTACAAAACAAAACTGTACAAATAGAAACTGGTAGATGCTATCCAAAATGGTAGGGGATGCGAGAGAGATCATCTCACATATGGTAGTGCCCTCTAAAAGGGTCAGGATCTTTTGTTTCTTCTTTTTGTGACACATTCTTCAATATGTGCATTGGACATATCTTCTAATCTCTGTGGAATATGAGATGTGTCCCAATTATAAATAGAGTCCAAAAATCAGATTGTTAACTTTTTAAGGCATAGTTATTTACAAATGCTTTTTGTTTTTGTTATGTTTTTATCACTTACCTTTTTTCACATCACAAAGATGAAGGTCTTTGTGTTATTAAAAATATGCAACAGCTGCTGCAGTTACTTTTACTGGAACACAGAATTTATATTGGGAAAATACCTATCACTGGTTATAAAATATGTATAAGCCCCTGTAGCCAACTTTGTAAAATGGAATTTCTCTTTCAAATAGCAAAATACTGTGGTTTCTTTGCTCAGGGAATTCACTAGTAAAAGAAAATTGCATTGATACATGTTAAATATTTGTTCTCTGTTTGGGTAATGTAACTATCAAAAGTGACAATCATGTTTTTAGATTTCCTTGTAGAACATTCTCTTTGGTAAGTGAAAAGATTAATTTTAAGTTTGGCTTCTTTCTCCTTGTTATAAATCAAGATAGTTTATAATTGTTGATAGTTCTGTGTGGTTATGTGTTGAATTCATATATATATATATACACATATATGTACACATACACATATATACGTATATATATTGTATTCATCTATGTATATATATATATATATGTCTGTGTATATATGTATATATATATGTATATATAGACTGTTACTCCTGAAGAAACTACTCAAGATTTATTAGCACATGACTTCTATGTAATCTGTAAATCTTTGATACATCTCTTTTTACCCCTTATTCTTGAACCAAGTTTTCCAACTTAAAAAAAAAGTCTACCTCTATTTTCAACTGTGTATTGATGTGAGCAACTAATAAATTATGTAATGATTTAATTTATTTATCGACTTAGCAAGTGCTTCACAGAATTTCTCTGACTTCTTGTGCTAGGGCAGAGAGAGAGAGAGAGAGAGAGAGAGAGAGAGAGAGAGAGAGAGAGAGAGAGAGAGAGAGAGAGAGAGAGAGAGAGTTCCTGGGCTGTAGGCTGCAGGGATCTTTTTGGATGTCTTTTTGCCAATCAATGCCTATTCTGAACAAAGCAATACAAGATAAAGAAGTGTTTCATGAAATGAGGTTTTGTATTGCCTTTGAATACTATATAACTCTAACCCTTTCTACTCCTTTACTTCTCATGGCATGGATAACTTGTGAATCACCCTTCCATTTGTATGTAACTTCTATTATCTTCTAGTTTCATTTATAAAGATGATGCTAAAATTGGTATGATTGAATTCCTCTAATAATATGCTTACTCATTTATCATTATGCAAGCAAATTTTATTTATAGAATATCAAGTTATATTAGTTTTTATAGATGATCCTAAAATTTGTGATTCTATGGCTCTTCCCCACACATCCCCATTTATACCACTCTACTAACATCACTGACAAAATGGAAAGTATCAGACCATTTACAATTTTTAATTGTTCCATAGATTTTCATGGCCAAAAATTCCAACACCAAGTAACCAACTTATACATAAAGAATCCCTCCATATTTTCCTAGGCTCTCTTTCAGAAAAGATACAGTCTGTTGGTAGGAATTTATCCAAAGAGTTTCCAGCTTGGTAAACTTGCCAGAGCTTATATTCTGTTTTCAAACCCTATGAGATTTCAAGGTCTCCTTGAAATTGTAACTAGGCAACACATAGAAATATACATTATTAATATCTATATAAGTATGTTTATAACTTTTATAACTGATTTCCATGTTTCAAGCCTCTCCCCTTCCAACTTATTATCTACACAAAGTGGACATATTTGACCATGTCATTCTATTGCTTGGTAAACACCAGTGGCTTCCTTTAACCTCTGGGATAAAATACAAGTATTGCTGGAGAAGTGGACATAGAGGTAGTCTTGGTTTCAGAAGGATCTCAGCTCAATTCCTGCTTCTGAGAAATCCTGCCCATGTGACCCAGAAGTCACATTACCTCAGGGCATTATCCAGGACTTTAAATTACATTACAGGTGCTAGTCTACATTGATGGTAGCAGTTTTCTTAGCAGAATTCCCTATATTAATATAAACCTTATTCTTGTGTTGGGGTTATAATAAAAACTGACTCCAACTGACCTTTTTAGCCTGTCATCTTATTCTTCTCTATTTATCTACATTTGAACTGTAAGAATTGTAGGATTTGCCTTTCCTCTAATCAAATACTTCATCTCCAATTTCTGTCTTCTTTCACTGACTGTCAATTATGCCTGGAATATATTCTCTCTTAATTCCTTTATTTTTTTCAAAGGTTAGTTTTGGTACCACCTTTTATAAAAATCTTTCAAAGATTGCAATGAGGTCAGTGCTCCTCCCCTGCCCAAAATGCTATGTCTTTCGTGTGTATCTTTGACCTTTGTCAAGTCATTCAATGTTGTTTAGTTGGATTCCCCATTTGTGTGCGTGTTCATCCTTCATTGTCAAAGAAGACCATGTCATTAGAGAAATGGTGACATGACTTGCATTTGACTTTGTTTTGAGTGAGGGAGGGCTGTGCAGGTCACCAGCCTCACTTCTCCTCCAGAGCCATACATACACACACATATACATATACATATTATATATATAATATATATGTGTGTGTGAGTGTGTGTGTGTATGCGTATGTGTATGTGTGTGAGTGTATATATATATGTATATATGTTTGTGTGTGTATATATGTAAATTACTGCACAACACATGTGACCTTGAGTCATCTAAATAAAAGCACCAAAACATAAATTTTTACAAGTAGCTAGGAATCTGGAAAATTTGAATACATTCCTTTCATACCACTCCTATTCTGCTAATCCTTAATAATCAAGTGGGGAAGAGAAAACAACTCACAGCAAAGGTCAGAATCACTGCATGAAGAAAAGGTGATAAGTATGCAGGCATATTTTACAGGATCAGCATGAAGAATTAAAATAATGTTTATTTGTCATGATTATTTAATATGTGCATGTGAGTAATCTTTGAGAAGTGCCTCTAGATTTTTTCTCCTTTAGACTCCAATTTCCCTCTCAAAAATGAGTTGGAGATAGAAATAGTAAATGACTCCAGTATCTTTGCCAAGAAAACCCCAAATGGGGTCATGAAGATTCAGACTTGAATGAAAGGACCAAGCAATAACAACATATATGTATATGTGTGTTTATGTATGGATTTGTGTATATGCATACACATACATTCACACACATATGTAGATCTGTCTATCTATCTATCTATCTATCTATCTATCTATCTATCTATCTATCTATCTATTTACCTTGAACATCATTCTGGTAATGTATATTAAATAGAGAGAATAATAATGATACAGTTACAAATTTTCTCAATTTTTTCTTCTTAAGAAAGAATCATGAATAATCCCAGTTACTGTAATTTCTAAAAAGAATGAGGTAAGTATTAATATTAATATTAATTTTAAAAGGCATTTTCTGAATGTATATAGAATACACACAATAAACATGTTCCTTAATTAGTAGAAGCACTTATGAAAATTAATAAGTACAAATATTTTGTAGTAAATGTGAACAATGAGTTGTATACATATCTGCACATATACATGCATACATGTGTGCACATGATGCACATACATGTAACTGCATGCATGTTTCTTAAGTTTTGCAGTTGCTCCAAATAAATGGATTAATAAATGATTAAACGAATTAGTGTTTAAATGAATTAATGTGTGAATGAACAAACATATATAAATAGATGAAGTAAATGTATGTGCAATGAAGTAAATGAATATGTGAACAAAATTAGTGGTTTTAATATTAAATAAATAAATTTAATTTGATAATTTAACAATAATATTTTAACTTAATAATAAGTAAATAAAATTGTGTAAATAAATTTAGCTTTTTGGTAAGATCTACATCTTAAATTAAGAAGACTGTAATGATAATTTAAATGAGGAGATCTTTCATGTGAGAAAATTCATAGAAATCAAAGATCAACAGACATGGCTTCCTCTGTCAGAACATAATCAATACATATATTACAAATCAATGGACATTTCCAACTGTTTGACCATAGTTACAGAGAGAAAAACACCAACATTTGGGTTTTTCGGAGCCAGAGAGCACAATACCCCTGAGAAACAGTGCCTCATTACCAAAAGGTGTGGACCTTCCAACTATGGGAGGGAAAGATCCTCCTTCACCACATTATTCAGAGGCATTATACTTCTTGGTATAAACAAAAACAGCACAAGATTCTACTTTGCTTGCCTTTATAGTCACATGAGTCTGAGTCACATGGAGCCTGTCGTGGGAGGAATTTACCGAATGGGTGAAACAAGCAGAGGCGGAGCAAGAGCAAAACTGAGAAAAAAATTGGAGAGAGCAGTCAGAGCTAGGAAGGATGCCGATCGCTGTCTAGTGCAAGTGAAGGTGATGGATATGCCTTCCTGGTGTCTGAATAAATGTCTTGTTTCTGTGTTCCATGTGGAGAGTCTGTTGTATTTCTTGATTTGGAATTGTGCTGGGGTATTCATGCCTGCAGTAGGTGCAGTGAATATCACATTTATGATAAAAAAGTTTAAAGGATGTCTTCAAAAGTAGAAGAACAAAAAAGAAGACAGGTTGATCATTTACTAAGAGTGAGAAAGAATATGTTGACAATCTCTGGCTGCATGAATATACTTATGTCACAGGGACAAAGTGAAGCAAACTCCCAGAATATTGGGTAAATACCCTGTGGCAATCTCGTAGGAATATATGAACATTAATGGTCAGGTGCACATTGCTTTCAATCTGTATTACAGGAATGATGTTAATAAAGCAATGGAACTAAAGATACATTTAAGGGTTTGTATAACAAGTCAGCTGGTTCACATTTTTGTTAGCTGAGTTCCAATGATCATTATATATTTATGTTAATAGATCAAGGCTCCTGCGTTTGAAAATTCTCTTCCTTATTATTTATGAGATCTTAAAAAAGGCATTTCATTTCATTGACCTTCAGTTCCACCACCTGTAAAGTGAGAGGACTTGGTAATTCAAATCTTATAATCACAATGATAGGGGTTTTCTACTGCAGGGATGATTAAACTTTTTTTTTTTCCAATGGTCATTCTTTTCATATTTTGCAACCATTTGTTGGTGTTGCATGACATGAGAGTGTGCTTAATGCAAAGTGTAAATGCTTTGTGTTTATCTTTTAATTTTTTTATTTTATATTTTTTAAAATTTATTTATTTAACTTTTTACATTCATTTTCACAAAATTTTGGGTTCCAAATTTTCTCCCCATTTGTCCCCTCCCGCCACGCCAATACACCGAGCATTCTAATTTCCCCTATCACCAATCTGCCCTCTCTTCAATCCTCCCTCCCTTCTCTTGTCCCCATCTTCTCTTTTGTCCTGTAGGGCCAGATGACTTTCTATTCCCCATTGACTGTATTTTTTATTTCCTAGTAGCAACAACAATAATACTCGACAGTTGTTTCTAAAACTTTGCGTTCCAAATTCTCCCCATCCCTCCCTCCCTACCCATTCCCTTTGGGAAGTCAGGCAATTCAATATAAGCTATATCTGTGTGGTTTCGCAAATGACTTCGATAATAGTCGTGTTGTGTAAAACTAACTATATTTCCCTCCATCCTATCCTGCGCCCCATTGTATCTGTTCTGTCTTTTGATCCTCTCCCTCCCCAGGAGTGTTGACTTCAAATTGCTCCCTCCTCCCATTGCCCTCTCTTCCATCATCCCTCCCTCCCTGCTTATCTCCTTATCCCCCACTTTCCTGTATTGTAAGATAGGTTTTCATACCAAAATGAGTGTGCATTTTGTTCCTTCCTTTAGTCGAATGTGATGAGGGTAAACTTCATGTTTTTTTCTCAGCTCTCCTCTTTTTCCCTCCACTAAAAAGTCTCCTGCTTGCCTCTTGAATGAGATATAATTTACCCCATTCCATTTCACCCTCTCTCCTCCCATTACATTTCTCTCACCATTTACCTTAATTTCTTTTAAGATATGGTCCCATCCTACTCAATTCACACTGTGCTCTCTGTCTCTGTATGTGTGTGCACACATGTACATGTGTGTGTGCATGTGTGTGTGTGTATGTCTGTGTGTGGTCCCACCAACTACCCAGATACAGAAAAGTTTTAAGAGTTACAAGTATTGTCTTTCCATGTAGGAATGTAAACAGTTCACCTTTGGTAGGTCCCTTATGACTTCTCTTTGCTGTTTACTTTTTCATGTTTCTTCTCATTCTTATGTTTGAAAGTCAAATTTTCTTTTCAGCTCTGGTCTTTTCATCAAGAATGCTTGAAAGTCCTCTGTTTCATTGAAAGACCATATTTTCCCCTGAAGTATTATATTCAGTTTTGCTGGGTAGGTGATTCTTGGTTTTGGTCCTGGTTCCTTTGACTTCTGGAATATCCTATGCCATGCCCTTTTATCCCTTAATGTAGAAGCTGCTTGATCTTGTGTTATCCTGATTGTATTTCCACAATACTGGAATTGTTTCTGTCTAGCTGCTTGCAATATTTTCTCCTTTACCTGGGAATTCTGGAATTTGGCCACAACGTTCCTAGGAGTTTCTCTCTTTGGATATCTTTCAGGCAGTGATCGATGTATTCCTTCAATACTTATTTTGCCCTCTGGTTCTAGAATCTCAGGGCAGTTTTCCTTGATAATTTCATGCAAGATGATGTCTGGGCTCTTTTTTTGATCATGGCTTTCAGGTAGTCCCATAATTTTTAAATTGTCTCTCCTGGATCTATTTTCCAGGTCAGTTGTTTTTCCAATGAGATATTTCACATTCTCTTCCATTTTTTCATTCTTTTGGTTTTGTTTGGTGATTTCTTGGTTTCTCAGAAAGTCATTAGCCTCCATCTGTTCCATTCTAATCTTGAGAGAACTATTTTCTTCAGTAAGCTTTTGAACCTCTTTTTGCATTTGGCTAATTCTGCTTTTGAAAGCATTCTTCTCCTCATTGGCTTTTTGAACCTCTTTTGCCAATTGAGTGAGCCTATTTTTCAAGGTGTTATTTTCTTTAGCATATTTTTGGGTCTCCTTTATTAAGGTATTGACCTGTTTTTCATGCTTTTCTTGCATCTCTCTCATTTCTCTTCCCAGTTTTTCCTCCACCTGTCTAACTAGATTTTCAAAATCCTTTTTGAGCTCTTCAATGGCCTGAGCCCACCGGACATCTGCCTGGGATGTCTGCGATACAGAGGCCCCAACCTCCATATCTTTCACTGATGGTAAGAATTGTTCCTCATCATCAGAATTGAAAGGTGGGAACTTCTGTCCCCCAAGAAAATAGCTTTCTATGGTCTTATTTTTCTTCCCTTTTCTGGGCATTTTCCCAGCCAGTTACTTGACTTCTGAGATTCCTGTCCAACCCTGCCTAGATCTGCCCAGCTAGTGCTCGGGGTCTCAGATTCAAATTCTGCTCCCCAGCCTCAGGGCTTTCCTTGGTGGGTGCAGCTGCTATTGAATTTGAGCTTAAATTCTGGTGCTCAGGTAGGGGCAGGGCTGCCTCCCAGGCTCAGTTACCTCAGGGGCTTTATGCGAAGACCTTCAGTAATGGCCCTGAGCTCCTGTTTGCTGCGGGAACACCTGGCTGCCACTGCCTCTGCTGCTGCCTCTGCCACTGCCTCCCGAAGGGGCCTGAGTTATGGAGACATCCCGCTCCCCTCTCAGCCAGCCCAGAAATCTCTCTCTGACCTGTAGCACCTGTGGGTGGAGGGGCCTTCGCGGCCACCAGAGGTTCCATCCCTGAAGCCTGCTCGGATCTGCTCCTCTTGGGCCAAGTGGCCAGGGCAGCACAAGAGTGGGTTCCACTGTCTGGAGTGCGACGGACACCTGGGGACGGCTTTCTAGGGCTCTCTGGAACAGAAATCTCTTCCACTGTGTTTCTGTGCAGTTTGTACTGCTCCAGAATTTGTGGGAAGTTCTTTTTACAGGAAATTTCTGGGCTGTGGATTTGGAGTTAGCATACATGAGTCTTTCTACTCTGCCATCTTGGCTCCTCCTCAATGCTTTGTGTTTAAAAACTGGTCTCCAGGGGAGTTTCATGATGCAATATGAGCAAGCACTTCCAGGAACACCTCAGATTCACTATGTGTTTGATTTTTAATTAATTTTTGGTTGTTGCATATTTGAAAACTTTTACTGTTGGACCAAATTTTCAGTGACCTCATATGGCATTGTGACCCACAGTTTAAAAAGTACTGCTCTAGTGAATGAATTTTATTTTTTTGGGTTGGGGGGAGTGAGTTTGGGGAAAAGAGAGATCTTAATTTATTATTTTATTTCTATAGGGAACCACCAATAAGGGGACACTTTTTGTCAGTACACATCAGCAGTTGTTTGGCAACTTAGAATTTAAGAAAATCAATTACATGGGATATTGACAATTATTTACTCAAGGACATATAGTAATAAGTATCAAGAGTAGAATTTGATGATAGCCTTCCTGACTCCAAGGACAACTCTGTAACACCACAAAATGGTTGGGTGCTTATGCTTGGACTCCAATTCTCAAATCATATTTCTCTCTAAAAATCACATTTCTCCCTAGCCTGTCCCTGTTTGTTTCTCCCCAGCATGAGAATAGCCTGCCCTAGAAAAACTTTTATCTCTTTTCCTTATACAGTAGCCAGTTGCCCTATAGAATTTATTAATTTGAACTAGCTGTGTACTGGGTCATAATGGCATTTACTACTCACTGACCAATCCTATGCATCCTAGACTTAGACATACATATACCCCTTTAAATTTATCTTATCTAACAAGACATTGATGAGAGCAGCCTGGATATTAATTAGTCAGTCCTGGATCATTAGTTGACAGTGACTTTTCAGGCTTAAAACCATACCTCCATATAGCTCCCCCTTTGGCTATTTCCCAGTGAACTTTGGATAAAATACCTGCTCAGTAGACACTAAAAATGCATTTTCCTTTAAGAACTAGACACTCCTTAACCACATCCTAATACCACCCTGAATCACATAGGCTGCATGGTTGGTGCATATCTTACTATCAAATACCCTATGTAAACTTTAACTGTAAAGTGTAATAAATCTTTACTACCTTGATCTCAAGAGTGCTTGAGTAAGCAAATTCTTTTCCAGATGGCTCACACAAGGAACTCCAGTCTTGGGGTTCCTTTCTCTTTCCAGTCTTCATCAATACCAACTCTTTAGTAGTAATTACTACCAATAGTAATATTATTATTACTAATAAAAGTAATTATACTATTATAATAGTATAATAGGGAATGTGTCGGAGGAGGCATTTATGATAAACCAATTGATTGTGAAAATACTTTGTGAAAATACTTCAGCCACTGTGGGCAAAAAGCAAGAAATGAAATGAATCAAATAGAGAAAAAAAAAATAGAAGTCTGGAAGAGACATAAAAAGAGAAATCCCTCCAAAGATGGTAAACAAACAAAAAACAAGAAGAAAATATTGGCATTCAGTTCTGAATTTGTGACCATTTTAGAACTGACACTAGCTTTAGAAGAACAGCACCTTTATATTCAGTATTCAGTTACTAGGGCAGAATCATTTGTTGAAAAGAGCTAAATATTTTTAGGTTAAAAAGGTTCAATGGACTGATTGGAATTCAGTCGGGTTGCTGAAGATATGGCAGTGGTTTGGTAAAGAAGTCTGGGCTGGCTTATATCTGTTTCATAGCTTACCAGTTCTCACTTGCAAATGCAAAACAGCCTAATTTCCTTTGATCCTAGTTCCCAGGATAGTCCCATGTGTGGTGTAGAATGCACAAAGGATAAGTCTTCTTTGGGCTAAGTAATTCTTCAGAAAGTGCTTTTTTAAAACAATCTTTTTTAAATGTCTTTTCTAACTTGTTGCTTAGACATATGTGCTCATCTTAATCACTATCTCCCTTGCAGTAGCCAAATTTAAATGTCATGTGTTTTCACTCCCAGAAAACAGAATCAAGCTCATTATATCCCTGAACACAGCTTTGCTTAGAGACCCTCCTTTGAAGCCAAAAAAAAAAAAATCAATTTATGTTTAACTAGTGGAATGATATCTTTTTTCATTGTTGGCAAACTGCAAGAATGGTTAGGTTATTACATGTGGAAATGTCACTCTGCTGGATGTCTCTGGTGACTGATGTGAATCTGGTGGTTAATTGGCATTGTCAAATCTAGTTAATGTCACCTTCAGGATCATTTGTATTTTGGATCTAATACAACTAGAATGCATGCATTGCAGCCAAAAGAACCAAAGGTAGTTTTAAAGAAATCATGTATCAGTGTATTTTCAGGAAGATTCAATTTTATAGTTTCCTATCATTCATTCTTAAAAGAGGAAAGAGCGAAGGGCAAGGAGATGAAGGAGAAGAAAATAGTAGAAGAGGAAGAATGAGAAGAATGAGAAAAAAGTAAAAAGGTAGGAAGGAAGAGTAAAATTAACAAGAAGAGAAGGAGGAAGAGAAATGGGAGAGGAGAACAGAGAAGGTAAGAAAAGGAGGAGGAGAAGGAAAAAAAGGAGAAAAATAGGAATAAATGATGAGAAAAAGAAAATGAAGAATTAATAAATTAAGCATTTTCAAAATTTCCACTATGTGCAAGGCACTATGCTAGGCACTGGGAATACAGTTGGAAGGAGTGAAGCATTTCCTTATTCCCTTCACAAAAAAGCATATGTTGGAATGGGGATACAGGTTGGGGGGGAACATAAAAAGTATACATGAAAATATACAAAGCACAAGAATGAAATTAATGAATAGAAATATATACAGTCATTACATAAAACCTAGTGTAGAATTGCATAGATAAAGAATGACTTCATGAAAATGCCACTGCCTAAGTTGTGGCTAAAAAAAAGAGCATTCTCTGACAGAGGTCTGTCTGTCTGTGTTTGTCCTTTGTTTTCAAAGAAGACCATGACATCAGAGAAATGATGACATGATTTGCACTCGACTTTGTTTTGAGAAAGGCTGGGCTGTGGAAGGTCACTGGTCTCACTTCTCCTCATGGACCATGTAGATCTGATGGCCAGATATTCATCAGAATGATTGGAGAAGGCCCAGGATGCACTGGGAGACCTTAGCATACTCGGGTACTCACTTAGAGGGAGGTAATGCCCATTCAGTGAATAGGCCTTTTTAAGAAGTAAACAGAGAATGGCCCCTTTAATGAGCAAAATAAAAAAATAAGTAAATCCAGCTGGGAGGGAAAGAGCAACAGTTACTACTGACAGAAAGGCAAAAGGGAAGGCATTCCAGGAATATGTGACAATGGCAATACAAGAGATGAGAAGTCATGAATGAGTAACAAGAAAACATCCATTTTGGCTGGATCATGAAGTGTGGGAGGGGAAATAATGTCCAGTGAGACTTTGAAGATAAGTTAAGATCAGGTGCTATATGGTTTTAAGAACACAAGAGGAGTTTAATATATTTATGTACCACATTCACTTCTAGGTTTTCTCTATTTATTCCAGTATACAACCGCCAAATCAATACTTTTAACATATTAATGTAGCTGTAGAATCTGTGATGCCTTTTTTTTTCAGATGTGTGTGTGTGTGTGTGTGTGTGTGAGAGAGAGAGAGAGAGAGAGAGAGAGAGAGAGAGAGAGAGAGACAGAGAGAGAGACAGATAGACAGAGAAGGAGAGTGAGATCAATCTATTTCCAAGATGAAATGATTCATGAATATATAGGCTAGTGGATAAATTCTAGGATTCTGGCTAAAAACAATACAAAGCGAATGTATTTTTACCAGCATTATTTTAAGTACTCCATCCCTGCCCAGGAGTATGTCAGTGGAGACAATATGACACAGTGTATAAAGCAGCGAGCCTTGAAATCATCACTGAGTGGTTTTAAATCTCTCATCAGCAACAACCACTGAAAAATCCAGGAAAAGTCACTTGACCTTTGTCACTTCTAATTTCCTTATCTTTAAAACAGGAATTAAAATAGTATCTAAATCACAGGGTTGTTATGAGGATCAAATGAAATCACATTAAAAAATGTGAACTTTGCAAACCTCAAGTGTTATCTAAATATTAGCTAGTATTTTATTTTACTGCCAGTTACTAACTTTTAGTAAGAATAAGGTGCGGACTGGAATGAGCCCTTGTTCATTTGCCCCCTTTTGGAAGATGAAATTATGATTAGAATAAGTAAGAAAAAATAGCTAATTTGTATTTGGCACAATTAGTTACTTTCATTTGGCAGAGAGTTCCAGCAGATTTCTAGATGGTTCCACATCCCTATCGCTATCACATTATATCTCATATTAAGCTTGTGATCTCTCTTCTGAACTCACCTTTTTTGGACTAAATAGTTTATAGTATTGATCTTCACCCAAATGATTTCCATCATGCCTTCCATGTTTTCCCCTATTCTGGTTCTCACATTTCCTCATATTAGTATATTGTTTTAAAATGTGTGATGTTATGCCATTGTTTCCAAGGGATCCACACGTTATGCTGAGGGACTTAAAAGTTACATGAATATTATCATGATAAAGGTTTATTTTTCTGATAATTTAACATGGAAAAACTATAAAGAATCAGCCTCAAAATCAGGGTTCAAGTCTTACCTTGGTTATGAACTCTGTGACCCAGGGCAAGTCACCTTAACTTAATGCCTCCACATAATTCTTTAAGAGGGTAAATGACAGATCAGCTATTGAGAATTCAATGGTAGAGAGATTTCTTTGCTTCAGCTTCCATATTCTAATGCAATCACAGGTCTAATCTACAAAACAAATAAGAAAACAAAACAAAAACAAACCCCAAAAAACAAAAAACAGAACATCTGTTACTTATTATACATAGAGATGTTGAGGTGATCCTGACTATAACAGGAGAGGAGACTATCTGGAAAACATTAGCTTACTGGAAAGGCTAAATATATGGGATTAAGATATTGCAAGCAGCTAGAAAGAAACAATTCCAGTATTGTGGAAATACAATCAGGATAACTCAAGATCTAGCAGCTTCTACATTAAGGGATTGAAGGGCATGGAATAGGATATTCCAGAAGGCAAAGGAACTAGGACTCAAACCAAGAATCACCTACCCAGCTAAACTGAGTATAATACTTCAGGGGAAAATATGGTCTTTCAATGAAACAGAGGACTTTCAAGCATTCTTGATGAAAAGACCAGAGCTGAAAAGGAAATTTGACTTTCAAACACAAGAATGAGAAGCATGAAAAAGTAAACAGCAAAGTCATAAGGGACTTACCAAAGGTGAACTGTTTACATTCCTACATGGAAAGACAATATTTGTAACTCTTAAAACTTTTCAGTATCTGGGTAGTTGGTGGGACCACACACACACATACACACATACACACACATACATACATGCACACACACACATACATACATGCACACACACAGAGACAGAGAGCACAGAGTGAATTGAATAGGATGGGATCATATCTTAAAAGAAATTAAGGTAAACGGTGAGAGAGAAATATAGTGGGAGGAGAGAGGGTGAAATGGAATGGGGTTAATTATCTCTCATTTAAGAGGCAAGCAGGAGACTCTTTAGTGGAGGGAAAAAGAGGAGAGCTGAGAAAAAAACATGAAGTTTACTCTCATCACATTCGACTAAAGGAAGGAATAAAATGCACACTCATTTTGGTATGAAAACCTATCTTACAATACAGGAAAGTGGGGGAGAAGCAGATAAGGAGGGTGGGGGGGATGGTGGAAGGGAGGGCAATGGGAGAAGGGAGCAATTTCAAGTCAACACTCGGGGAGGGACAGGATCAAAAGGTAGAATAGAAACAATGGGGGTAGGATAGGATGGAGGGAAATACAGTTAGTCTTACACAACATGACTATTATCGAAGTAATTTGTAAAACTACACATATATGGCCTGTATTGAATTGCCTGCCTTCCCAAAGGGAATGGGTGGGGAGGGAGGGATGGGGAGAATTTAGAACTCAAGATTTTAGGAACAGCTGTCGAGTATTGTTCTTGCTCCTAGGAAATAAGAAATACAGTTAATGGGGAATAGAAAGTCATCTGGTCCTACAGGACAAAAGAGAAGATGGGGACAAGAGAAGGGAGGGATGATAGAAGAGAGGGCAGATTGGTGATAGGGGAAATTAGAATGCTCGATGTATTGGGGTGGGGAGAGGGGACAAATGTGGAGAAAATTTGGAACCTAAAATGTTGTGAAAATGAATGTAAAACGTTAAGTAAATAAATTGATATTAAATATATATATATATATATATATATATATATATATATATATATATATATATCCATTTGATTGGTATGGCACTGAACAAGTAAATCAATTTAGGTAAATTTTTGATTTTTATTATATTAGCTCAGCCTATCCATGACCAATTTATAGTTTTCCAAATGTTTAGACCTGACTTTATTTTTATGAAAAGTGTTTTGTAATTGTGTTCTTATAGTTGCTGTTGGTGGGTAGAGTCCCGAAAAATTTATATTGACTGCCATTATTTTAAATGTAATTTCTCTATCTCTTGCTCTTTGCCTTTATTAGTAAAATAGAGAAATGCCAGTGGTTTTTGTGGGTATGTTTTATATCCTGCAACTTTGCTAAAGTTATTAATTATTACAAGAAGTTTTATTGGTGTTGACTCTCAAGGTTCTTCTAAGTATACCATCATATCATTTGAAGAGTGATAATTTTGTTTCCTCATTGCCTATTCTAATTCCTTCAGTTTCTTTTTTCTCCTCTTATTGTTAAAGCTAACATTTCTAGTGTAATATTAAAAAATAGAAGTGATAATAGGCATCATATTTTCACCCTTCATTTTACTGGGAAAGTGTCTACCTTATCAACATTACATATAATACTTGCCAATGTTTTTATACAGACACTGCTTATCATTTTAAGGAAAATTCCATTTATTCCCGTGTTCTCTAGTGCTCTTAATAAGAATATGTTCTGTATTTTATCAAAAGCTTTTTCTGCATTTGTTGAGACAATTCCAAAATTTGTTTTAGTTGTCTTGTTGATGTGATATATATATGTTATGATGATAGTATTCTTAATATTGAACCACTGTTGCATTCTTGGTATAAATTCCACCTGGTTGTAGTATATTATCTTTGGGATAAATCACTATAATCTCTTTGCTAATATATATTTTTTAAATTTGTTTTCATCAATTTTCATTAGGGAAATAGGTCTACAATTTTCTTTCTCTATTTTAACTCTTCCTGGTTTAGGTAACAGCACCATATTTGTGAAAATGAACAATAATTTGGTAGGATTAGTTTTTTTGCCTATTTTTCCAAAAAGTTTATATACTGCAATTAATGTTTTCTTTAAATGTTTGGTAGAAATCACATGTAAACCCATGTGACCCTGTAGATGTTTTTCTTAGGCAGTTCACTGATAGCTTGTTGTAGTACCAACATGATATTCACAGGGCCTACAACAGCCATGAATAACGTGGCGCAATTCTGAATTGCAAAATACAACAGACTCTCCACATGGAAGACAGAATCAAAACATTTATTCAGACACCAGAAAGCCAAATCCCAACACCAGAAAGTCAAATCCATCAAAGTAACAAAAATCTCTACACAATATCAATGCAAAGGACAACACTATCCCCAAGCCTTCCCCATGCTAGGTTTCCCACAAACAATGTTCACCAGCCTGGCTGTCTGTCTCTTCTCTGTCCCTCAGGTCTGATAGATCTGACCAATGTCCTCTCAGCTCTTCTCTACCCTTCCTGCTCCACCCTTTCAGCAAACTCCTCCCACCACAGACTCCATGTGACTCAGGAAGACCAGATGGGGCCTATTAATGAATGGGAAAGATTTTCCCATTTTCTTTCATATTCATTACATAGGTCAGTTGGGTAACTAGTATCAATGGAACTTTAACAGGGATAACAGAAAATGAACATATAAAACAATATATTCAGCAACCTGTGTCAGCAATATAACAGGGATCATACAAAATAAACACACAAAACAATAGGTAGGGTGGGGCTTGAGCACAAGCACTCCATCAATCCCCCCTTGATGAATATGAACCCAAATCTTGGGGTAAGGGGCGAAAGTCTCTTCTTCCATAACTACTTCCTGATGAAACTGGATGTAGAGCTGTCCCTGCACCAAGAACTTCCAAGCAAAAGGTCAGTTCTTTAGCTGGCATCTGAAACTTTGTTGAAGTCATGTCCAGAGGTGACACATCACATTCATGGATGAGGGGTGATATCTGGCTTAACTGCTCAAGCATCTTCAGGTTGAGGGTGTTAAACTTGCAGAAATACGACTAACAAGGTAGACAGACAAAAAGCCAAAAAGAAAGGAGACGATAACCAGAAGCAGGGTAGATATGGTTAGCCATGATTCCATTGAGTCCATGAACCTACTATCATTGCCTCATTCCCTGTTTACTATTTTCTAATTTGCAGTTTTGGGGTAATCATTATGGCTAGAGGTATACTTTCTTTAATCTGAACTTGGACCTGGCCAACTTCCGAGTCTTCCTGCAGGTATGATGCTCTTGGATACAATGTTTCAGGAGGACCTGTAGGGCAGGTTTAATATCAAGTCCTTTTTCTTGAATAAGTTTTGTATAGTTCATTAATTGGAATACATTTGGTATAGTCCCTTAATGGGAATGCCATCTATTCTTCCAAAATCTATCTCTGTTCTCAGCAGAGCAGTAAACAATTCTTTCCTTGTCAATCTATTCTGACTGAATCTACTGGTTATTTACTCTTCTCTCTTGAAGAAATTTATCTTTTTCACTGATTCTCACCATCCAAGATAACCAACAATTCTCCCATCCTTTGGATGAACTGTCTCAAAACACCTGTGAGCTCCTGCTGAGTAAAATCCTCAATTACCTCCGGAACACTGTGGGCTCCCCTTGATTTTCCTGTTGTGCTTCTGCTTGTGAAGCTCCCACATGTCCTTCCTCGTTACTTTTTTGCTTTTTTTTGTGAGCTAAACTAACAGCACTTTTTTCTTCCTACCCCCTGAGACTTTCTAGCTTCAAACTCTCTTCTAAAGGAGACTTTGAACACTACAGGATAAAACACTTCTTATGCAAGTCAGCCAACTGTCTTTCCAGCTGTGCTTTCTCTTCTGGCAGCTTGTCTCTGCTTTTATACAGAAGGCAATAACTTGTTAGCAAGGCCCAGCCTCTACTACGTACCCCCTGCCAGTTTTTTTCTGGATCTACTGGTATTCCTTGCAAATGTCTTTCTAAGTCTCTTGGTTCTCCCTTCTGTAACCTTGATTCTCAGTCTTCACAGAGCCCTGTGCCTTTAGCCCATTCTCTCGCTAGGAAGGAAAAAGGCAAATTCTCCTACCCTGGGACATCCATTCCTTCCTCCCTCCAAATAAAAGTCTGATATTTCAAGATCCAGTCATCATCACCATTTGTAATACAGTGGTATTCACAGTGCCTACAGCAGTTATGAATATCCTAAACACAACTCTGAATCGCAAAATACAACAGACTCCACATGGAAGACCGAACCAAAACATTTATATAGACACCGGAAAGTCAACTGCCAACACCTGAAAGCCAAATTCATCGTAGTAGCAAAAATCTGCACAGTAACAATGCAGAAGACAGCACCATCCCTAAGCCTTCCTCATATTAGAACCTTCGACAAACAAACACTCAGAAACCTAGCTGTCTGCTTCCTTTCTATTCTTCAGTTCTGACAGCTCTGACCAATTTTTTCTCAGCTCTTTTCTACCCTTCCTACTCCACTCCTTCAGCAAACTCCTCCCACCACAGTGTACTCATTGTGTGTGTGACTCGCACTTCCATGTCATGCAGGCAGGTCCCATGGGCCTATTAATGAGTGAGAAAGGTCTTCCCGTTTAAATTACCATTACAGTTGTTCAATTTATTTTTCTTCCTAAAATTGATTTAAGTATTTCATTTCCTCTTCTGTTAATCTGAACAATTTATATTTTTGTAAATATTCATCCATTTTGCTTAGATTGTCAGATTTCTTGGCATATAGTTGGGCAAAATTGTTCTTAAATATTGCTTTAAGTTCCTCTTCATTGGTGATGATGTCACACTTTTTTATTTTTTAATACTGTGATTGTAGTTTTCTTCATTATATTTTTAAACCAAGTTAACTAATAGTTTATCCCTTTTATGTTTTTTTTCCAATAAAACCAGCTCTTAGTTTTATTCACTAATTCAATGATTTTCTTGCTTTTGATTTTACTAATCTCTCTTTTTAATTTTTCAGAATTTCTAACTTGGTATTTATTTGGGGAATTTTATTTTTTTCTAGCTTTTTTAGTTGCACATCCAATTCATTGATCTCCTCCTCTATTTTATTATTGTAAGCATTTCAAGATAGAAAATTCTCCCTAAGGGCTGCTTTGGCTGTACCCATAAAGTTTAGCGTGTTGATTCTTTATCGCCATTCTCTTTCATAAAATTATTGTTTTAAAATTTTTTTTGACTCATTAATTCTTTAGGATTAGACTACTTAATTTTCAATTAATTGTTAGTCTATATTTTCATGGCCCTTTAAAAATATAATTTTATTGCATCATGATCTGAAAAGGGTACATTTAATATTTCTGCTTTCTTGCATGTAAATATGAAGTTTTAATGCCCTAATAATATGGTCAAATTTGTACCATGTACCACTGAGAAAAAAAGTATTCCTTTCTATATCTATTCAATTTTCTCCTGAAGTCTATCATATCTACCTTTTCTAAAATTCTATTCAGCTCCTTAATTCTTTTCTTGTTTATCTTGTGGTTAGATTTATCTAGGTCTGAGAGGCCAAGGTTGAGGTACCCCACTAGTATAATTTTGCTGTCCATTTCTTTCTGTAACTCACTTAACTTCTCTAAGAATATAGATTCTGTACTATTTGCTGCATATGTGGTTAGTACTGGTATTAGTTTTTTGTCTATAGTACCTTTTAGCAAAATATAGTTTTCTTCATTATCTTTTAATTAGATTTTTGCTTTAAATTTGTCAGAGATCAGGATTGCTACTCCTTTTCTTTTCTTCAGCTGAAGCATAATATATTCTGCTCCAACCTTTTACCTTTACTCTGTGATTATCTCTTTGCTTCAGATATGTTTCTTACAAAGAAGATATTGTAGAATTCTGGTTTTTAATCTACTCTCCTATCCATTTTTATTTTATGACAGAGTTCATTGCATTCACATTTAGAGTTATGATTACTAACCATGTTCTCCATCCTATTTCCCTCTGCTTATATTTTTCTCCCTTCTTTTACCCTGCCCATCCCCACCAGCGTGAGAGACAGCAAAGTGTTAAGTTTCCACAGAGTTACTACTTGAAGTCACTGAGAATAAGTCAGATAATAAGAATGCTAGCAGATTTCAGGTGAATTCAACCAATTAGGAGACAGACAGTGGCCTTCAGAAAATAACAAAGTTCTTGATAAAGGGAAAGAAACCAGCCTAAACCAGTAGGGGAATATGACTGGGAGTAGCCTGGAGAAAATTTTCTTCACTATAATTGTGTAATGAACCTCATACATATAAGCAGACACACCCTGCATAAAATTTTCTCTCCATTTTCTGATCATGGGACCTATTACAAGGGAAGGGTACATGCCTACACATGCTTAGGGGAAAGCATACAGTGGCCATGTCAAAAGACTGTGACCTAAAAGAGAATGGATGAATCCATCCTCTCCTGGGAGGATCTGTCCTGAACTAACTGTATAAGAATGCTCTCACTTCTGTATCCAACACTCCCTCTTCCTTAAGAGGACTGGGGTCAGCTTTGGCCAAGGCATTCAATTCCTCTTAACTCTGCTGTAATAAATTTTCCTTAATACCTTTCAGTGTCAAGTGTGTTTCTAATACTATTTTTTCTGACTACCACCTCTCTTATTCTGACCTCGCTTGTATCAGCCCTGCTCCCTTTTCTTTCCCCTTTCCCATCTTCTGTCCTCATTTTTTCCCTCTCTTCTATCTACCCCACACCTTTTACTTTCTCCTTTCTCCCCTTCCTTCCATATATGGTAAAATAAATTTCTAAACCTAACGAAGTGTGCACTTTATTTCTTTTTCGATCCCAATCCAGTGAGAGTCATGTTCAGACAATGCTTAACACCTCCCTTCTTTCACTCTACTATAATTTTTTGAACCTCTTCATTTGATGTGATTCATCCTCTTCTGCCTCTTCCTTTTGTCTTCTCCCAGTACAATATTTTTTAACCCTTATTTTTATGTCATCACATCAAAGTTAATATATAGTCACACCCACCATCTATGTAAATCCCTTTTAGCTGCCCTAAAAGAGATACTGTTTTCAAGATTTACAAATATAATCTTCTCATATAGGGATGTAAATAGTTTAACATTGTTGAATAACATTTTTCTTTTCTATTTCTTTTAGTGCTTCTATTGAGTTTTTTATTTGAAGATTGAATTTTCTGTATAGCTCTGGTCTTTTCATCAGGAAAGTTTGAAAATTCCCTATTTCATTGAGTGTTCATCTTTTCCCCTGAAAAGCTTTGATGGGCAGTTGATTCCTGGTTACAATCTAAGCTCCTTTGCCTTCCAAAATATTGTATCCCTAACCCTCTGATTCTTTAATGAAGAGCTGCTAAGATCTGTGTGATCTTGACTGTGACTCCTTGATATTTGAATGGCTTCTTTCTAGCTACTTGCAGTATTTTCTCCTTGACCTGATGATTCTGGACTTTGGCTACAATCTCGAATGGAGTTTTTAATTTTGAGATCTCTTTCAGGAAGTGGATTTTTTTCAATGTCTCTATTTTATAATGAATTTATTAGAAACCACTAGAGCTGATGGTCACAAGAACACATTTTGAGTTTAAGGAAAACACTGTCTATGTTTAATTACTGTGATAAATATATTTTGTAACTTCCAACACATATGTTCATTCAATAATTTCAAGATTGACAGCAATTTTGATTTAATAATTCTTCTTAAATATTACTAAAATAAAATGAATTAATGGTTGTGTGTTTCCAAATGTGTTAGTTGTGAATTTTAACTAAAATATCTACTTTTAGTTTCTTAACTAATTAATGGCACTGAAGTAAAGCTTATATGTGCATATATGTATACATAAATGGCATGTACATATATGTATATATAGTATATATGCATATATGTATGTAGACATATATACATATATATGTATATATATGGAGAGAGAGGGAGAAAGAGAGAGAAAGAAAGAGAGAGAGAGAGAGAGAGAGAGAGAGAGAGAGGTAGAAAGCTAAGAAAATCTGGATGGCAAACCAAAAGCAAAGACATCCTCTTGCTGTCAAAGTTCCTTAAAATCAAAACTATAGATTTTATAGTGACAATATCTGACTGTGAAAGTTGGAGTTTAAGGAAAACTGTTCATTGCAAAATTGACATTTTAAAATTATGGTGCTGGAGGAGAGTTTTGAGAGTCCTTTTGTTGCAAGGAGATCAATCAACCCTTAAAAAAATCTTCAGACTATTTATTAGAAGATTATATACTGAAGCTTTAATACTTTGATCACATTATGAGAAAATGGGTTTCTTTGGAAGACCCTGGTGTTGGGATAGATTGAAGGCAAAACATTGGTTGAGTTAGATAAACAGTGTCATGGAAGCAATAAACATGAGTTTCAACCAACTTTAGGAGATAGCGGAAAATAAAAGGAAATGGCGTGCTACGTCCATGGGGTTATGAAAAGTCAGACAAGACTGAACGACTGAACAATAACAGCATTATACAGCATATCTCACCTGTCTTCATCTAAACTGACCCTGTAAAATGTAAAGTCTTTGATGTTAGGGATATTTTGTTATGGCTTTGTCTTTGTAAAATATATAGACCAAATACAAACATTATATATGCACATTTTACTTGCATATGGTGTTTGTTTTCTTTTCCAGAAAAGTACTAACAATTGAGGAAATTATACACACACACACACACACACATATATATTTATATCTTTGTGTATATGTATATATATACATATATGTATATATATACACATATATATATATGTGTGTGTGTGTGTGTGTGATTGTATATATATAAAGGGAGTAAATACTTGATCTGAACCTTGAAAAAACTAGAAAAATCAAAAGTTAAAGGGGGGAAAAGAAAGAACATTCTAGAAATGGTGGTTCCATTTTCAAATGAAGGAGGAGGAAAGGGGAAAAAAGGATACTATGAATAACAATAGGTGGGACTGGGACCTGAGAATGAATCAAGAAGAGAAAAACAAGGAAGAGTCATTAGAAAGAGAAAGATTGTTTAAAATACAGGAAATTTATCTGAGGAATCTTTTTTTTTCAGAGAATCTTAAAAGAAAAAGATCACAGTGCGAGGATCCCAGGGGTCTCTGCTATCACTGTTCTAGAAGCCCACCTGTGCTATCAGGTGCCGGTACTGAGCTAAGCGCCTGGGATAAGCAAAAACAATAGACCTTGCTAGCAAAGCAGCACAAGAAGATAAAGCAGGGAACTATGAAGAAGCCTTTCATCTATATCAAAATGCTGTACAGTATTTTATCCATATAGTTAAATATGAACCACAAGGTGACAAAGCAAAGCAAAGTATCAGGGGAAAGTGTGGAGAATATCTTGATAGAGCTGAGAAACTAAAAGAACACCTGAAAAAGAAAGAGAAAGCCCCACAGAAGCCAGTGAAAGAGGGACAGTCCAGCCCAGCTGATGAGAAGGGGAATGACAGTGATGGGGATGGAAAATCAGATGATTCAGAGAAAAAGAAACTACAGAATCAACTTCAAGGTGCCATTGTTATGGAACGACTAAACATAAAATGGGTGATTTTGCTGGTCTTGAAGGAGCCAAAGAAGCTCTTAAAGAAGCTGTGATATTGCCCATTAAGTTTCCACATCTCTTTACAGATAAAAGAACTCCATGGAGGGGTATCCTTCTTTTTGGACCGCCTGGAACAGGGAAATCCTATTTGGCCAAAGCAGTTGCTACAGAAGCCAACAACTCAACATTTTTTTCAATATCTTCTTCTGATCTTGTCTCGAAGTGGCTAGGTGAAAGTGAAATTCTAGTTAAGAATTTATTTCAGCTTGCCAGAGAGAACAAGCCTTCCATTATCTTCATTGATGAATTTGATTCTCTGTGTGGCTCTAGAAGTGAAAATGAAAGTGAAGCTGCCCGGCGAATTAAAACAGAATTCTTAGTTCAAATGCAAGGGGTTGGTGTGGACAATGATGGAATTTTGGTACTGGGAGCTACAAACATACCCTGGGTTCTGGATTCTGCTATCAGGTGAAGATTTGAGAAGCGTATTTATATTCCTTTACCTGAAGATCATGCCAGGGCAGCAAAGTTTAAATTACATTTGGAGACCCCACAGAAGAACCTATCAGAAGCAGACTTCCGAAAATTGGGGAAGAAGACAGATTCAGGGGCTGACATCAGTATCGTTGTGCGGGATGCCCTCATGTAGCCTGTGAGGAAAGTTCAGCCAGCAACTCATTTCAAAAGAGTTAGAGGTCCTTCACCCACTAATCCTAATATCATAGTAGAAGATTTACTTACTCCATGCTCTCCAGGTGATCCTGGTGCCATTGAAATGACATGGATGGATGCCTCTAGTGATAAACTTTTGGAGTCCTGTGTTTCCATGCCTGACATGTTACAGTCATTAGCTAGCACAAAACCAACTGTTAATGAACATGACTTGCTGAAATTAAAGAAGTTTACAGAAGATTTTGGTCAAGAAGGCTAAACCAAAGACAGCCAGGAGACATTTTTTCTTTCTTAGGCACTCTTGCCTCTTTGGGGATGGCATTCAAATATTCGTGGATTTAAAAAAAAATTTTTTTTTTCCTTCTCCACAGGAGAATGAAGATCTCTTTTGAAAGTTCCTTTAGTTTTATGTTATTTTCTTCCAATTTGTATTAAGTATCTCCTGTTTAATAAAAAAAAAATACCGAGTGGTAAATATTAAAGTTCTGAATCATTGATGAATATTACATTTTTTTCTTGTACCTAGCATAAAATACTGTCACGTAGACTTGAAGTAAAATGAACTGTGGTATGTGCTTTGGAGAAAAGATCTTCTTAAACATCATTTTTGTTGTCCAAGTCAATTGATTATTCTACAGAAATTACTGTTTTGTTTTTTTTTTAATTAAAACTTGGTGGAGAGGTCACTGTAAAAAAAGCAAGAACACTGTGATTGGATTTAGAAGATTTTTATGTGATGACCAGTATTCATATTGAACACTGATGGGTTCCATACTGGGTTTTTTCTCTGTGTGTATTTAAATATTGCCTTAAAAAAAAAGCAGCAAGCTTTTCTTTTTAACTTTACTAGTTGATAGAAACCTTTCACTTTTCAATCTTGGAAAACTTATAGACATGACATCATCTTTACCCTGGAGAAGAAAATTCTCTGTCCCAATATTCTCTTTATATCAAGAATTGACCAAAACGGATTTTAAATATATTTGTAATTTTGGAAAAAATAAAGATTACAAAGGACATTACAATCCAAGTAATACTTAATGTACGAAAGCACATAGATTAAAAAAGCAAATCTCAAAAAGATAGAACAGTGGACCAAAACCTTGAATATTTGAATAGGTAGGGTTAAAATGGAAAAATTGTTTACGTGTTAAAAAAAAAACAAACTTCAAAAATAAGAGGTGTTAATAAAAGGCATGCCATCTTAAAACAAACAAACCAACAAAAACCTAAAGGAGTGCAGTGGAATGAAAATTCATTATCAGTAGAATATTGTGGCAGTCAAAAATTAATGAAATTTGATGCTCATTTATGAGAGCCACAGTAACCACAACTCAAGATGTTATAGTACTTTGCCTAGATCAGAACATGGGCTGGACTGGAGGATTGTGATCAGGTATTACTATATTTTAGGAAGGTAATTGCTAAGATGGAGAGCACAGAAATGAGAACAGCTGTGATAAAGGACCTAAACATGACAAGGCTATAAAGGACCAAGAGATGATACTATATGTGTATTGAATAAAGGGACTGGGAATTATAATCCTGATAGAAGATAATATTTGAGTATGCTGGACTTCAAATGAAAACTTAAATGTTTATTGACATAATTAAGCTTCTGCTGAATATCAAAAATCAGAAATTAATGGTTGGGAAAGGGAAAAGAAGATTTTGACTCAACCCAAGGAAAGCTACTTAATCTTTATAACTAATCAAAAATGAATTGAGATACTTCAATAGAGGTCTTCATGTGAAAGTTAGGTGACCACTCTTGAGAATGACTCAGAGTTAGATATTGGCACTGCCAGATTTTGTGTTTTGAGGCACAGTTTTCAAATTATTAATATAATTAAATCAAAATCAACAGAATGAGTTGAAATGAGAAATTATAGTAAAATAATTACGTTAATGAAATATTTCAAAATTGACTAATGATGCATCCAGAAGTTAATTCACCTCTGACTGATTGGGGATCTTGCTTATCTGTTGTGTTTCATTCACTTCACTATCTTTTAATCAGTACCACATTATTTTAAACATTAGACATTTATAATAAACTTTAAAATTTGACAAAGATAGATCCCTTCATTCTTCCATTCCCCTTATCCCTTCAGTTTTGATTATTGATGTTTTGTTCCTCCTACTGAATCTTGAATTATTTTATTTACTTCCATGAAATATCCTTCAGAAAATTTTGTTGACATTATACTAAATCTATGAATTGAATTATATTAACATTTATTTGGGATTTCATAATTATGAACAATCGATATATTTGCAATTTAAAAATCTTCCTTAGTTTTTTGTGACTGCCTTACATTGCATAAAAGTAAATCCTATTTTTTTCCTATTAGTGAAATGTATTTTTGATGGGTTTTTTCATTATTTTATGGTATTTTCCTTTTATCTATTTCTGCTGGATTTTGTTTATAAAATATAGAAATAAGACTTTCTGCTGTTTTGTGTTAGAACTTGTCTGGTTATGAATTACCATATATATTTTTAAATTGAATCTCCAGGATTTACTAAATTAGACATTACATGGTATACAAGTAAAGATAAATTTTACTTTCTCTTATCCCATTCATTTTTTTTCTCTTTTCTTATTGCTATAGCTAGAATTTCTAGGATTCTATGTAGAAAATAGTTACAACAATGATAATTACTCCCTTATCCCTGAAGCTCTTTTTTATCCATATTAAATAAATACCCTTTTAGTCTTATTCTTTGTTAATGTTTTAAACCTAAAGAGGATCCATACTCTGTCAAATATTTTTAGCTTATTGAGAAATCATGTATTTTACAACTATTATATATTATAATTTTATTAATATAATTCATAGATTTACAGTTTTCCTAAAGTTTAAAAATCCTGTCTTAAATCCAACCTCAACATAATGAATTAAAACATGCTGTTGATATTCTTTACTAATATAAATTATTGATTATTTTCCCATTGAGATCCCTTTGTAATTATGGTCTATATGGGTTTTTTTTGGTCTGTTATAAATTGGGCTGAGTATAGGAGCCTTAGTTATATCATAGAAGCAGTCTTTTAAGGTGTCTACTTGATTTTTCAGTAAATTTTGGAGGCATAGAAATTAATTGTCCTTTAAACAAACATGTCAATGTAAATATCCTACTAAATTGAACTTGGTCTAGATATTTTTTTTGGTTGTTTGGTTGGTTTTGATTTGTTTTCCATCCCCTTTGAGCATTTATTTACAAATAGTCTTGTTTCTCTTTCCGAGATCCGGTTGTGTATATTCTCTATTTCTAATTTTGTTAATCTAAACATTTCATATTTTCTATAAATATTCAATCATTTCCTTTCATTTCAGTTCCATTGACATATAATTTGGTTAAAGAATTTCTGGAAATTCCCTTTTTATTTCTTATGAATTACATCTGCTCATATTTCTCTATTTCTGCCCCTTGTGAAATTAGTTGTGTCAATCCATTTTATTCATTCTTTTAAAAATAATGTCATCTTAGTTTCAATTATAATCATTTTTTAGTTTAAATTGTTTTTCTTCTTTGGGGATTTCAATTTTATGCATGTTAGACAGATCACTGTAAAGTTTCTCATTTTATTTATTTTTTACTTTTTTATCTGCTATTTTTTGTTTATTCAATATTTAGGGTTAGTATGACACTTGAGGAGTTGGTTGCATTGTTGTACATATACAGATCTTTTTATGTGATATAGAAATTTACAACTCTATATACATTATAGATAGACAGACAGACAGATAGAACGATAGATAGCTAGATATTTGTAATATATATGCAGATAAAATCAAGTCCTCTGGAAAGGTGATACTTGGGGCCATGCTGTAGTGCCCTAATGGAGGGAGCACAAAGGTAATCAATACGTCAATAAAGAATTATTACTATATGGTGTTTTGTATCCAGGAGTGTTGTCTTCTGGACCTAAGGGAACCTGTAACACCAACATACAAGGCAGGTAATTTATATACCTGTGGGGCACTGGTTCTGCTTGACACCAACCACTGAGACAATGCAAGTCATATCCAGCATCACATGCTAACTACAACAGGGTTCTATTCCACATTTCTAACTTTAAGAAGAAACCAGAGGGTGTTCACAGGTTTTACATTTCTGGTGTTTAGTCACTAATCAGAGGAAGGATTTGGCCTATTGGAAAAGGGGATCATACATAACTCCTCAAGCCCTGTTATGTTCTGTCAATGGCAGTACATTCAAAGGTTTTAAAATTGCAGCTCCTTCTGGATTCCCCAAAGAGTATCTATGCTCTTCTTTAAACAGCTCTCCTCCTCCAGATTCTGGTTGATCTTCACCACATCTGAGATGCCATTCTGACCCAAGACACATGAGATACTAAGGAAGATATCCTCATTAATGCTGTGTAGGCCCTTAATCATGGTGGAAATTGAATTCACTCTCCTAAGATTCTTCATAATATTTTCTGCCAGATCTGCCACAGACAAGCCAATGGCCCAAGAAGTGCAGCTCTTCAGATAGATTACCTCATAAGCACTTCAAACACCTGTGTATGAACATCTTTCCAATTCTCTGCATCATCATCAGTTTCCAAAGAAGGATGAAGACTCTTTAGAGACACATTGGCAAGATTCACACTGCTCCACACTGGAGTCTCCGTGTTCCCCAAGGATCAATCCATGACAACTTGAAGAATGGACACCAAGTTTCTCCCCCATTAGTGACAGAAACAGGCAGAATCCAGATTGCAATCATTTCCAAAAATATGGTGTGAAAAGCCACTTAGCTTCCAGGCCACATACATCAAAAAGTCCACTGGATTAGAAACACTAAACAACTTGAAATTAGGGCTGTATTTAACAATATTGGGAATGATGAATTTAAAGATATTCACATTATGCTAGACCAAACTAAGACGACTTTCTCCCTCTTGTTGACATGCCTCAACCATAACCAGTTTTCAGTTTGCAGCCACACCATATTCTTTGCAGAAACAATCTTTGGCATTTTGAGAAAAAGGCTGCCATGTTGCGGACCTATCATTGTTCACATTTGGAATGCTCATATAAATTTGCATCTTCTATTTTTATTTTCTCCCAACCTAGCCTAGCTTGTTGGATCTTGCAATTTATCTTGATTTAATTTTGATATTGGGTATTTATATCTTCACTGTTGTTCTTTCTTTCACTAGTGGCATTATGCAAACTTTGACTTCAACTTTTTCTCCCCTTCATCTCTGCTGAGAGCAATACCATTTATTGTAATTTGTTAATACATCAACAGCAAGCATTTATAAATTGCTTCCTAAGTGTCAAGCACGTGCCAAGTGAAAGGAAATACCAAGTACAAGCAAAAACACGCTTTCTCCTCAAAGAGCTTCCATTATGTTGAGGGAGACAACATTTATAAATCAACATTTAAAAAATGCAGAATAGATAGAAGATAACATTAGAGCTAATGCATTATCATGTAAGGAGACTTGAAAGGTTCCTCCTGCAGAAACTAGGATTTAGCTGGGTTTAAAAGGAAGTCAAGTATTATAAAAATCAAAGAAGAGGAAGGAAACATTCTAAGTATGAAGCATAACTGGTACATTGGCATGGAAATGGCAGATGGAATGTTATGTGCAAGGAACAGCAAGTTGTATAGTAGAGATAGATTCCAGAATTCATAGACTAGAAGCCAAGATAATTGAAAAGATTGGCAAGGACCAGATTGTGAAGAGCTTTAATTGACAAAGAAGGTAATTTTATATTTGATCCCAAAGGTAATAGGAAGTCATTTATGTTTCCTGAGCGTGGGGTAATATGATTAAACTTATACTTTAACAAAAGCACTTTGACATTTTGATGAACTGTAATTGAGATTCGAGGCAGAGATATCAATTAAAAACTACTGCAATAATGATGAGGAATTTGATAAGGGAATGTGATGAGGGGAAGATCTAAGGTAGATATTGTGTGAGTGGAAGAAAGGGTTGAGTGAGAGAGATGTTGAAAACAAATATACGACTTGACAACAGACCAGAAATGTGAAATATGTGGGAAGAGTTGAGAATTACAGTTGATTTTACTATCATGAGTGACTGAGAATATAGGTATCCTCAGCAATAAAAGAAAACTTCAGAAGAAAGAAACATGTGAAGGAAAGACACTAGGATCTCTTTTAGACGTTGAATTTGAAGTGATGCCACAGAATTGCATTTGGAAGCAGTTTGTGATAGTGATGACGAGGATGAAGGTATGTTAAAAGAAACACGGAGGAGCCATTACACAGGGAGGAAAAGAAATAGCAGGGAATAGTCAACAACAGAAAGAAAATAAAGCTCAAAAACAAATAACAGTTTAAAAATACAGAGTAAGTAGTATCCAGAAAGAGAATGTGGCGAGCAGGATCAAAAGCTGCAGGAAGATAAAAAGGGATGAGCAAAAAGAATAGATCATCAGAGTTAGCATTTAAAAGATATCTGATAACTTTTGAGCGAGAAGTTACAATTGAATGATGAGGTCATTATCTAGATTGCCAAGTTTTTAGAAATGGAAGCATCAGTCGTAGACTTTGTCGTTGTGATTGTTGCCATTATTTTCCCAAGAAGCTTAGTTGAGAAGGAAACAAGAGATTTATGATCATTAGAGGGCATGATAAAACCTAGTGTTTTGGTTTTTTAATTTTTAAATTTAAATTTAAAAAAAATCCAATTTTTAAATTGGAAATGTATGGATGAATTTATAGGCAGCAAGGAGAAATTTGTAGACAGAGATGGATGAAAACAGAAAGAGTAGGAATGATCAAGCCAATCTGTTAGAGAACATGACTCACAATATTGTTATTATATTGTCCTTTGCCTCCTCCCCAGCTTTCCTTCACTGGATCAGATGAGTATGAGACCCACGAGATTCCCACTTCCTAAAGTGACATCAGTATACAGATTGTCCTTTATTTAGATATGCCAGTTAAGCATATCAGTTTCTTTCTCTTTCTCCTTCCTATTTTCTTTGACCCTTTTCCTTCAATTTTTGAACACCACAGTTCTAATGCTATCCCTCCTTGTTGGGGCCACAATAATTAGAAAATGAGGTTTACAAAAGAAACAATAGTCTCTTCTCTCTTTTTCAATACGTATGCATGAACTTGAACAATATTTAGTACTTTAAATTTGCAGATCAACTTACCTTTCTAAAGTTATTTTGTCTATTTATTTCCATTGACTTCCAAAAACTCTTTCCATTCCTCATATTTTCAACAGGAATACTTGAAACACATTGATTCTGAAAACAAAAACCAAGAATCTATTCTTTGTCATATAGGATCATACTTAGATATTCATGGTAATAATCTTGGGTATAGGTTATTTTCCTTTAGCTTTTAGTTTATTATAATGCATTCTGATCTTTTTTACATTAGATGCATATAGATTTGTGATTCTGATTTGTATATGTTACCAAATGATTTCCAATATCCAATTACTTATGATATTTCTTTTTCTTTGTGGAGTTCTGGAATTCCATGTTATATGAGATGAGCAAGAAAAAAGTGTTAAGTGTGAGTTTAAAAATGTAGCTATAGACTTCACTGACTAGGAGAATGATGGTGTGCTGGATATTAACAAGGACATTAAGAAGAAACAGCATTTTGGTGAAAAATAATGAATTCTATCCCAGACATTTTGAATTTCAGGTGCCTTCAGAATCTCCATTTAGAAAACTCCAATAACAGTTGGTGATGTGGGTGTGTTAAATTTAGGGTTTATTTTGGTGGTGATAAATGGATTCAATCTGGTTTTACTTTGGTCAAAATTTCAAATATGTCTGGGAAATTTTATTTTATGACTTTTTTGAAATATATCTGATTTACTGGGAAGTAATGCTCCTTAAATAATTTATCACCACTCTTTTCAAGTTCTATTTTTTTAATAATTGAAAGTATATCTCAAGTACTCCTTATGTTTTCCTATCTTATTTTCAGCAAAATTTTTATTGTGGTAATTTTTAAAAATTTCTGAAAGGAATATCCCTTTGTTAAATAAAAATGAAGAAAATAGAAACAAAAAAGTTAAAAAAAAGATGCAGCAATCTACATTCAGAGTTTATCAGTTATCTCAGCAGAGGTAGATAGCATTTTCAATCATGGGTCCTTGAGAATTGTCTTAGACCATTGTCTTAACTAGAGTAGCTAAGTCATTCACAGTTGATCATCTTTTCATCATTGTTGTTACTATGTTCAAGGTTCTCCTACTTCAGCTCATTTCATTTTCATCACTTCATCTAAGTCTTTCCAGGTTTTAATTTTATTGAAACTATGGTGATCATCATCTCATAAAGAACAATTGTATCCCCCACAATCATATACCAAAACTTGTTCAGCCATTTGAATGAGCATCCAATTGATTTCTAATTATTTGTCACTACAAAAGAGGTATTATAAACATTTTTTGTGCAAGTAGGTCCTTTTCTTTTCCCTTTGATTTCTTTGGGATACAGATTTAGTAGTGGTATTCCTGGGCCAAGCGTTATGTACAGTTTTATAAATCCTAGAGTATAATTCCAAATTATTTCTCCAGGATGGTCAGACTAGTTAAAAAACTTCACTGACAAGTACATTAGTGTCCAAATTTATCCATATCTTTAGCATTTGTCATTTTTCTTTGCACACATATTCACTAATCTGATGGGTGTATTGGGAACATCTGTGTTATTTTCATCATTTTTTTTCTATAAAGAAATGATTGTGGGTATTTTTTGTCTGTGTCTATTGATAACTTTGATTTTTTGTGAAAATCTGCATTTATATCTTTGACAATTTAACAATTATTTTTAGAAATTTGTTTGAGTTCAACATATAATTGGACAATGTGGACTTCATCAGAGAACCTTACTATGAAATATTTTTCCCAGGTGCAGAACCAAGATGGTGGAGAAGAAGCATGTACTTGATTGAGCATCCCCCCCCCCCCCCCGCCCTCCACAGCCCTTAAAATATCTGTAAAAATGACTCTAAAAAAATTCTGGTGTAGCAGAAGTCAGAAAGTGACAGAATAATCAGATTTCCAGCCTGACAGGAAAGGTCTATTGTACTAAACTTGGAGCAGAGTGGACCCTAGTCCAGTCAACTACTGAAAGTGATCCAAAAAAGAAAAACTCCTAGGAATATTGTAGCCAAATTTCCGAGTTCCCAGGTCAAGGAGAAAATATTGCAAGCAGTCAGAATGAAAAAAAAATTAGTATTGTGGAATGCAATCAGAATTACAGAAGATCTAGCAACTTCTACGACAAGGAGTCAAAGGGCTTGGACTATGGTATTCCAGAAGTCAAAGGAAGTAGAATTAAGACCAAGAATCACCTACTCAGTCAAACTGAGTGTAGTACTTCAGGGGAGAAAATAATCATTCAATGAAATAAAGGACTTTCAAGTCTTCTTGTTGAAAAGACCAGAGCAGAATAGAAAGTTTTATTTTCAAGCGCAAGAATCAAGATATGCACGAAAAGGTAAACAAGGAAGAGAAATCATGAGACTTACTAAAGTTGAACTGTTTACATCTCTTCATGGAAATATAATATTTGGAACTCTTGAAACTTTTCTCAATATTTGGGTAGTGGGAGGGATTATATACATGTAGACAGAGCACAGGGTGAATGGAATAGGAAGGGATGATATCTAAAAAATAAATTGAAGGGGTAAGAGAGGAATATATTGGAAGGAGAAAGGGAGAAATGGAATGGGGAAAATTATCTCACATAAAAGAGACAAGAAAATTTTTTTTTCAGTGGAGGGGAAAAAGGGATAGGTGAGAGGGAAAAAGTGAAACTTACTCTCATCACATTTGGCTTAAGAAGGGAATAACATGCACACTCAATTTGGTGTGAAAATCTATCTTACACTACAGGAAAGTAGAGGAGAAGGGGACACATGAGGTGTGGGGGGATGATAGAAGGAAGGGCAAATGGGAGAAGGCAGTAATTAGAAGTAAAAACTTTTGGGGAGAGACAAAGTTGAAATATAGAATAGAATAAATGGGGTGCAGGATAGGATGGAGGGAAATATAGTTAGTCTTTCACAGCATGACTTTTATGGAAGTGTTTTGTATCACCACACATGTATATGCTATACTGAAATGTTTGTCTACTCAGTGGGAATGGGTGGGGAGGGAGGAAAGGAGAGAAGTTGGGACTCAGTTTTAAAAACTAATGCTAAAAATTGTTTTCACATGCGATAGAGAAATCGATCTCGCCCTAAAAGAAAATAGAGATGATGGTGATAAGGGAAGGGAGGGGTGTGATAGAAGGGAGGGCAGATTAGGGGAAGGGGTAAACAACATGCATGTTGTCTTAGTGTGGGGAGAGGGGAGAGATGGAGAGAAAATGTGGAACTCAAAATCTTGTGGAAATGAATGTTGAGAACTGAAATAAATAAATTAACTTTAGAAAATAGACTAACTCAAAGTCCAAAAAGTCAATGAGGAGAAGAATGCCTTAAAAAATTTGCCCAAATGGAAAAGGATATCCATAAGCTCACTGAAAAAAATAGTTTTTAAAGTTTAGAATGGAGCCGATGGAAGCTATTGACGATATTAAATCAAGAAATTATAAAATAAAAACAAAAAATGAAAAAAAAATAGAAGACAGTGTGAAATGTCTAACCAGAAAAACAACTGACCTGGAAACTTGATTCAGGAGAGATCATTTACAAATTATTGGTCTATCTGAAAACCATGATCAAAAAAAAGAGCCTAGACATCATCTTCCAATAAATTATCAAAGAAAACTGCCATGATATTCTAGATCCAGAGGGTAAATTGGAAATGGAAAGAAAATATTACAAGCAGTCAGAAAGAAACAATTCAAGTGTTGTGGAAATATAATCACAATAACACAATATTTAGCAGCTTCTATACTAAGGGATCAAATCATTTGGGTGTGGTATTCCAGAGGTGAAAGGAGATATCACTTACCCAGCAAAACTGAGTATAATACTTCAGGGAAAAAGTGGAATTTTAAAAAAAGTTATTTAAGTTTTCAGCATTCATTTTTGCAAAATTTTGAGTTTCAAATTTTCTCCCCATTTCTCCCCTCCCCCACCCCAAAATGCCAAGCATTCTAATTACCCCTATCACCAATCTGCCTTCCCTTCTAATATCCCTCCCTTCCCTTATCCCCATCTTCTCTTCTGTCCTGTAGGGCAAGATAAATTTCTATACCCCATTACCTGTATTTCTTATTTCCTGGTTGTGTGTAAGAAAAATACTCAGCAGTTTTTCCCAAAATTTTGAGTTCCAACTTCTCTTCCTCCCAAGCAATTCAATATAGGCCATATCTGTGTAGTTTTGCAAATAACTTCCATAATAATCGTGTTGTGTAAGACTAACTATATTTCCCTCCATCCTATCCTGCACCCCCATTTCTTCTATTCTCTCTTTTGACCTTGTCCCTCCCCAAGAGTGTTGACTTCTAATTACTCCCCTCCTCTCATTGTCCTCCCTTCCATCACACCCCCCCCACCCTCCCTCCCCTTCTCCCCCATTTTGCTATATTGTAAGATAGGTTTTCATACTAAAATGTGTGTGCATTTTATTCCTTCCTTTAGTCGAATGTGATGAGAGTAAGCTTCATATTTTTTCTCTCACCTCTCCCCTTTTTCCTACACTGAAAATCTTTTACTTGCCTCTTTTATGAGAGATAATTTGACCAATCCGTTTCTCCCTTTCTCCTCCCAACATATTCCTCTCTCACCACTTAATTTCATTTTTTTTAGGTAGGATCCCATCCTATTCAACTCACCCTGTATTCTCTCTCTCTCTCTCTCTCTCCTCTCTCTCTCTCTCTCTCTCTCTCTCTCTCTCTCTCTCTGTCTGTCTCTCCTTCTGTGTGTGTGTGTGTAATCCCACCAACTACCCAGATACTGAAAAAAGTTTCAAGTTACATATATTGTCGTTCCATTTAGGAATGTAAACAGTTCAACTTTAGTAAGTCCCTTATGACTTCTCTTTGCTGTTTACTTTTGCATGCTTCTCTTCATTCCTGTGTTTGAAAGTTAAATTTTCCTTTCAGCTCTGGTCTTTTCATCAAGAATGCTTGAAAGTCCTCTATTTCACTGAAAAACCATTTTTCTCCTGAAGTATTATATTCAGTTTTCCTGGGTAGGTAATTCTTGGCTTTAGTTGTAGTTCCTTTGACTTCTGGAATATCATATCCCATGCCCTTTGGTCCCTTAATGTAGAAGCTGTTAGATCTTGTGTTATCCTGATTGTATTTCCACAACCCTCAAGTTGTTTCTTTCTAGCTGCTTGCAATATTTTCTCCTTAACCTGGGAACTCTGGAATTTGGCTACAATGTTCCTAGGAATTTCTTTTTTTGGGTCTCTTTCAGGAAGTGATCGGTGGATTCTTTCATTATTTATTTTTCCCTCTGGTTCCAGAATGTCAGGGCAGTTTTTCTTGATAATTTCATGAAAGATGATGTCTAGGCTTTTTTTTGATCATGGCTTTCAGGTAGTCCCATAATTTTTAAATTGTCTCTCCTGGATCTATTTTCCAAGTCAGCTGTTTATCTAATGAGATATTTCACATTATCTTTCATTTTTTTTTCATTCTTTTGGTTTTGTTTTGTGATTTCTTGGTTTCTCATAAAGTCATTAGCCCCTATCAGTTCCATTCTAATTTTGAAAGAACTATTTTCTTCAGTGAGCTTTTGAACCTCCTTTGTCATTTGGCTACTTCTGCTTTTTAAAACACTATTCTCCTCACTGACTTTTTGGACCTCTTTTGCCAATTGAGTTAGCCTTTTTTCATGATTTTTTTGCGTCTCTCTCATTTCTCTTTTCAATTTTTTCTCTGCCTCTCTTACTTGAGTTTCAAAATCCTTTTTGAGCTCTTCTATGGCCTGAGACCACTGAATATTTATTTTGGATGTTTGGGATACAGAAGTCTTGCTTTTATGTCTTTCCCTGATGACAAGTATTGTCCTACCTTATCTGAAAGGATGGGAGAAGATATCTATTCTCCAAGAAAGTAACCTTCTATAATCCTATTTTCCCCCCCTTTTTGGGCATTTTCCCAACCAGTTACTTGACTTTTTCATCCTCTGTCAAGAGTAGGTTATACTCTGAATGTCTGTAAGATCTCAGTTCCTCCACGGTGGTGCGATCAAGAGTGTATATTGTTTTGGGAGCAAGCAGAAATGTTTGTGCCCAGAATCTGAGTAATAGAGTTTCATCTTCACAACCATCTTGCCTCCAATTCCACAAAGCCAGCACTGAGGCCTGAGATTCAGATAAGCTTTGGGTGCAGGGCTGATATTCACTATGAGATGAAGATCAACTGCCCAAATCCCTCGAGAGTATCTGGTGGGGGCAGGGCCGGGGTGCTACACAGGGCTGAGGTAAGAATCAGCTGTTCAGTGCCCCCAGGGCTTTTATGATCCAACAATAGATGGAAGCTACTGTAGGGGCTGCTGTAGAAGCTGCTGCCACACCCCCAATGTGGCCTCTGGCCAGAGCTACTTCTCAGCCAGTTGACAAAACCCTCTCACTGACCTTTGGCACCTGTGGGTTGAGGGATCTGTGAACCACTGTTACTGCGACTGGGGATTCTGTGACTGGGGATTCAGTCCCCAGGCCTACTCACATCCTGTCTTCCTCCCAGAGCAGCCCTGTGCAGCCAAGGCTGGGCTGGGTTCCACTCCACATCCAAGTGTGACAGATATTTCCCATCAGCCTTTCAGGTCACCCTGGGCTGGAAATCTCCTCCACTCTGTTGTTCTGGGGCTTCTACTGCTCTAGAATTTGTTGAGAGTCTTTCTTTACAGGTATTTTATGGGCTGTGGGGGAAGAAGTAGTAGCATGTGCACCTTTCTACTCCATCATCTTGGCTCTGCCCCCTCCCCCCAAATAGATTTTCAATGAAATAGAAGACTTCCAAGCATTCTTGTTAAAAAGACCAGAGTTGAATAGAAAATTTGACTTTCAAATACAAAAATCAAGAGAAACATGAAAAGGTAAAAAGGAAAGAGAAGTCATATACACATATACATAGACACAGACATAGATATACACAGAGGACACAGGGTGAAGTAAATATGAAGGGAGAAAACCTAAAAAATAAAATTAACTGTTGAGTGGAAGTGCTAGGAGCAAGAGACAGGGAGAGGTATAAGGTAGCAAATCATCTCACATAAAAGATGCAAGAAACAGCTTTTACAAAGAAGGGGAAGAGGGAGAGATAAAAGGGGATAAGTGAGCCTTACCTTCATGGAATTTGGATTATGGAGGGAATAAGGCACACTCAACTGCATATGGAAATGTATTTTACCCTGCAAGAAGGCAGAGGGGATGGGGATAGGAAAGGGAAGATAATAGAAGGAACAGTGAATTGGGGAAAGGGATAACAGGGTAGTTAGGTGGTACAGTGGATAGAGCACCAGTGCAGGAGTCAGGAGGACTTGAGTTCAAATCTCACCTTAGGCCTTTGACATTCACTAGCTGTGTGACCTTGGGTAAGTCACTTAACCCCAATTGTCTCATCCTGGGTCATCTCCAGTCATCTTGATGAATATCTGGTCACTGGATTCAGATGGCCCTGGAGGAAAAGTGAGGCTGGTGACTGACACAACCCTCCCTTACTCAAAACAAAGTCAAGTGCAAGTCATGTCATTATTTCCCTGATGCCAAGGTCTTCTTCAGCAACAAAGGATGATCACACAATCAGAAGTAAACTCTATTGTGGGAGGACAGGTCAGTGGAGAGAATGGAATAAATTAAGGGCAGGATGGGATAGGAGGCAAAGTGATTAGTCTTTTGCAACACAACCTTTATGGAAGTGTTTTGTTTGGCTACACGTGTCCCCTATATTCACTGCTTGTTTTCTCAATTAGGGTAGGTGGGGAGGGAGGAAGTGAGAGAATATGGTACTCAAAGCTTTAACAATGAATGTTAAAAATTGTTTTTGCATGTAATTGGGAAATAGTACAGGCAATGAAGCAGAGAAATCTATTTTTGCCCTACAGGAAAATAGAGGCAAAGGGGATGGAAGAAGGCAGCGGGGTAATGAAGGGAGGACAGCCTTGAGGAGGATGGAGCACATGCTCTCCTGGGTTGGAGGTGGGGAGACATGGGGAGGAAATTTTGAATTCAAAAATTCTTGTGGAAGTGAATGTCGAAAACTGAAAAATAAAATTACATGTTAAATAATATTTTCCCAGTTTCTTGTTTTTCTTCTAATTTTGGCTGCATTAGCTTTTTTTATGCAAAATATTCTAGTTTCTTATAATCAAAATTATCTTTTCCCTATAATGCTCTCTATCCATTGTTTGGTCATAAACTCTTTCCTTATTTGTAGATCTGACAGGCGCACTTTCCCCTGCGCCTTGAATTTACTTATTATATCATCATTTATATCTAAATCACTTATCAATTCTTATTTATCTTGTTATATGTTATATAATCTTGATCTATGCCCAGTTTATGTGAAACTACTTTCCAGTTTTCCTAGCAACTTTTGTCAAATGTTGAGTTCTTACCCCAATATTTTTGAAGTTTGGGTTTATCTAATATTAGGTTACTATGATCATTTATGACTATGTATTATATGCCTCAGCTATTCCACTAATCGATTCCTCTGTTTCTTTGTCATTGTGCAATGTTTTCATTACCAGCACTTTGTGATACAGTTTGAAATCTGAAACTACTGGGTTGCCCTTCTTATTTATTGTTTTTGTTTCCATGGATTCCCTTTATATTCTTGAACTTTTTATCCCCTGAGTGAATGGTGTTACTCTTTATTCTATTTCTATAAAATAATTCTTTGGTAGTTTGATCGCTGTGGTGCTAAGCAAAGTAACTTATATAAAATTGTTACTTTTATCATATTAATTACATTATATTAAATATTAATTATTAGTATATATTATATTATCTCAGCTTGCCCATGAGGAATTAATATTTCTCCAGCTGTTTTATTCCATTTTTATAGGTGTGAAAAGTGTTTGGTAATTGTGTCAATATAGTTACTGGATTTACTTTGACAGGCAAACTCCCAAGTACTTTGTGCTGTTATTTTAAAAGCAATGCAGCTATTTTAAATATAATTCTTTTTTCTGTCTCTTGCTTTTAGGATTGGTTGGTAGCATACAGAAATTGATGACTCGTCGTTTTGTTTTGTATCTCACAAATTTTCTAAGGTTCTTAACTGTTTCAATGAGGTTTTTAGTTGATTCTCTTTTGTTCTCTTAGTGTAACATCAGATCATTTGCAGAGAGCAATGGTTTTATTTCCTCATTCCTTATTTTTACTCGTTCATTTAAAAACTTATGGCAAGTCATTTTTTTAGTCATATCTGACACTTAATGACCCCATTTAGAGTTTTCTTGCAAAGATAATGGAATGATTTGCTATTTCCTTTTTCAGCTCAATTTGCAGATGAGGAAACTGAGGCAAACAGGGCTAAATGACTTACCCATGGCCAAACAGTTAGTAAGTGTCTGAGGCCAGATTTGAATTCAGTAAAATGAAACTTCCTGACTTCAGACTCTACTCTATCTACTTCACCACCTGGTTGCCCCAGCATTTCTAGTACAATGCTGAATATAGTGGTGACGCTCTTGATCTTATTGGGAAGTGATCAAGCTTATCTTCATTATAGATGCTGGTATGTTATGGCATGTCTGCTGTGATATGGTTGTTTTCCTTAATTCTTGAGGAGGATCAAAAGCACTGCGCTAGAGTCAAATTTCACTGTGTACAATTATGGCTGATCAGAGCGATATGAGCTTAGAATGCTCTACTACAGGTTGGACTCAAATAGTCCGTGTCACCATTAGGGGTGGATTGCCTATTTGCACACCCTGAGTTTCCTTTGAGCTGTTTCAATTCTGCCTTGCACACAGAGCACAGCACCTTCTGTGATATAGGCATGCCATGCTGGGCAGTTCTGTTTCAGTTTCTCCCATGTCATGCAATCAATTCCAAAGTCCTTAAGCGTCCTTGTTTCACTTTATCTGACCACCATGCAAATTCTTTCCCTGTGGGAGTTGTCCATAAAGTGGTCTTTTTGGCTTGTGTACATTTTGCATTTGAACAAGTGTCCAGGCCATTGTGCTCTCTGAAGTAAAGTTCTGATGCTGGCAGTTTAGTTAGAATAAGGACCTCAGTGATGGGTACTTTATCCTGCCAGGTGATCTTCAGAATCTTCCTAAGACAATTCAAATGGAAGAGATTCAGTCTCCTGAATGTTGTTGGCACGCTGTCTAGGTACCATAGACATAGAGCAGTGAGATCAGCACAACTGTTCTGTAGACCTTCAGTTTGGTAGTCAAATATCTCTTCTCTCTCATACTTTCCTACAGTCTCCCAAACACTGAACTAATTCGGGCAATATGTGTATCAATCTCATTATCAATGTATATATACCTGGAAAGTATATTACCAAAGTAAGTGAATTTATCCCCATCATTTAAAACTTCTCCATTTGGTATAACCAATAGTTCCACATGTGGATGTTATGGTGGTGGCTGATTAGCACAAAGCAGCAGAAAATTGATCCATACTTTTATTGCATCTCAGTTTCAGAGGCTGAATGGAGTGAACATGCAAATAGAAAATCATGCACCAACACTCCCTCCACCCTTGGTTTTGCTTTGTATCCTTTTCAAGTTGAAGAATTTGCCATCAGTACAGTAGCTGACCTTGATACCATGTTCATCCTCACTGAAAGCACTTGACAATTTGGCTGAAAACATCATGCTAAAAAGCATGTGAGCAAACAGACTGCCTTGTTTCATTCCATTGGTGACTGGGAAAGAAAGAGAGCATTGTCCATTATCAAGAACCCAGGCAAGTATGCCATCAGAAAATTGATGTGCAATGCTGAGGAACTTCTTCGGGCAACCAAATATTTACATAACTGTCCATAAGCCCTTGTGACCAACCATATCAAAGTCCTTGATCAGATCTATAGACATTGTGTACAGACCTCTGTTCTGCTCCTGGCATTTCTCCTGGAGTCGCTGGGAAGCAAACATCATAGTGACTGTTCCTGGACCATTTCTGCAGTCACAGACCATCTTCCAGGTGAAGGATAAGCTTATTAAGGGGAACTTTGGCAAGAATTTGTGCAATGACTAAGAGGCAGACAACCCACACCTCCCTACCCATGATTGCCATGGGACAATCTATTTCCTTTGCCTTCATAGAGATGGAAAATGGAAGCATTCTTGTTTCTACTTTTCATTTTAAGAAAGTCTTCATTGATTCCTATGATTTAAGTGTTTTTAAATAGGAATGGAGCCTATATTTTGTCAAAGTATTACTCTGTATTTATTGATATAATCATATGATTTTTGTCATTTTTTTTGACATGGGTAACTATACTGATAGTTTACCTAATACTGAACCAGTCCTGAATTCTTGGTAAAAAATCTCACCTGTTCATAATATATTATCTTTGTAATATATTGCTCTAATCTCCTTGCTAGTATTTTAAGATTTTTTTCAATATTCATTAAGGCAATTGATGGATAATTTTTTTTCCTCTCCCTACTTTAGATATCAAATCCCTATTTGTGTCCTAAAATATTTGGTGGATTTCCTTCTTTACTTACATTTTTCCAATAATTTTATAGCATCAGAATTAATTGATCCATATGTATTTAGCAAAATTCACTTGTGAATCCATCTGATAATGAGGATGTTTTTCTTGGTGACTTGTTCAATTTATTTTTCTATGTAAGGAATTCTTTTGTTAGGCATTCTATTTTCTCATCTATTAATTTGGACAGTTTATATTTTGGCAAATACTCATCCATCCCACTTAGAAAGTCAATGTTATTGGCATGTAGCTGGAAAAATAACTGAATAATTGCTTTATTTTCATTTTTGATACTTTTAATCAGATTTTCTTCATTTTTAATCAAATTAACCAATTGTTTATTTTATTTTTTCCTTATAAAACTAGTTCCCTATTTTACTCAAAGTTTCCTTTCAATTTTTGAATTTCTCTTTTGAATTTCATGATTTCTATTTTGGTGTTTAATTAAGAATTATCAATTTGTTCTTTTTCTTGTTTTGTTTTTAGTTTCATGACTAATCCATTGATCTGAATTTTTCTTTTTTTTAATCAATATAAGCATTTGGAGACACAGAATTCCCCTATGTTCTGCTTCAACTGCATCTCAGAAATTTTGGAATTTTTTTGTTGTTACCATTTTCATTAACAGTGAAATTGTTAGTTTTTTTCACTGGTTTATTCTTTGTCCCACACATCTTTTAAGATTAGATTATTTAGTTTCTCTTGACATTTTATCTGTGTTTCCATGGGCCTTTATTAAATGCAATTTTATTGGAGTGTGATCTGAGAAAGGTGAAGTTAATATTTCTGCTTTTTTGCATTTGGCTTGAGGTTTTTATGCTATAATTAAAGGTCAATTTTTTTGTAAAAGTGCCATGTACAGCTGAGAAAAAAGAAATGTATGCTACTTATTAACCCCATGCAGTTTTCTCTGGATGCCCATCATATCTAACTTCTCTAAGATTCTATTCAATTCCTTGTCTTCTTTCTTATTTATTTTATTCTTATAATTATCAAGCTCCAAGGGAAAAATTAAGGTCCCACACTAGTATAGCTTTTGCTGTCCATTTCTTTCTATACTCCATTTACCTTGTCTTTTAAGAATTTGGATGCTATGCCATTTGGTGAATACACATTTAGTATTTAAATTATTTCATTGACTATTGTGCCCTTTAGCTAGATGCAATTTTTTCTGCCTATCCTTTTTAATAAGGTGTATTTTTTTTTGCTTTCTCTGAAATCATGATTGCTACTCCTGAGCCATAAAAGAATCTGCTTTAACTCCTTATCTTAACTTGGTGTGTGTCATTTTGTTTCAAATATATTTCTTGTAAACTATATATTGTTAGACTCTGTTTTTTAATCTATTTAATCCACTTACCTTTTATGGGTGAGTTCATCCCATTCACATTCACAATTATAATTACTAACTGTTCATTTCCCTTCATCTTATTTTCTTTTACTCTTTATCCTTCTCTGTTTTTATGCTGTCCTTCTAAAATTGATTTTGCTGCTTATCACTGCCTTCTTTTATCCACCCTCACTTTTATCAACTCCTTTTTTTTTTTACAAACTTCCCTTCATATATCACTATTGGGTAAGATAGTTTTCTATTACAAATCAAGTACACACATACTATTGGTACCATATAATAAATTTACATGCATATATGTAAATATACATACACAAACATAAATTATAAATACTTTGTATCTGTAACATACATCCATACAATGTGTATATAGTACTGTACAGAAGAAGAAAATGAAATGTATAGGATTAAATTACTTGACCATGTTCATACAGCTAATAAGTATCTGAGACCAGATTTTAACTCAGGTAGATGTGTTTTCCTTATGTCAGGCACCACATTCTATCAACTAATCACCTAGTTGCCTAAGCATTTTTGTTACATTCTTGAGTAAAAATGGTGATAGTGGATATCCTTATGTCACTCCTGATCTAATTGGGAAGTCATCAAGTTTATCCTCATTTGAGGTATTATTTGCTCTTGATTTGAGATAGATACTACATATTTTAAGAAAGGCTCCTTTGATTCCCTTCATCCTATTGTTTTTAAAATTTACACTTCTCTTCTTTTTTCATCCTGTCCTTCTAAAGTCTGTTTTACTTGTAATCAGTGCATTATATTATCTGCCTTCTCTTTAATCAACTCCCTTATCTCTTATCATTGTCCCTTTCTGTTTCAGTGTTGGGTAAGACAGATTTCTATTACGAATCATACACACATAAATACATGTGTATGGGTACACACATAAACTCACACATTCTCTTTTTGAGCAAATTTATATATTAGTTTCATGTATTGCCCTCCCTTTCCACAATTTCCTTCTCCATTGTAATAGAACTTTTTTCTTATGTCTTTTATTTGAGAAAATTTTCCTCATTAATTCATTCTTTCCCTCCTTTCCATGGATACGCCCATTTCTTGCTTATTCATTTCTTTTACATTATCCTTACATAATTGACTCACTCTTGCCTCTTCTTTCTATGAATAATATTTCTAACTTCCCTAATAATGATGTAGTTCTTAGAGTATGTGTTTGAGTACTCACACACACACGTGTGTGCAAACACACTATGTATGTATCTAAGTATTTGTTTAAATAGATAGTTTTCATATAGAAAGGTAAACAATTTAACCTTATTGAGACTCTTATCCTTCCCTTTCTTGTTTAGCTTTTTCATTCTTCTCTTGATTCTTGTATTCAAAGGTCAGATTTTCCATTCAGTCTGTCTTTTCATCAGGAATGTTTCAAAGTCCTCTATTTCATTAATCCTTTTTCCCTTGAAGGATCATACTCACTATTGTTGAGCAGATTATTCTTGGTTGCAATCCTAGCCCTCTCCCCTCAACTGTTTTAATGTGGTGGCAGATAAATATTTTGTGATTCTGACTATAGCTCTATGGTATTTGAATCATTTCTTTCTGGTGGTTTTAAGTATTTTGCCTTTGACTTGGGACTTCTGAAATGTGGCTATAAATATTCCTGGGAGTTTTATTTATCTTTTATAAGAGGTGTTTGTGGGATCCTGCTTACTGTTTTTAGGATATTGGGTCAGTTTTCCTTGAGAAATATTAATAGCATACTATTATATTAACAATTAATTACTACTATTGCATTAATAACTGATTATTAACAATCCATTCCTTTGCCTTCTATTATCTATAAAAACCTAACTCCTGTTAATCAGTCTCTGTAGGGTATGGTTGAATGATAAGATTGCTCTGAGACGTAAAGGAACATACTCATAAATTTTCGTTCAGAACCCATGCAGTTAGGAGACCTAATTTCTGCTAAAAGTATAAACAAAATCAAGTTTGGGTGACCTCATTGAAAAGAAACTTTCTTTGATCTCCATAGGGTTTAGGTTGACCCAACTCATGAAGAAGAGAATCAGTCCAAGAAATCCAGATGGAAATGATGTCCCCTACCCAGATTGCTGGACACTGCTTAGCATCGTAGTCAATACATGTTCTTAGCAGAAGGAGTGGAGAATTTTAGCCTACTTCCTCATTAAATGTCCACCAATCAAAGTTGATTTTCCCTTTCTGGGATTCCATTTGGAATGGATTTAAGTCATTTCTGTGTCTCCCTTGGTGTCTTTTATTACTGAGAGAATTCATTGACTATCAATTTATTGATTATAAGCTAGGCTAATTAATAAATTGATTTTTAATTACCTAGAAACTTTGTCTCTTGGGGGTTTCATTCATCTCATCTTTGATTATTTTTTGAAATACCATGTTTAGGATCTTTCTTCAATCACAGCTTTTAGGTAATGCACTATTTCTTGAAATATCTTTCCTTGATCCTTTTTAGAGTTCAGCTGTTTTGCTTATGAAGTATTTCACATTTTATCCTACTTTTTCATTCTTTCTACTTTGTTTTATTGCTTCTTTACGTCACATAAAGTTATTACCTCTAATTTGCTCAATTCTACTTTTAAAAGAATTATTTCCTTCAATGAGTTGGTTTATTGCCTTTGACCTTTTCTGTGTTTTAAGGAATAATTTTCATCAGTAAATTTCTGTACCCCTTTTTCCATTTAACAAATTCTGCTTCTATGTATTTTCTTCAGTATTTATTGTGCCTCTTTTAACATACTGTTAATTTTTTCCCACAATTTTCTTCCATTGCTCTCATTTGTATACCTAATTTTTACTTTATGAATCTTTTTTTAATGTTTGAAATTCTTTTTGAGTTCTTTCTTGTTTGGTTTGTGTCTAATTCACATTTTTATTTGAGACACTCTGTTTAGTATATAGTAGGCATTTAATAAATGCTTGCTGAATGATTGATTCATTAAGTATCATTCAAAAAAGAATGGAGCAATGGAAAACAAGTTCTAGAGGTCTTATCAATCTGTGAAGAACATCAGCATAGTCCCACATGTACAAAAATATTTACAGCAGCTCTCTTTGTGGTGGCCAAGAACTGGAAATTGAGGGGATGCCCATCAACTGAGGAATGGCTGAACAAACTGTGGTATATGAATGTAATGTAATACTACTGTGCTATAAGAAAAGATGAACAAGAAGACTTCAGAGAGGCCTGGAAAGACTTATATGAACTGATGCTGAGTGAAAGGAGCAGAAAGAAGGAACTTTGTACACAGCAACAACCACAGTATGTGAGGAATTTTTCTGGTAGACTTAGCCCTTTGCAGCAATGCAAGGACCTAAAAAATTCTCAATCAACTCTTGAGGCAAGATGCCATTCACATCCAGAGAAAGAGCTATGGAATTGGATTGCAGAATGAAGCACACTATTTTGTTTTGTGTTTTGTTTTGGTTTTTTTCTCATGGTTTCTCCTATTTATTTTAATTCTTCCATGCAACATGACTAAGGCGAAAATGTATTTAGTAAGAATGTATATGTAGAACCCACATAAGATTGCATACTGTCTCTGGGAGGGATGGGGAAAGGAGGGGCAAGGGAGTGGTAGAAAATCTAAGATTTATGGAAGTGATTGTAGAAAACTGAAAAGAAATAAATTAATCAATAATTAAAATAAAAGAATGTCAGTATAGGTCCAGTGACTGTGACTATTGTCTAAGAAAAGGCCTACCTAAAATTGGAGAGACCAGGTGCCCATTGTGGTAAATCTTTGAGCTCCAGAAGTAACTTTTTCAAACTCTCTTCTAAGTCAGAGTGGATTTATTATCTCTGTCAGTGAAGGAAGTGCAAAAACATGTAAATATGTGCCCACAAACCCACACACACACACACACACACACACAAACACAGAGTATCCTTGGAGCATTTAAGTCTTTTCTTTTTATTAGATTTTTCCTGTTAAGTTGAAATAACTATGCTTAATTACTTTCATTCTATCCATCAACCTTGGGTAACATACTCTGTCAGGAAGAAATTGCAATAAAAAAGAAGGAAAAACTAACAGTGGCGAGAAACTATAAAAAGGATATTGTCTTTTCTTTTCAACCAGTTATGAACTTGCAGTTCTATTATTTAAATACTTTTCTTGTGATTCTTTGTTCTCTAGAGAATAGAACAGTGGAGGACCATTTTCTTATAATGAGACCTAATAATGGCTCGCCCCTTTTGTTGATGGCTGAACTAAGCTCCATTTATAGAGCTTTTGGGATCAAAAGTTTCCTGCTCTGTCATTCATTGTTTTTGCCATCCCTGTTTAACAATGGTTGTCAAGGAGCCACATGGAGTGGAAAGTCATCACATTAGGGCTTCAGTCTACATGACACCTAAAGTCTCTTTCAGGTCATATGTTCTTTTTATCGATTCTTGTTTTGTGTTATTGATATTATGTCTGAAGAGAGTGAATATTGGTTCAACATCAGAGACAGTTTTGACTAAATCTTATTTCTGATAAATGCTATGTGTTTGAGGTACTTTGGATCTGAGTACTCCAGCCACTTTAAAACAGACTTATGTGCAGAAAATTTGTGCATTTTTATTGACGGAGGACATTTCCTACTGGCAGACAAATCTGAATTTTGACCAGTGGTGTGTTATAGATGACTTTTAGAACTTCTCCAAGGTGACTGCTTAATTTTCAGTGTGACTAGAAATCTGGAAATGGTAAAATTCCAGACATTTTTTTCTGATTTCCAGTTATTAGAAAGTGATGGAGAAAAGTATTAATAATGTAAGTTTAAACTTAAAAATTTATTGTTTATAAATTATACCATCAAGCTGGTTGTAAAATGGTTACCAGTATAATCCTGAGTCAAAGCTATCTCCTCTTCAAAGCAATACCACCACCACCAATGATTGCTACCACAAGAACAACTTTTTGCTTTTAAAAATTAGGTCAGAAGTTAGTTAAAGCTTTATATGTGGGCATGTGGCTAACATATTAAGAGTCAGTCTATTTCAACCAATATAGCTTGAGAATTACAAAGGCAATCTATTGCATTTAATATATCACAAGAGAAGAGTTAATTGTAATCACTTTAGATTTTATTTAGCAGGAAATGGAAAATTTATTTCTAGGGCAAGCAAAACTTGCTGAAGGACTGAATTGAGCTAATCCACTGTGCCCTAAAATCCCTTAGTGGGCATAGCCTCTGCTTTTCTTTCCAGATAATGTCTATGTTTATGTGTTTGTTTTGCTATGTTTTTACACTTTCTACATCTATGACTTTCAAAATCCTCTGTTCAGATTTGTATATAGTGACAAATGACAACAGTGCCTGCTGATCAGGGATTAAGTTGGAGAAAGTTACCAACTGACAGAACATGATGAAAACATGTGACAAATATGTTGAAATTCTACTCACTTACCTTTTTTTGCTGGGTGAGCAAGTGACTTAATATTTTTGTGTTGGTTTGCCTGTATAAGAAAAATGAGAGAATAGGACTCTTGAAATTGCTTAAATGAATATAAAAATATGATAATGCAAATTAAAATGTATTGAGCTATATAGGAGAATGGAAATACTACATATATTCCAAGGTGTTGTTATTGTACAGAACTTTTTAAACCTGTCTCATTTTTACCTTTTAAGTAGTCTGTGATTTTCCCCTTAATTCTAATAGAGTATTTAGATTTTTTCTTTTCACACACTTCATCCTACAGTCTCCCACATACCATTGGTCTCAGAATTGCACAAATAATGTTATTTCAAATATAATTTGCTAAAATTAAATGGCTCAGTGATCAATTAGATGTGTTCCCTCAAAAATGAGGAAAATGTTACCTATGGACATATATTTTAACAATATTTCAGTGATTTATCTTTCCCCCTTTAGGGCCTGCTTATATTTCTATTTTTCTAATGTTATATGTATCAATGTATGCATATGAGTTATATTCACTTGAAAAGAAATTATATTTAGTCATGACAACTCAAAAAATAAAGACAAATATAAAATGGTCCTTTTCCCTGAGAAACTACACTCTGATCTGATATTAACATCTACAGGGTGTTGGAAACAATGAAGGAGGGTGATAAGTGAAGATTTTGAGAGTAAAATATGAAGTTAGCCATTGGGACTCTAAATGTGACAGTTTGTCAAATGACAACTGAATTGACCTATTGTGGGAGGAGATTAATTTTATTTATATTAAACCACATAATTAAAAAATAACGCCTAGAAGAAGGCTTTCAGTAACCTAAGAAGACTTCTGATGAAGGACTTATAGGATAAGAGTTATGTAGAATGAAATAGTACAAATCACAATGTGTATCCTTAAAGGGAATATTTGTTTCAATTTTCCAAAAGTGAAGATCTGACCACGTCACTTCATGGCTCAATAAACTTCAGAACCTCACTATGGCACCTAGGATAAAAGGAAAATTCTTTTTAATAGTTAACAATTTGGTCCCCAACTGATCTTTCCAGTTTCACTATCTATTACTCCCATCTCTGTGCTCTAGAGTCCGGTCAAACTTACTTCCTCTTTGATCCTCACCCACAGCATTTTACGTCCTGGATTCTATCTATGCCTTTGCCTTGCTTGTCCCCTCTGCTTGGAACATGTTCCTTCCTCTCCTCTGCCACAAAGAGTCTTTCATCTCTTTCAAAATATAGTTCAAACTCCATTTCCTATACAAATGTGTTTTTCCTGACTGTGGTCCCAAATTTCAAGTTCCCTCCCTAGATATCTTGTAGTTACTTTGTATTTATTATGTATATTTTATTCAGCATTTGGTTATATGTGCATGCTGTATTCCCTAATAGATTATATGCTCCTTGAGTATAAGTTTTGTTTTTTTTTCTTTATCTCTTCATTGCCTAACATGGTAGGGTAGTGATCAAAGATTGCTTGATCAAGGAGATCTCCAAAGAGTAGAAATAATAAAATAGTAACTGTGAGTAAATTACTTGATGTGAACACAGGCTAACATTTACATCCAGGTTTTGAAGGTGTAAAATTCTCTTTAAAGGTCGGATTTGAGTAAAGTCCGTCAATCACTATAGACCCCCTCCCTTCCCCATTTAGCTGCCTTCTTCTATAGCCTAGAGCTTAGTGATGCAAAACCAGCTGAAGTCAAAAGTCCATTGTAAGCTTCCCTATCTTTCCTCTTTCCATTTTCAACACTGTGATTCATATCATTGCAATCACATGGCAGTGCTTTATTATTGCTTCAAGAAAATATTTATGTCTCTCTCACTTTTTTAACTTTAAGGATAAAAAAAATATATTGTGTAACAGTCTCTGAATTCAAGGCATTGAACTAATGTTAAATCTAGACAGCCTCAAAAAGAACAAGGAAAAATGTTTTAAAACAAAGCCCTTGACAACTTGCAAATTCATACTGTAATTAAACATTATTTGTCTTTCTGATTTTGTATTTTAATTTTGCTCTTGTATCTTAAACTCTCATAATTGCATATTTTCCCATATGCAGTTTTATACTTAGTGAAGCAAACACATTTGATGCAGGAACTTATCTTTCCTCCCCAGGATCCCCTAGAGTTTTCAAAGGTACTTATGGCAGATTGCTTTGAATTGAGAATCTGTTTGTTATCATGACTGTTCCAAACTTTGTGGTTTTAGTTGAATGGATTTAAAAAAAAATCTGTGCTTAAAAAAAAAAGCAACAATCTAAGATTAAATGGTTCAGTGATCAAAATTACATGTGTTCCCTCAATGATGAAAAAAATATCATTAATGGAAAAATATTTTTAAAACATTTCATTGCTTTATTTTTTCCATTTTTGTGGACTTGGCCCATAGAAGTTACTTTATGCATATTTGAAAAAAATACCTTTAAGTTCTTTTTATAGTATATGGTTCACTATGGATGAAATTGAACTCCCCCACAGTAGGTCAACCCAAAAGTCATTAGACAAGATTTCTTACTTTTAGGATGCTAACAGTTATCTTAATATTTTGTGTTGTAATTGTTCAGTCATTCGGTCATGTTTGACTCCTTGTGACCCCATGAATCACTGGACACTAATACTGTCCATAGCATTTTACTGGCAAAGATAATGGAATGGTTTGCCATTTTGTTCTCCATTTGATTAAGGCAAGCAAATGTTAAGTGACTTGTCCAGGGTTGCACAGCTAATAAGTGTGTGAGACTGAATTTAAACTCAGAATTTCCTGACTCTAGACCCAGTACTCTATTCACTGAGCCATCTAGCTTCAACTTAATATTTTAGATAATGTCAAAATGTTTGATCTATCACTCTCCTTTATTAGTATTAGTATTTACTAAATATTCACTCTAAACACTTTGCATTGAGTGGATTTTTACTGATGCTATAATATCAAATTTGGTGGAACACCTTCATGGTATGATGGAGGAGCAGGGATCTAGGTCTCCACCAGAAGCATGAAACCAAACATTCCATTGTGGTGCAGTGGTAGATTTGGAGGCAGTAATACTGAATTCAAACCAATTGTAGTGATTTTTCACCTATTGGGAAATTCTCTTCACTTCTTGCCTCATTTTATTTATCTTTAAAAGGAAGAGATTTGTTTCAATGAATTCTAATGTTCTCTCTTCTATGTCTAAATCCATGAATACTTTCAGGCTGACTTTATTCTTCTGTACTGCAGCCTTGTAGAATTCCTAGTTACCTTCAAGGCTAATTTCTAATAATATATTTCACCTGAGATCTTTCTTGATTCTCACAATAACTAGTGTCACTCCTCAACAAATTAGCTTGACATTACCCATATGGGTCTATGTATGTATGCATTTACACACATATACATATATATGTAAATGTATGTGTATTTGTGTGTGCATGTGGTATGTGTGTGTGTGTGTGTGTGTGTGTGTGTGTGTGATTGGAAGAAAACATCTAACCTGCAAAACAAATTGAGGAAAGACATTTTAAGCATCATTAACCTGCCTGATATTCATTATTTAAAGAAAACAACTTAGGTGTAATGTTCAAGAAACTATTAAGGAAAACCTCCTTGATATTCTAGAATCAGCAGTAAAACAAAAATTAAAAGGATCCACTGATCTGATCAGGAGCAGAGCCAAGATGACCGAGTAGAAGGATGACCTGTAAGAACTCTCTCTCTACAATCCATAAAATATCTGTAAAAATGACTCTAAACAAAGTGTAGAGTAGCAGAAGCCACAAAACAGCAGAATGAAAGAGATTTCCAGTTCAAGGCTGCCTGGAATGCCAACAAGAAAGTTCTATTGCACCAGTCTCAGAGTGAAATGCAGCCTGCTCTGGGCTACAGGTGTGACTCAGACAGGATTGGAGCAAGTTTCAGGGGGCAGAATCCTCAACAGCAGCTGAAGTTCCCAGATTCCTCAATCTACAAATGCCAAAGACAGTTTCAAAGGTCAATGAGAAAGCTCTTTCACCTGGGTGAGATGGGAATGCAGTCTGGCCCTGGTGGCCCCAGGGCGGCAGCATCCATAGTTGTAGCCCTTGGCCTAAAGACCCTGGGAAAATCAAGTGACTGATCTGGGTCTCATCCCTGAGTGGCAGCCCTGGGATGAGGAAGAGTGCTGGTGTGCTGGAACTGGAGGAATTTTTTGTGGAGAGGGAAACATATTCACGGATCCTGGGCAGAAAAGCTTGTAGTTGCTCCCAGATGAGAGCACAGGCCAGGAGAGGAGTAAACTCCTCTCCATTGATTGCACCACCTTTGCAGAACTGAGAACTTACAGATCCTCAAAGTATACCCTACTCTTGACAAAGGACTGAAAAGTGAAATAACTGTCTGGGAAAATACATCCAAAAGGGGGGAAAAGAAACATAAGACTATAGAAGGTTACTTTCTTGATGAACAGGTATTTACTTCCATCGTTTCAGATGAGGAGGAACAATGCATACTAATAGAGGAAGACACAAAAGTCAAGTCTTCTGCATCCATCCAAAACCTCCAAAGTAAATATGCAATGGTCTTAGAACATGGAAGATCCCTAAAAGGATTTTGAAAATTAAGTAAGAGAGAAGAAGGAAAAATTAGGAAGAGAAATGAGAGCAATACAAGAAAAATCATGAAAAATGAGTCAACAGCTTGCTAATGAGACCCCCCCCAAAAAAAAGAAAGTTGAAGAAAATAACTCCTGTAAAAATAGAATAACTAAAATGGCAAAAGAGGGCCAAAAAGCCAATGAGGAGAAAAATGCTTTGAAAAGCAGAATTAGCCAAATGGAAAAGGAGGTTCAAAAGTTTGCTGAAGAAAATAAGTTTTTAAAAATTAGAATGGAGCAGATGGAAGTTAATGACTTTATGAGAAACTAAGAAATTGTAAAATAAAATCAAAAATAATGAAAAAGTAGAAGAATGTGAAATATTTCATTGAAAAAACAACTGATCTGGAAAATAGATCCAGGAGAGACAGTTTACAAATTATGTGACTACTTGAAAGCCATGATAAAAGAAAGAGGCTAGAGATCATCTTTCATGAAATTATTAAAGAAAACTGCCCTGATATTCTTGAACCAGAGGTTAAAGTAAACATTGAAAGAATCCACCAATCACCTCCTGAAAGAGATACAAAAAGAGAAATGCCTAGGCATATTGTAGCCAAATTCCAGAATTCCCAGGCCAAGGAGAAAATACTACAAGCAGCCAGAATGAAAGAAAAAATGAGTATTGTGGAATGCAATCAGGATAACACAAGATGTAACAGCTTCTACAATAACGGATCAAAGGGCTTGGAATATGGTATTCCAAAAGTCAAAGGAACTAGAATTAAAACCAAGAATCACCATCCCCTCAAAACTGAGTATAACAGTACAGGAGGAAAATGGTCATTCATTGAAATAAAGGACTCTCAAGCATTTTTGATGAAAAGACCAGAGATGAATAGAAAATTTGACTTTCAAACATGAGAATTAAGAGAAGCATGAAAAAGTAAACAGGAAAGAAAAGTCATAAGGGACTTACTAAAATTGAAGTGTTTATATTCCTACATGGAAAGATAATATTTGTAACTCTTGAAACTTTTCTCAGTATTTGGGTAGTTGGAAGGAATACACACACACACACACACACACACACACACACACATACACTCACACACACACTCACACACACAGACAGAGGGCACAGGGTGAGTTGAATAGGAAGGGATGATATCTAAAAAAAAACAAAATTAAGGGGTGAAAGAGGAATATATTGGGGAGAGAAAGGGAGAAATGGAATGGGGCAAATTATCTCTCATAAAAGATTCAATAAAATGCTTTTTCAATGAATGGGAAATGAGAGAAGGTGAGAGGGAAAAATTCTCATCACATTTGGCTTATGGAGAGAATAAAATCCACACTCAATTTGGCATGAATACCTATCTTACACTACTGGAAAGTAGAGGAGAAATGGATAAATGGGTTGGGGGAATGGTAGAAAGGAGGGCAAATTGGAGTAGGGCGTAATTAGAAGTAAACCTTTTAGGGGAGGGACAAAGTCTAAAGACAGAATAGAGTAAATAGAGGACAGGATAGGATGGAAGGAAATATAGCTAGTCTTCCACAACATGACTGTTATGAAATTCTTTACCAAAACTACACATATATAACCTATATTGAGTTGCTTGCCTTCTCAGTGTGAATGGGTGGGGAGGGAGGAAGGGAAAGATGTCAGAATTCAAAGTTTAAGGAATGAATGTTTAGAATTGTTTTTGCATTCAACCTGGAAATAAGAAATACAGGCAATAGGGTATATAAATCAATCTGGCCCTGAAAGAAAAGAGAGAAGATGGGGATAAGGGAAGGGAATGGTATCAAAAAGGGAGGGTAGATTGGGGCAAGGGGCAATCAGAATGCACAATGTTTTGAGAAGGGGGAGAGGAGAGATGCTGAGAAAATTTGGGACTCAAAATCTTGTGGAAATGAATGTTGAAAACTAAAAATGAATAAATAAATTTTAAAAAAGAATCCACTGATCACCTGAAACACATACCAAAATAAAAACTTTCAGGAAGATTATATTCAAATTGCAGGGTTCCCAGGTCAAGGAAACAATAAGACAAGGAACCAGAAAGAATCAATTTAAACATTTTGTAGCTACAGTCAATATCATGCAATATTTAACAGCTTCCATAGTAAAGGGTCAGAGGGCTTTGAATATGATATTGCATAAGGCAAAGGAGCTAGGATTATAACCAAAAATCACCTGCTCAGCAAACTGAGTATAATACTTGGTATGTGTGTGTGTGTATGTGTGTTCCTTTAATTAACTAGGTGACTTTCAAGCATTCCTCATGAAAAGAACACAGCTGAAGAGAAAATTTGACTTTCAAATACAAGATTCAAGAGAAGTATTAAAAAAGTGAGGGATTCAATGAAGTTAAACTATTTACATTCCTACATGGGAAAAATGTATTTGTAACTTCTAAGAATTTTATCATTATCAAAGTAGTTAGAAGGAGCATATCTAGACAGAGGGTATGAATGTGAGTTGACAATGTTTGAGAAGATTTGAAAAGTAAAATTAAGAGCTAAAAGACAGGGTGCACTGGGAGAAGGGGAAATGTGGAGGAGGAAAAGGGGAAATTATCTCATATAATAGAAGCAAAAAAAGTAAGAGCTTTTACAATAGAGAGGAATATGAGGGGTATGTGGCCAATGACTCTTGAACCTTACTCTCATTGAAATTGGCACAAAGAAGGGACAACATTCATTCATTTGGGTACAGAAATCAATCTTACCCTATAACAAAGTAGAGGGAAAGTGGTTAACAGATAGGGGTGGAAGGTTGATAGAAGGGATAATGATTTGAGAGGAGTAGTCAGAAACCAAAAAGACTTTTGAGGAGAGAGAGAGAGAGAAAGACAGAGAGAGAGAGAGAGAGAGAGAGAGAGAGAGAGAGAGAGAGAGAGAGAGAGACAGAGAGAGACAGAGAGACAGACAGACAGACAGACAGAGACAGAGAGAGACAGAGACAGAGAAATATCCATTTAGTAGACATAACTGTGAATGGGGCTAGGAAGAACTCACACATAGGAAGTGGATAGCAGAATTGATTAAAAACAAGAATCAACATATATATTGTTTAAAATAAACACTTGAAACAGAGACACATAAAATTAAAATAAATGCCTGGAGTAGAATCTAATTTGTTTCTACTAAGGGAAAAAAAAAAAAAAAAAACAGCAACAATCACAGAAACAAAAATAAAAAATGTGGGTAGCATTCATAAACTCAGAAAAATAAAACTAAAAATAGAACTAATTAAAATAGAAAATAGGGAAATTACATTTTGCTTAAAAAAGGTATCATACATAATGAAGTAATGTCAAAACTAAATGTAAATTCACCAAATAATATAGCATCCAAATTCTTAAGCAAAAATTTAAATGAGTTACAGGAAGAAATAGAAAATAAAGTATAATAGTGGGGGGACTTTAATTATTCCCTCTTAGAAATAAATAAATATAACTATAAAATAAACAAGAAAAGAGTTAAGCAGGTAGCTAAAATCTTAGAAAAGTATGATGTAATATGCCTTCAGAGAACATTTAATGGGGATAGAAAGGAATATAGCTTTTTCTTAGCTATACATGGTACCTTCACAAAAACTGACCCTGTATTACCGCAAAAAATTTCACAACCAAATGCCAAAAAAGCATAAAAATTAAATTCACCCTTTTCAGACCATAACGAATAAAAGTTATGTTCAATATAGGGGATGGGAATATTCGTTAAAAGTTATTTTGAAACTAAATAATCTTATACTAAAGAACGAGTGGTTTAAAGAAGGTATCAAGTAAACCATAAACAATTGTACTAAGTAGAATGAGAACGATTGAAATAACATATCAAAATTTATGGGATGCAGTCAGTGCAATTTTTCAGGGAAGTTCTGTTTCTCTAAATGCTTACTTCTGCAAAAGAGAGAAAGAGCACATCAAATAATTGATTTTGCAACTAAAAAATAGAAAAAAAAACAGATTAAAAATCTCAATTAATTACCAAATTGGAAATCCTGAAATTCAAAGGAAAGATTAAGAAGAAATTGAAAGGGAGGAAAC